>ML664183.1:414054-844978 GCA_007570785.1 Antilocapra americana
TTGACAGAAGCTATGTTTTTAATCTGTAATAAGCCAACTTATAAACACAACCTGAAAAAATGCTTGCTTTGGAATGTTTTAAAAAATGGTACAATTGGAGGATTCAAGGTTATGTTGCATCTTAAATATATCTGTGTATGGTACATATTTTTAAGATTACTTCCTTTTTGCCTTCACAGCAACAGTCACTTTATAGTTATCGTAACTGGCATTTCTCTTGGCAAATTTGATTTATTTTAAATATTTTTATTGTTTTCCTTTTCTTCTGAAACCAAGAGCCATAATTTTTTGTTTGGCTTTTTTATTTTTTTGGTCTTTCATATTGTTTCCCAAATTATATTGTTCAGAAGACTAATCTCATTAGATATCTCTCAGAAATGTATCATATAATCAAATATGTTTTGCATATACTTCATGAAATATGCATGTAAGAGGTTCACAGTGTATATCAGAATAATAAAATTTATGTATGTATGTAAGAATAATAAAAATTCTAAGTTCTGAAGTTAAGAAACGTTAAATTTTGCCTAATCAAGTGTTTCCTAACATTTTTTTTTTTTTGATCTCAGACGACACTCCTCTCCCCTCTATCTAGAGATGACACTTAAAATATTTAACAGCTAGTGCACTGGCTCAACAGCCAGCCTGCTGCTTAACTGTCTGTCTCTTCTCTGTTCTTTCCGAGCCCACATCCCTAGGAGACTGAATTTCCCACATTTGACCATGCAGGCATGACTGGTAGCATCTGTTGGCTGTGAAGGGGAGTTTGGGTTTGCAGATGGACCCTAGGAATTGCCTTCCAGGGTGCAGTACCTCCTCCAAGGTCACTGTCTCCTCCGCTGGGCTCAGGCTGATTGTCATAGGCAGTGGCATTCAGAACAGGTGCTGGAGCAAGTGTCTTGGGTCACACAGTGACACTCTGCTCTGCTGTTTCAGCCCTCAGTCTTGCAGTTGCTGGGGCTGTAAGGAGATCTGGGTGTTTTCCAAGGAGAGGCCCTGGTGATGAGGCTGGTAGAAGTAGCTACTCAGAGAATGTGGTGCAGTAAACTATTCGCAATCATCGAGTGTCTCCACTCCTGTATCACTGTACCAGTGTATCCCAGCTGGTTGTTTGTTTTCCCATGAAACTTGTCAACACTCTGTGTAATTCTGGTTCTGTGGGACAGCCACAGCAATTGCTTGTCTGTGACGTTTGGGGTATATGGAAATACATCAGTTTTTTTTTTTTTTCCTCTTTCTATTGGTTACTATAATCCTACGATGTTTAAACATTTAATTTCCTTGAATTGAGAATTAACAAATTTTGATTCACTTTTTGAGCTTTGAAAAATCAAGGGGCGAAAATGGCACAAAAAGTAATGGCAGATACCTGAAGTTGCTGGACTACTGATGTTATAATAAGAGAAAAGTTCCCAGTAACATTGGAAGTTATCTGAAAAAGAAGTCATTCATGTAAATCTGAATTAGTCACTCCATTATCATCTTGCATACTTGGATTTCAGTTAAATGTGCACACACACACACACACACACACACACACACACACACACACACACACACACACACAGAGTTTGCCCTTGTAGTTGTAGTTTGTGTTTTGAATGTAAAAATATTCTTTGAGTATGGGAAACTAATTTTCATGCTTTTATAAACTGATCCCTGCTTCTCCTTTCTTTTATCCCACTAGAAAAACATAAACTGTTCTCTCATCCCCAACACAGTTCTATCAATTTCTGCCTACCACAAAATTTATAAATGTGGAAGTATTTGTACGTTTAAGCCTTTTCCCATCACCCCTCCATAGATTTTGCATCTATGTTTTTTGTTCTTGAACTTGTATAATTCAGAATACAAATAGAAAAAGTTATCCACTAAAAGGAGCTAGAAAAAGACTGGTGAAATTTTAGAGACAAGCAGGTCTCAATAAGAAGAGAAAGTTGACTCAGGAAAAACCACGATGAGAATGGGAAAACTGGTCAAACACCAGGATTAGACTGAGTAAGAAAAGAAGCCTATGATAGTTCTTAGAAAGTAGGAGGAATTTTCATGTCCAGATGAGTCTGAGGAGAAAAAAGAAATAATGGAAGGAGAATTTAAAGAAGTTTGTCATGGTTAATAGATAAGCTCTTCTGCGAAGAGATTAAGAATATTCTTCAAATATTCTTGGTTATTAAGCAAGGGTTTGTTTGATTAGGCTAAAGCCCAGACTAGTCCTGAGGAAATCTAGTTATATATTTGGATTACTTAAAGTGACTCCTAGTTTTTGATGCTCTGACTACAGCTGACCCCTGAGCAACACTGATTTGAATTCTCTGTGTATCCACTTATACACATTTTTTTTTTTAGTAGTAAATACTGTAGATGCTACAATCTGTTTTTGGTTGAATCCGTGGATGCAGAACCACAGATGTGGAGAAACTGTGTATATAAGGGGCCAGTGATAAGTTGTATGCTGATTTTTGACTACAGGAATTGTTGGTACCCCTAACCCCCTTATTATTCAAGATTCAACGCTACATCCCTTTTCTAAAATTCTACCCATTTTCCATTTTCAAGATCCATAGTCCTTCTAAGAAACTTTTCATAATACCCCAATTTTCAGTGATTTGGAGTATAATCTAAATTCTATAAAGTATTGTCTATATTTACTTATAATTTATGTATATAATATTATGTATTATAATCTAATATCATCTGTAATATATATCTTGAGAGTCCATTGGACTGCAAGGAGATCCAACAAGTCTATCCTAAAGGAGATCAGTCCTGGGTGTTCAATGGAAGGACTGATGTTGAAGCTGAAACTCCAATACTTTGGCCACCTCATGCTAAGAGTTGACTCACTGGAAAAGACCCTAATGCTGGGAAAGATTCGGGGCAGAAGGAGAAAGAGAAGACAGAGCATGAGATGGCTGGATGGCATCACTGACTTGATGGACATGGGTTTGGGTAGACTCCAGGAGTTCGTGATGGACAGGGAGGCCTGGTGTGCTGCGATTCATGGGGTCACAGAGTTGGCACGACTGAGCGACTGAACTGAACTGAACTTATATAAATATTTTTTTGGTAAAGAGCTCCCTGTATCTCCAGCCATAGTAAATTCTTAATTCCTTATTTCCTAGCTAATATGTTTTATAGCTTTCTAGCTCTGGTGCCTGATCCAGAATAGGCTTTTAATGTATAACATTGAGGTTGATAACAGACAACTCTCCTAGTTCATCTTTATCATGTATGGAAATGTGAAACTTCTATCATGATCATAAATAAGTTTAAATAATTACATTTTTGTAATTTTTCTGATTAAACCAACTTTATTTTCTGAGTCTTGTTAATTTTCATCTCTTTCATTACATAAAACACATTGCCACTTTCTTTTTCTGCTTCTCAAAACTATTGGATTCTTCAAAGTAGGAGCTGTGTCCTGGAACATAGCACAGAGCCTGGTTCATTTTAGAGGCTCTACAAATGTGAATGGATGAATTGCATTTTCTTTGGGAATCTCCTGTATATATAAAGAAGCTGACAGGTTTTATATTTGTTCCCTTTACATTAAAAAAAAAATAACTGTGGTGTAATGTAACACAGAGCTTAGAGTCAGAATACCTACAGTCAAATTCTAACTGACTTTGAATAGATCATTCATGTTCTCTCAACCACTTTTTTCAAATACAGATAATATTTCCTACTGAACTTGGTTGCAATGAAGATCTAATGTTCACTTCTGAAATATATATTACACTTATATAGAGAAGGTTATTAAGGTCTGTTTATTCAGTCTAAATTAATAAGTCATTGACCAATGTCAAGAAAAGATGAGAGAATCTCCAAAAAAGACAGAGTCAGTGCCAAAAAGTAATATCCTCCCAACTCCAGGTGGCTTAACACTGGAAAAGGCCACCAAGGAGAACTGTGAAATTTTACTTACTATTAAGACATCTTATTCTTAAATAATAAGAAAAGACTGAATGACCTTTGGAGGGACTAGCCCACTGTATACTCTATGACTCGTGAAAGAAAACACAATTTGTAGATAAATCAGGAGAACCTACTTTTCCACTGTGCCAAAGATAAGACAGAAGTTTGGAAATGTCAGATCTAAGTAAAAGGTCTTTATTTCTTAGTCTTGATTCAAGGTACACTCTCATTCTTAATCTTTGAAAATTAAACACATTCTCTATGCAATGTATGTAACTTAAGGAGCAGTGAGAGATGGAGTTTTAATTTTTACCAATTCAATTTAAATGCAGATGTTAACCACTCACATGATGCTACTGTGTACATAATTAAGCATCATTATATACTACGTGAATCATTTAGAAACCTCTGGAGAGCCATTCTACTATGTAAAACATGCATTACATTGACAAGCAGGCAAATGACGTATACTTCTGTCCTCATTAATGCTCCTTTTGAATTATAGGTCAACCGATTATGGGACAACCTATGAGAAGCTGAATGATAAAGTTGGGTTGAAAACAATTTTAAGCTATCTCTACGTGTGTCCTACCAACAAGCGTAAGGTAAGAAGTGTGTATTCAGCATGCTGTTTATTCATAATGCGACTTCTGTCTTGGCTGGCTCACCTCTCTAAACCACCTAAAAATCCATTAGAGTTAAACTTTAAGAGATATAAAGATGAGTTGATGGATGTTAAGGTGGTAAAATGTCTGACACATCATAATTTTCAGATCAGCAGCTGTGAATGTAAGAGAGAGGAAGGCATATCATTATCATTTCCAAAAGGCAGCTATAGGGAATATCCTGTTGTGTGGGTGTTCCAGACTTACAAGAGCTCTGACCAGTCAGTGGCAGGAATCAGAATGAAGCTTGACAAAACAAAAGAAGAGATAGGATTTTCATGGAATGTCCACCCCTATTCCCTTGACATGAAATAAATAGATTGACTAGAATTGAAGTGAATGCATTGTCCTAAGCAGGTTGGAAGTTTCATTTCTAAAATTTATTCAGATTGCACACAAATGTCAGGTTGGAGGCAATGCTGGAAGGAACCCTGAATATCATCATATACCACATACTAATTTTACAGATGAGGAAACTAGAGTTCAAAGAAAGGAAATGACTTGCCTCTATCACAGAGTTATAGGCACAGTTGGCACAAGAATCCAGCTTTCTTGCTTGGTGGTCATCCTGTTTCCATTGCATTATACTGCTGTCATGAGGAGAGGTTATTTATTCTTCAGTGAAAAGTGAAAGTGTTATTGCTCAGTTGTGTCCAGCTCTTAGCAACTCCATGGACGCTCCTCTGTCCAAGGCTTCTCTGTCTGAGGAATTCTCTAGGCAAGAATACAGGAGTGGGTACCCATTCCCTTCTCCAGGGGATCTTCCCAACCCAGGATCTCCCACTTTGCAGGCAGATTCTTTACCATCTGATGCACCAGGGAGCTGTCATAAAGATAGGATTTACTTATTTTTCAGAGAGGGATGTCATGTTCTTAGGAAGAAAATAATATTTGCTTTGAAATGAGAAAGACCTATTTGTTTTAGGAGGAGAGTGGTACATTCATTGTCTGGTTTTACAAATTTGCACTATCAAATTCTGAAATATAATTTCTAAGTATTATATAAGTTATATGAATAGATAAGAATATCTATCAGGAAATTGAAAAAGGTTGTTCATCTGTCCCAATCCATATTTAATAGAATATGTTGGTAGTCCTGATACCTATGTTTTCATTTCAGATCTGTCAATAGGTACTATCATTGACCTTGAGTAGGTAGGTACTACATTTTGTCATCTGGCCCGCGGAAGGTAGATTAGTACATCTCTAAACAGTCATCCTCAACTCTGGCTGTATATGCAGAGCAATGGGCATCGTGGGGTGTACAAACCTCTGCCCTACCCCAGTTACTTTGGCTTAGGGCTCAGGGAACTGTATCTTGTGCAATTTCCTCAGGTACTTCTGGTATATATCTGGGTTTAAGAACTACCTAGATATGGAGTAATATTTCTTCTGGCTTTAAACATTTCAAGTTTTTCAGTTGGAGCAGCATAATTTCCCATTGTGCATAGACTCTGAAGTCAGATGGCTTGAGTAAAAACCCAGCTAGGCCAATTAACAAGTATATAACTAAGGTGATTTACTTAATCTCTCCTAGCACAGTGTCATCAAATTGAAAATAAGGATAATTATAGTACCTACCTCAGGAGGAAAGTTTTAAGGACTGCATTAACTAAGGCATTTCAAGTGTTTAGCACAGAATAGCTAAGGCCTTATCATGTTTTCTCTTCGCTTTATTCTCCTTTGCTCATCTTTCTTCTCCTTCTCCATCAAATAATTACTGGAAATAATAGTCGTGACCATCCTCTATAAATATCAGTGTTTAGTAGACTTTCTGCAATGATAGAAGTGTTCCTCTAAGCTGTCCAGTGCTATAGACACTTAGCACTTGGTGCTATTACTTGAATTATGGCTAGTGTGCCTGTGGAGCTAGATTTTACATTTAATTTCATTTTAGTTAATTTGAATGTAAATAGCCACATGTGGCTGTTGGCCACAGTATTGGGCAGCACAGTTAAATAATGTCAGCCTCACACATTTAGAGATTTACCCTGAACATTCCTATCTTGCCCTTCCTGGCAGATGAATGGTCCAGCATCAACAATTACATCTAAACAATTTTGATCTGTTGTATACAGTCCTAAATTGAGGAGCTGAACTTATATCCTTTACTTTTTATAATGAGATTTAGCTGTGTTTGTTGGCTTTGAATCAATTCTTGTAATCTCTATTGATTTTTCCTCTAGTTCACATTTTTAGTAAATTTTATTTAACAATCAACCAATTGTAGGCACCATAAGATATAGAAAGAAATAAGCCAGCTTTTCACCCTCAAAGATCCTGTACTATAGTAGTAAATGCAGTATGACTTTTTTTTGTAATTAAGTCTCTGACTCTGCTTCCACCTAGCAGGTGTCTTTCAGAGAGTCGTTTACATTTGTAAAGTGATATAGTCAAAATAAAGGAATTTATATCTAGAAGAGACCTTAGAATTGTTCCGATCTAGGGATAGTCTCTGTTTTATTGATGCCATTAGAAAGGAATATGGTTTTTAAAAGTCACATGCCAAGTATTGAATGTCAGCATAGGCTTTTCTGTAGCAGCAGAGTACGTGATAGTGACCTGAAGGCTACAAGATTGTTAGCAGGAAGAGGACTTGAAGAATGAGATCTCAAGTCCAAATGTAGCTCCTAAAACTAGGAGGAAAGCTTAGATGTAATACCAAAAGGAGCCCTGCCATCTAAACTATTGATGTCAATATATCAATATCAATCAAGGTGCATAGTTAACTATAGTTATTTGCAGGACTTTCAAAAAGACATTTGGCTATGGGCATTTAGCTGAAATTAAGACCTGGCTATTCCTTCTTCCAGAGAAAAAGAAACTATTGCCCATGACTCTGAGGACAGCTTTCTCAGTGCAGGTTCCCTTCCAGAAGCAGAGGCAGGCCTGAGCTGTTTAAATCACGATGTTTATGGGTGAACCTAAGAGAAGGGATCTTTTCCTCTTCAGATAAATGAGGCTTTCAGGGTCACTTTCTGAGATGCTGATAGATTTAAGAAATATTGGAGGACGATGAAGGTCTTTACAATGGTGCAAAAATCAATAAAGTTGACATAGCAGTATATTTGTGTTCAGTTTTTCTACTTATGAGGTGAATTTATCACCATGAAATATGGACTTTCCCCCCAAAAAGGGACATACTTGAACCAAAGAGATAGTACCTGCCCAACATTTTACAGTGTGAATATATTTCCCCCAATCAATGAGAGTTTATGTTTTTTTTAAAAAAAAAAGGAGAAGAAGAAGTAAAGAAATACCAGACTTTATTAATTATGCAGGACAAAGGCATTCAGGTTTGCTCTGATTCTCCTAGGACTTCTACATCCTCCAGTGAAAAGGCAGTCTCCTTTAAAGGGTTGTATTAATCCTTTTAAGTCTCCAGGGTGCTGTCTAGCAAGGTAACATCTTTTGTACCCGGTACTTCTCTCTCCTCTTCATATCAGTGAGAGCAATTGGAATAAAACTGACATTGGAGTAACCGTCTTACATTCCCAGGAACCCATTTTGCCTTCCTGTTCTTGCTATATTTAGCAGCTTGTCAGGACAAGCACAGTTCTTCAATCAACATGTCTCCAGCAGTGGGCATCATGCCCTGGCTTACCAGGCAGCTTGTTAGGGGCATTACTGGGATCAGCCTCCAGAACAAAACAGGCCCTTATTTACAGTTTAAATTGATGGTCATTCATTGGCTATTTCTCTGCAAGCCTGCTGTAAATTACAGCAGCTTTCCTTGGATTTGTCTGTTACAGTAAAAACTATAATCTCATCTTAGGCCAGTCTAGGCAATCTTAACTGACTGAGAGACATAGAAATCTGGCTCCCAGGTATTATCCTAGCTCAAGCATCCTCTATGTCAAAGGAACTCAGCACCTGGCCTCAGATATATGAGGTAGGCTCAAAAGTTACAAGGGTGAGTGGGTACAGGTGCCAGAGGAGAGGCAGGCTACCTATCTGTCACCATGCCTCCAAGGGAATGCACTCCCCTCCCTCCCAGTTTATGATAAATCCCAAGGCTTGCTGGATTCAGAAGTAGTTTATTGGCTACCTATATATAATCTTCTGTGAGGAAAGATGATTTAACCTGTACCTGAAATGGACATCTGGGATGTAGAGGGTGATGGGGAAAAGTAATACAAATGTATCATAGAAAAAAAAAAATCAATACTGAAATCTAAGTCTTACTCTTTTATTCTCACTGAGTTTATTTGTTTTCTGCCTAAAAAAGGAAAACTTCTTTATACTCCATGTGCATTTGTCTGTAAAACCTTACCCATCACTCCCAACCAACCTTAGTTCCTATGCTCCCTTCATGCAGTGTTGTATAACATCTTCAAGGATTAAAGAATACAAAATCCTAAGTGGAATCCATCGGGAGAGAGAAGGAAAAAAGTGTTTTTTTTTTTTTTTTTTAACTCAGAACAGCCAATTCATTTAGTTGTTATATGTTTATACTCTCTGTACAGTATGTTCCCAGCAGAGAAAAGACTTAGAGATTATTTGTTCTTTGTTTCCTGTGCCCCCTGCAAATCCCAATTCCTTCTCCTTTCTTTTTATCACCACTTAATTAACATAATTCCTGTTGAGAGAGCCTTCCAAGACTTTCATCCTATAAATAGGATCCTGGCTCTCCAGAACACATTGATCATTCTTGCCGGTCTCTTGATACATGCCAACATGAAACACGGTTTGCATTTTCTCCAGATGTTTAGGTTTTGGTTACCGTACTGTATGTGGCATTTTCTAAATAAGCATGTGATTATTGACTGGTTGCCTCTTCTTTTTATATCCTGGGCTTAATTCCTCTTGTCATTTGCTTGAGTGGTCTATATCATGTATACATATGACCTTTTCTTGGAGAAGGAAATTGCAGCCCACTCCAGTGTTCTTGCCTGGAGAATCCCATGGGCAGAAGAGACTGACTGGCTACAGTCCATAGGGTCACAAAGAACCGGACATAACGAAGTGACTTAGCACGCATGTGACCTTTTGAGACAGAAAAGGAGTGTGATGCCATTCCCTTCTCCAGGGGAATCTTCCCAACCCAGGGATCGGTCCCAGGTCTCCTGCATTGCAAGTAGATTCTCTGCTGTCTGAGTTAAAGTCATCCTCAAATGCCACTTATTCCATAAAACTGAATCAATTCCGCTATCAAAACTTTCTCACTCCCCCTGGTCTCCCAGGCATCTGCTTCTGTTTCCAGCACTTCGCTCTCCTGATTATAATTGTTCTTGACCCTGTGTAATCATCCCTTTAGGACACAGGGTCCCAGATGGGATAAAGTGACTTGATCTACTTTCTTGTCTCTAATGTTCAGAGCACAGGGTCTTGGGGTCCAGTCATGTCCAACACACGGCTGAGGATTTGAATTGAACTTAGGTGGGTTTTAGACTCCTATGCTGGGTCTGGAAGAGAAAAATACAGTATGAAACTAGCTTTGACTCATTTATGTTCTCTAATTATAAAATTAATTTTTCTACGTGAATAAATAAGGAAAAAGGGGAAAAAATCCCTGTAGGTTTTAATAATTTCTAAGTCATAGTTTTATCTTTTTTTATAATTTTATATATAATTTTATTTTTTCTAGCCAAGAAGAGCATGATTAATATTTAAAATTCCAGGACTTTGCATAGTACTCACTCGGAATTATCTGGTGCGGCTGAGGGGAGGAAGTGTATTGTATAATACATCAAAGGGGGTGCGTGGCATTTCCCTCGGCAGACAGGCAACACTTGCTCATTCTACCCTAACTCTTTCATCTGTCCCTTTGTACACAAGATCATGCATTTGCCTCTAATCTTTTAAATAATAATGTATGTTTCATTCATAAAGAAGTATAATGCATGAATCCAGAAACAGAACGGAAGTTGTAATTTCCAAACTGGAGTAGAAGTGACTTTTCTGTGTTTTTTTGGAAACAAATACTAACTTGCTTGCATTTAGCCTGGGCAATGATGGCTAAACGGAGTAAGGGAGAGATCACGTCCTTTGGATCCTTCCTGGGTACAGCTGAGTGTTTATACTGTTTCATTGTTATGTTCTTTTCTTGAGCCTTCAAAAATCAAAGCAAATCCAAGAAAGCATGCCACATCTACATTTTTTTTTTTCCTCTGGGTGATGTTCCAGCAGTCGTCCAAGCCCCTGGGTTTCAAATAAGCTACAGAATAATAAGTGTAAAGTGCTCTGTTTGGAATGGGCAGAGCACCAGGAGCAGTGCTCACCTGCAAACTCCCCTGTCACTCCAGGGTGGCCCTGGGGAGCCCTCTGAAACTCCTGGGATCCACAGAACACAGTGGTAAAACAGAAATAAACAAAGAAATAAATGAAACCACTGATCTAAGCCATTCCCCCTCTGTATGTGGAACTACACTTGAAACAGCCATATACTTTGTACTATTTTATAAATCAAAGCACTTATGATAACATTTATAGGTTTAAAAATCTAATCAAACCAGTCTTTTTTAGTTTACTGCAGTGTGGTACAGAGTAGATACACAGTTGATTTTTATTGACTTTTATCTCTGTCTCTCCAACACTAATTTAAAAAGGAAAGAAAAGAAAGGCAGATTTAGAATGTGTTTGGTGTTCCGGAACTTACCAGGTTAACTAGTAATTCACTGTTTTATTTCATGAAGCTTTAAGTAGCAATGCATATCATTTTGTTGTTCTTATTAGAAAGATGCTTCTTGCATAATTAAGATCACGTATTTATTATTCCTCATTTGTAAGAGTTGTGTCTATCACATATAATAAACATCTGATACATTAAATATTAATTATGAATCACTGATCTAAAAGGAAATAGCTAACTTATATCTACATAAAGGTGAGTTTATAATGTTGATGCTATAATTCAGAGTTTTATTAGCCACATTAAAGTAACTAGCTAGATTTCAAACAAGTAGAATGGTTATAAATACCCAGTAGTGAGGGTTGCTCTGTTGTATCCAACTCTTTGTGACCCCATGGACTATAGCCTGCCAGGCTCCTATGTCCGTGGGATTCTCCAGGCAAGAATATTGGAGTGGGTAGCTGTTCCCTTTTCCAAGGAATCTTCCCAACCCAGGGATCGAACCCAGGTCTCCTGCGTTACAGGTGGATTCTTTACCATCTGAGCCACCAGGGAAGCCCTATAAATACCCAGATATCAACCATTTTTAAGTTTAGGTAATGTCTTCTAGTTGACTTCAGGTGGTATTTCTTTCCCAAAGTGTGGGGGGAAATAGAACTCTGTCTTTTGGTGTTATTCCTTTTTAACAAATGTATTTAATGAGGGTAGAGATAGCCTGAATTAATCTTGAATTATCATAAAGTAAGAGTGATCTGGAAACTGTGTGCTTCTTATACCAACGAATGAGTCTCAGGAGATAGTTGTTTCTGTAGGCCAGTGGACAGAAGTTTTCTCAAAAATGAAAAGAAACCTATATCAGAGGCTGGTCATCCTGCAGATATGCCAAATAGGCTACCTGCTTAACATTCTTTGAGGAGCAGATCTTTTTTTATTCTGTTATCTACCTCCTTATTTATTAATGTTTTTCTCATCATCTGTCCTTATTAGAATTCTTGTTCTCCGAAGTCTGACTGGCCTAATGTTAAATGTCCATCCATTACCCTTTTATGAAGGTCAGATGCATTATTTCAGCTTGATTCCAAGTTATACTGTGCTGTGGAAAATGGTCAGAGGTCTTTTCAACATTCTGGTCTGTTTGCTTCCTGCATACTCCCTGTGGTTTCTCAGAGGTTTCCATCATTCAGTGTTTGACACACTGTATCTAGAACATTTGTTTCTCGTGAATAGCCCTTGCTGCTCTCATGATGGATGGAGATGAATGCCCGCTGCTACAGGAAATGTGTCATATTTACTAGGGTAGGGATGTTTCACTCCAATATATCAGATCTACTTCAAGCTTTGTTTGGGGGCTGTCAGGAAAAACAGAATCAATGTTGATGAATCTTTAATAAAATTGTTTTTTTATTTTTTTCTTCCCTGGAGAAATTAAGGGAATACCTCTAGCCCCAGGAGCTGGATTGCTTCCATTTAAACAATTCCCTTTTCTGACCTGACTTTCCTCTTGACCAAATCTTCTTTTGATAGTTTTTCCCTCTGTTCTTCTAAGAATCTACCTCTCATTGTGCTGGGTCCCTAGCTGCTAACATGTTTCTCATTCCATAACCCTCCAAGTCAACTACTTAAAATATGTTTCACAGGACAAAATACTGCAACTTACTGGTACAAGATGGACTACGATCTTCATAGGCAAAAAGGCCTATACTACAGTGTATACAGTCTGATGCCTGGACCAAAGCAGTCTCTTCTTTACCTGCTTGGGGTTGTGTGTGCTTGCTTGAGGACTAGAATACTAAGTGTCTCCATGATTGACAGCATCTCCCAACCAGGAAATGAGCATACCTGTTGTGGAGAAAAGGATGATTGCAGATGAATCCAGAAAGTATAGAATGGGGGAAAATAAAACAGCCTGAATACACTGTCTCTCACAGATAAGAGAAAAGTTATAGGAGGAAAGACACAGGCGTTAAGCTCAGAGGGATGATGATAGAGGGTAGTACACAGCATTTAGAAAACAAAACGGTGATGAGAGAAAGGTAGTAAAAGCACAGTGAACTCATAAGGTTGAAGAAAAAGAAATAATAAAATGATATGTATTCTCAGCAGTAGATTAAGAATGTCTTGAGATCTATGAGAGAGGAGGACTGGCTCATCCACTAGGAACTTATTAAGATTTTCAGAGGGAGTACAATTGACATTTATCTCTCTGCTCTTCCTGAGTACTTGCAAAGGGGGAAAAGATGTTGATGGCTGTGGCCGAAATTGGTTTTTCCAGGAAAGAAAAACAATTCAGACTCAAGTGTGGAGGAATAGCAGGCCTAGACCCAGACTCCCCAGCTCCCCAGTGGCAGATTCAGCTATCATCGCCACTGCCTGCGCTTAATGGACGTCTGTCCTTTTAATGCCATGTCCCTTAGCTGCTCCCCATCCCTCTATGGAATGGCCTCTTCTACGTATGTGGACATCTGCTGGTTTCTGCACTTGTCAGGTGCTTCAACTCAGCATCTATCTTCAGTCACCATGGAGCTACACTTTGCCAATTGAAGGCAGTCATTGTGAGTTTCTGCTTGATAGAGTTGTGTCCAACTCTTTGTGACCCCGTGGACTGGAGACCGACAGGTTCCTCTGTCTATGGGATTCTCCAGGCAAGAATACTGGAGCGGGTTGCCCAGGCTTTCTCCAGGGGATCTTCCCAACCCAGGGATCAAACCTGCATCTCTTACATCTCTTGCATTGGCAGGCAGGTTCTTTACCACTAGCGCCACCTGGGAAGCCCTAGGAGAGTCATTTAGTCATGTGTAATAGTTAATGTAATGCACCCTGAAGCTGGTCAGACTGACTTTAAATCCCAGCTAGGCTGCATGCTAGGTATGTACCCTTAGACAAGGTTTCATTTGTTGGTTTGTTTGTTATTAACCTCACCATAATACTGTTTCCTTATCTCTAAAATAAAATGATTGTGTCCATATCAAGAGTTATTGATAGTTAGGAGAAGAGTTATAACAAGTGAAGAAGAACAGTGCCCGACACAGAGCAAGTAGTTAGTCTCATTGTTATCATTTTTATCTGTTTCAAATCATATGGTCATGCCTGATGCTATCATTTGTCAACTCAGCCAATCTTTTTAAATGACTATCTTGTGCCATATCTTTTTTAAGAGCTAGGAAGCAGAATAGAAATAGAAGACTTTGTCTTTGCTCTTAAGGATTGTACCGTCTGGCAGAGGAGATGAGTATATACACAGTCAACTACAGCATAGAAGTTATGAATCATAAGAGTTATATACATAGAACTCTATTTTGGGGACCCAAGAAAGGCTTCACAGAGGAGCAAATATTTGTCAAAGGGGAAGGGAAAAAGAAGATAAAGCGTGTCTTTCAGTGTATGTATTGTGAGAAACCAGTGTTCACAGATCACAGAGCAGACATAGCATTGGTTGATTTGCAGATATTAAATAGATAAGCATGTGCTTATTTTGACTATCTGTACCTTTGTTAACATGCTAGTTTCCATTTATATATTACTATACTGATTAATCAAACCAAAATTAAAGTCCACATGACACAATTAAATTAGAATTCTAACATAATAATACAATTTTTCAATCATTATAAATTTTCACCTGTCTTTATAAAATCAATAAACAGGCAAGGATGACCTTATTAAAATTGAATTAATAAAACTAAACTTTACCTTATAAATTTGATATATTCAGCATTTATCTCAACTATTGGTCAAACAAAACCATTGATGAGGCTTGGAGGTACAAATTTAAGAAATCAATTGACATATTTTATTGAACACCTTGGCTTGTACTCAGTTCTTTGCAAGTGTTCAGTTCAGTTCATTCACCCAGTCGTGTCCGACTCTTTGCGACCCCATGGACTGCAGCTCGCCAGGCCTCCCTGTCCAACACCAACTCCCAGAGTTTACTCAAATTCATGTCCATTGAGTTGGTGATGCCATCTAACCATCTCATCCTCTGTCATCCCCTTATCCTCCCACCTTCAATCTTTCCCAGCATCAGGGTCTTTTCAAATGAGTCGGCTCTTCACATCAGGTGGCCAAAGTATTGGAGTTTCAGCATTAGTCCTTCTGAAGAATATTCAGGACTGATTTCCTTTAGGATGGGCTGGTTGGATCTCCTTGCTATCCAAGGGACTCTCAAGAGTCTTCTCCAACACCACAGTTCAAAAGCATCAATTCTTTGGTGCTCAGCTTTCTTTATAGTCCAGCTCTCACATCCATACATGACTACTGGAAAAAGTTATAAGTGTATTGGTGAATTAAAAAAAAAATGGAGTGTGAACGTCACATTGCCTGTATGGAGTTTGCATTCCCTTTGTGAGGATGCACTTAATGAACAGTGCTGGATAGAAGATGATGGATTGCATGGTACAGATGGCAAAGGCTCTAAGAATCTGGAGAGGACTGTAGTCCAGGATGATCAGAAAAACATCATGAGAGGGCTTAGATTGACCAGTGAAGCAGACCAGTATTACAGAGGGTCATGACATTTGCAACAAAAAAATATAATTATTTGTGCCAACAATTATTGAGTGCTAGGCAGTAGATAACCACAGAGGCGGTGGCTCAGTTGTAAAAAAAAAAAAAAAAAAATCCATCTGCCGATGCAGGAGACAGAGGAGATGTGGGTTTGATCTCTGGGTAGGGAAAATCCACTGGAGAAAGAAATGGCAACCTACTCCAGTATTCTTGACTGGAGAATCCCATGGACAAGGGAACCTAGTGGGCTACAGCCTATGGGGTTGCAAAGAGTTGGACATGACTTAATGACTTAGCATGCACTCACAGGCACGCAGTAGAAATACAAACATACATACAGCAGGGCCCTATCTGCAAAGGTAGAGATGAGTATGGGATTGGCATTGGTTTAGACACTGTACCTTTGGTTTCCTGAAATCTCAATAATCTGATAATATATTTTATATGCCTTATTCTTTTTGCATCTTAGAAGTGCTTCTTACAATGCTCTTTTGACACTTTGTTTAACTTTAAGAAATATAGGAAACTTATTAAACACTTAGGAAAGCACCCAGATCAGGGAAGTAGGTGAATATTGGGGGATGATGATGAAATGAGAAGAAAGGAGTGAAACATGGCCATTAGAGAAGCAGTCTAAATAGTCAAGGGGGCTCAGTCAGGTCCTTCTGATTTGGGGGATCGGCAGGCAATGCTGGTGTTTTAGTTAGCAGTTGTTCATCTTTTTTGCCACTACTTTTTAAAAAGGGCCAAAAATTCTCTTGAAAAAAACAGCGATAATAAATGCTGATGCTTTCCTCTCCAGTAACCCCAATTTCACAAGGATGATTGTAGCTTTAGGAGCCAAACCACCCATCTAGCTTGACTCAAATAATCAGAGTATTTGAATTCCAGAGGCATCTAGGAAAAGAGCAGAACTTCTACTGGACTTCCCTGGTGGCTCAGACAGTAAAGAATCCACCTGCAGTGCGGAGACCTGGGTTGGAAAGTCCCCTGGAGGCAGGCATGGCAACCCACTCCAGTATTCTTGACTGGAGAATCCCATGGACAGAGTCTGGCAGGCTGCAGTCCATGGGGTCCCACAAAGCCAGACACAATTGAGCGACTAAGCACATCTGCCGGAGAAAAAGACACTGGACCTCAAGAAGGCACTTGCCTGATATGGGAAGCAGTCTGTTTGTTTTTGAAACCTTTTGTGGTGTGTTTGTGTGTATTCACCTCTTACTCTTTATGACTATGTTATTTAACCAGCAAATTTACATATTTTCTCAACTGGTTACTGCTGTCTCTGTTTCCAGGGCCGAAGCCCTTCCTGCTTCTATTTGGAAGTGGGTTACTGACATTTACAAACTCCCATGGAGGACTTAGTCAGTTACCACCATAGAGGCCCATTGTTCCAAGAGAGTTGACCTTTACCACTAGGCACCAATTAAAATCTGTTGCTTCTTACCCCTGCAGTGCTTGCTGTAATTTTGGCTCCATGCCTGGTGTAACTGGTGGGATGCTTTCTTCTTAGTCTTCATCTTATTTTTCTTCCCCAAACCCTAGGACATTGACTTGTGAATGGAAACGTATGTTTTCTCTAGAAGAAAAAGAAGCAGACTCCCCAGAGTTAACAAGTGTTCAATTCAATCACAGTTTGTGTCAACACAGAAGAAGACCCTAAATAAATAAAATAATTAGGCAAAAATTGGGACACTGCCTGCAGGTTTGCTCTCATTCACATGTCAGTAGAGCTCACCAATTACTTCAAGATGATGATGTGTTGCTAATTGCAGGGCCGATCTGCCATAGGCATAGCTGACCTGTTCCATGGCAGGCTGTCAGAGGGACTGAAGCCTCAGAGTGCAGGAGTCAGGCACAGAGCCCTCTGCACGTTAAATTATATATGTTACTAGTGCATAGCTAGGATGATAGCCTTTTAGGTAACCTTAAATTTCTTTCTTCTTTAATGGAATATGAGATCAGGGCATTTAGAGCCAGAGTAGTTTGTGATCTGACAAACATCTGTCAGATCACAGATGTTCATCATGAGAAGATTGATATCTCTGGTCAACAATAGCCTTAAGATGTGCTAATTTAAGGGAATAAACTTGATAGTGTATTCAGAGGTTTATCATCTCCTTTGTAATTATTTCCACTCTTGACTTCTATTTCCCCCATCTTCTGTTGTGACGGAGGTGTGATGCTGCTGATGTTTTGATGAAGTATGAAGCCAAATTGTACCAACCCAGTTATTTTAGTAGAAATGGCAATCTGTAAACACAGTGGCCCAGGAAGGAGTCTCTCTGTACTCACATTGAGACAAGAAGTCCTGATTTGCTAGAAGTAAATGGAGCTTGAAATTTGCCTCTCCCTGTTTAGTTTGAAATTCCAGATCTAAGCAAGTTGAAGTTGGACAGAAAGCATTGTCCTCTTCTTATAGAAACAGCCACTTTTTCCCACCTCCTCCCTGCACTGCTGGTGCAAACAACCAGACAGAAAATGGAATTCATCCTTTGATTTGCAGAAGGGAAAATAGTTCCCACAATTTTATTATCCTCTCCTATTTCTCCTGCCTTTACTAGTTGAAATTTTATAGACTCATGAAGATTATAGTTGTATGAGGGCTTAAATTTCACAGGAGCTACAGCACTGTTTTTCCCACCTCAGAGGTCTTGGTAGAGCCCAAGAGTCTAGCACAGTGAGTGGGGATCATCTGGATCCCTGGAGGGCCATGTGAGCATCCACTTCCCAGCAACCAGTGGGAGCTGGTTAAGTTCATATGATAAAGCCCAGAAGATTATCCAACCCAAACCATTTGGCTCCATTTATTACAAAGTTTCACCCATGGTTCATTATGTTCCTCCTATGCAAACCCAACTCAGGGAAATTACAAAGAAGTCTGAAATAAATGCACAGGAGAGAACAGTGTTGAAATTGAATATTACTTGTCTACAACTGCTTAGTTCATTTCTCCTTTCATTTCCATCCCTTCTTCTCTCCCTCCCTCCTTTCTTCTTCCCTTCTTTGTGTCCATCTTTCCTTCCTTCTCTCTCAAAGCTCATTTATATGAAAGAGGGAGTAATGAGACCACCTTATATATTTAAAACAGAATATATTTTCAAAATGTTTACATAAATGTGTATGTGTGTAATCATCTCATCTTAACAAAAACTTTGTGAGGTGGGGATAGGAAAAGTTACATTACTTTACACCTGACACCCAGTTAGTAGCTGGTAGTCTTTAACTAGAAGCCAGTATTTGCATTTTGGGTCTGTATTTCTTCTCTCTTAGTTACATTGCTACAGTTTTCTTTTCTGAGGCTAAGAGCTTATTCCTCTATAGACTTTTAATGAATTTCAGGTATTAAATATGAATTATATAATCTCAGATAAAATGCAAAGCACAGAGCAAAAAAAGGCAAAACCATATGTCACATTTTAAGTCAGCTTGTATAAAATCATTCAGCCTCCTGCTTATCATTTCTTGATAGCAGCCTTGACATCTTTGCAGGATAAGCCTGATGTCTTAAAAATCTGAAAAAGATTCCATGTAGAGAGTCCTTATTTTAACCCCAGATTCTGGTACTGATCCCAGGAAGAACTTAGTCAATACTTGCTGCTAAAAGAAAAAATAAAAAAAAAAACTAAGTAAACAAATAAATAAATGAATAGATAAATGAGTAAAAAAAAAGGAAATTCAAGAATGTTTTTTCCTTAGTATCTCTAAGGTTAGAACTGCCAACAATAATCAGGATAGAGATGCTATGGCAGGAGGATGGGCGGTGGCCCTCACAGTACTTTCCTCCTCTGTCATACAACCCCTGTAATGGACGTTATCCCTCACCTGGGCTCTGAGCTTCCCTGGGGGCCCAAAAGGTCTTCTGTTTACTCACAATTTATATCATTCCGGGTTGTTATTTTCTACCAGAGGGAATGCAGATCAGAAAAGCACCCATCCCATCACCATATCCGTGACCAGTGACATGAAGATTAAGGTAACCAGCCAGTTTTGGGTATCGGATATGCTTAAAAGTAGATTCCGTTATCCTGAATGATGCTCTTTGGAGAAATCCCAACCGAGACATGGTCCTGTCACTGCATGCACACACTGCCACGAACTTATTCTTCTTCTCATAGAGCTTTATTCATGGTTCTGATTAGACCTGTGACCCCATCATTGCCTTTAATCATTGAGCTACTATACTCTCATTGAATCTCTAGGTACCCACTTCTTCTGCAGGAGCCACTTTTTTTTTTTTTTTTTTAGAAAAGAGACTCTCTTCTTCCAGGCAACTTCTTGTATAGCACCAGTGAGAAACAAAAAATGCTATTTACTCTACTATGATTGGGCACATGGGTCCTCATAAATGAACCTTTTGCACCCACCCACAATGTTTTCTTTCTTCTTTTCTATGTCAAGTATACAAAAGAGATGATTAAAATTGTGAGAGGTAGAAATATAAAAGGAGTATTAGAAAAGCCATTGTTTAAATTATACCTAAGTTGAGAGCAAAAAGAGAAGAGGGTGACAAAGGAAGAAATGATTAGCTAGCATCACCGATTCAATGGACATGAACTTAGGCAAACTCCAGGAGATAGTGAAGGACACGGAAGCCTGGCATACTGCAGTCCATGGGGTCGCAAAGAGTTAGCCATGACTTATTGATGAATAACAACTAGCTATAATCAGAAACTTCCCTTAAGCCTCTTAAGTTAAGTGGTGTTTGAAGTAACCCAGACTCACACTTTTCAAAGAAATAGTAGAACAGCAACAGTGCATACTTCTCAAGCCGGTGATTGTAATAAACTCTAAGCTGTGAGATATGCACATGTGAAATGCACTGAGAACATTCCCACGCATGATGATAGTTGATGCAGAAGGGAGACAAAACAAAACTTTGGAATCAGGGTAACTGCCATTAATGACATTTTATGCTGAGAAACCTAAGGCTCAGAGAGTGGGCTGTCCAGATTGTGTAGCTGGTACTTACACAAGGACTTGACAACATGGAAATTTTCCCAAGCTTCTTGCCTAACATTCACCCTCCCTGAATATGAACTGAAGAGTATAATCTCCCTAGGGCCACAGTTATTTCTTCTAATGGTGCATGAGAGATACTCGCTTCTGCTCAATGAAGCAAGAGCAGTAACAATAATTCTATTTTTAGCCATTTATAGAAGAGTACTGTGGTTTCCCTGGTGGTGGCTCAGACAGTAAAGAATCTGTCTGCATTGCAGGAAGCCCACATTCAATCCCTGGGTTAGGAAGATCCCCTCGAGAAGGGAATGGCTAACCACTCCAATATTCTTGCCATGGACAGAGGAGCCTGGTGGGCTACAGTCTTTGGGGTCACAAGGCGTCAGACACAACTGCGCAATGAACACACTTTCATCCAACACATTGTGGCTTGACTGTTCTAGTATCTTTGGATTTCTCTATACATATATATGAAAAATACTTGAAGATGTGTCCACTTGCCTTTCCAAGATTCATAGGAAGTAGTGCTAAATTTGTACTGAAATACCTAAATCTCAGCATATATGAGAATCATCTAGAGAATGTGTTAAAATTGTAGACTCTGAGGGCCTCTTTTTCAGAAATTCTGGGTCAGAAACTCTGAGAATCTGCATTTTCAAACCAGGCACCGCCTGCCACCCCTCCCCGCCCGTAATTCTTTTGCATATGGACCTAGGGCCAGACTTTACTGAACAGAGATGAACTGTCCTGACAGTATTTTTTTCAAGGAATCTCTTGGTTTTGTTATTCTTTATAAAAATAAGTAGGTAAAAACTCTTAGTGTTGGTGACAGGACTATAAAATACGTGGTATGTGTTTGGAATCAGCTGCCCTCTACTGGACAGAGAAAAATTTAATGTGAAATTAAATTGTTTCTCTCCATGTGTCCCTTTGACATTAAGACTGGATTCCTTATGCACCTAGCAGATAGACAGATGCGTTAGGCACTCGACTACTGTATGGAATAAAGGTCCGGAACACACAGATGTATTTGGGGCATCTCTGAGATTTAAGGAAGTGATGAAACCCAATCTCAGAAGTGGATTAGGAAAGCTCAAGGCTTAGGTGGCACGGTGCCCTTCTACTCTTCTACTGGAGAATGTAGTGAAGGGGCTAGAATAAGTCATTCTTAGAACAGCTTACTAGCAATGTAACTTTGCAGAGGTGCAGGAGGCTGCTTTTACAGCATTTTCTAAGATATTTGATAAGCCCAGGGAGGGGAGCTTCTGGAAATTTTATTTTTTGAGAGTTCCACTCCATTACTAGTGGAATTCTAATTCCGTTCCTTTGCACGGCGAGTGCCTCTGTCTTGGTATGAAACACAGGCAGCCCACAAAGGCTTATTAGGTACAAACTGCTATTCAAGGATCCCATAAGAGAGTGACATGAAAAACTGCAGGTGTATTTTTTAAAAATGAATTTGGGAATAAATGATAACATGTGCCATGGCCTGCAGGAAGACTGAAAAGAGGGGTTATCATTGCTTTGAGATTGGAACAGTGAAAGGGTAATTTTAAGGAAGCATTGGTATGTGAACTTTCATCTATCACTGAACTCTTTCTAACTTTCTCCACCTTCCAAGAAGGAAGAATGGTAGTAAACATGGATGCTTTTTATTTCATGTCTATGAGATCTCCTCTTCCCCACCCACAAACACTAGTTAAGCAAAATGTATGAAAACACACACAACATTAGCAAGGGGAGAAAATGACTCTTGTTTGAAAAGAGACGTGAATGCACAGAGAGGGTTCTCTCACTTTCATCCAAGGGCCAGGTGCTCAAATCACCCTACCAAACAGATTATCGAGATTTTTGGTCACAGTGAAGGAGAGTTTGTGAAGACTGTAGAATGAGTGGACGAATAAATGCATTGGACGCCACCAGATGTTCCTTTTCTAGCCCCTTTCTTTGTACTCAGCAGCTCAGCCTTCCTCTGCCCCAGCATCTCCAGAGCTAAGCTGTCACTCATCTTTGCTTTGTGGTTTGGCTGTCATGTCTTTCAAGTCCCTGCCTTGACAAATGGAATTGAATAGGCCCAGCAGGGGGATCCCGGCAAGATGTGAGAGCCTCCAAGGGAGACCAGTACAGATCGGATCCTGCTGTCTTCTCGAAAGGGCAGCCTGACTGTGGAGTCTCTCAGCCAAGAGAAGAGTGAGTCCCTCCATCCCTGGCACCTTCCATCCCTTTGCCAAGGCCAAAGTCAAACTTCATTTCTGATGTTCAGGAGCTTGGAGGAGCCTGTTAGTCTGGGAGGTTTTTTCCCTTTTGTTTTGTTTTTATGTATTTTTTTTAAATGTATTCCTATATAACCCCTCCCTCCAAAGCAAACAAACAAAGAAAATTAAAAAAACAAAGAGAGGGAGAGTTTGGTTGGCTAGGAGAAAAATATGTAAAGAAGGAATCTGAGTCTGATGACCCAGCTGGAATCCCACATCTTGTTTCCTTTACAACTGGCAGTAAAATGGACAACTGCTTTGAAACCTCTCAGCTTTTCTCTGAACAAGTTCAGTATCCTTTTTATTTCCTTTTGCTCTTCTGGTTTAACTCTAAAGTTTTGTAGGAGAACAAGAAGAAATACTGTGATTTCTGTATGTGGCATCAGGGAAGGGGCTGGAAGCACCAGGGGACTTGATAACTCTCCTCTCTGCTCTAGGTAAAGGGTGAAGAGTGGTTGGTTAAGAGTGTGGCTCCTGGGGGCAGCCAGCCTCCACCCAAATCCCGGCTTCAGTGGCTTTAGCACATGTGCTTGAGGACATACCCCTCTGTGCAGTGGGGGAGATCACATGGATGAAGGGTGTGGATATGTAATGAAACAGCACACTCTGTGTACCTGACATTAGTATAGTACTGTAAATAAACTATATCTCAATAAAAATAACAAAGGAAATGACACAAATAAACCAAACTGTGACTGCCCTTGAGTACAGACTGTATATTAGACCCACATTTTCTTTCAAGACACTAGGTTTTTGCCTTCTGTCAGCTCAAAATGCAGTGAACATTTCAACTCTGATGTGCCCTTTGTGGGCAAATTCAAAGTGCATTTGAAAAGTAGATTTCCCCCCGTGGAAGATCATGTAGGGAGCTTTACAGATGGTCTTATTTTAGGCAATTATGAGGAGTGCTTGGACCAGTCTTGGAGAAAGCGAAGCCCATTGGGGTTTGAGCCATTTCTTTAGAGATGCATATAAAGTGGTTTTATTTCAGAACCAGTGGTAAAACCCTGGATGTCTTATTCGATCTAGAATATGGAGAAAGTACTAATTCTCCTTCATCTCAGGATCATTAAGAGAAAAATGCAATTGTATATCAAAATATACTTTAATAGTTGAAAAATAAGGCTTAGATATACAGGATCAATGATTTTATAGTTATTTGCAAGATGATTTTTTTGAAAAATTTGACCATGGGGAAGGAAGATGTGCTTTACATGGAAGCTGAGATATGGACAATGTGTATGGGGAAAGTAAGAAGTAGGAAGCAGATTACTAGAGCATTACATCTTGAGGTCATTGGGAAGAGGGGGGCCCAATTTTTGCAAAATTACAACAGGAAGGAACCACCTATAATGCAGAAGGAATTTTAGAAAGTAAACAAAGACCCCTAACTAGGGTAAAGGCAGCAGAATCTTCTGGTTTTAATTACCACCCTTGGTAACAAAAGTCACCATCCATCACTTTGCCTTAAATATACTTTTCTCTGATGTACAGGCAAAGCCATAGTTTTGGATGCAGCTATTTCTTCATCTGTGAGTAGGGATAATACATGTATCCTGTTAGCTCATTATATGAGAACCAGGAAGTTTGATGCCCAAACACAGAGGGGCACATATTTATTGAACTGAATTACATATTTTAAAACTGCATTAATACTATGATGAGGAAACCTGAAAGAGTGTGTGATTAATCCCTACAGAACAGGCTTTTGGAGGGCTGTTTGAACGAGAAAATTTTTGAGCTAGACATCAGACAATGGGGAAACTTTAAGAATGCTTTGACATTGCAGATGATGAATGAGGC
This sequence comes from Antilocapra americana, assembly GCA_007570785.1. Taxonomy (NCBI): domain Eukaryota; kingdom Metazoa; phylum Chordata; class Mammalia; order Artiodactyla; family Antilocapridae; genus Antilocapra; species Antilocapra americana. Next base: position 438,726 of record ML664183.1, read on the forward strand.
TATAGTGACTAGGTTTACTGTACATAGTCTGCAAGTGACTTAGCTCCAGAAACTTGATTTCAACCCAAAAGCAGTTGAAGCTCATCAGCTGGTATCTTATTGGCAGAAGAACCCACGAAGATGGCAGGAGAATAGGCTTTTGTCATAAACTGCCTAGTGGAATCCAGTTACTTGGAATTAATATCACAACCCTTGCAGAATGTTTTCAGGGAGCCTTAATGACTTTGAGAGGTCAGGACATCCTTTTATATCTCAGAGAAAAGCCTGCAAAACTACAGCCAGAAATCAGCAGCCAAGAGAAGTCACTGTTCTTGTATAGATCTGCAAACTCAACATCTGAACCCAAAGAGCAGGGTCAGACAATAGGGCCTTTGGGCTTTTGAGTTGGAGATGGCACCCAGAGTCCCAGTGCTTAGTCAGTGAACCAGTTCATTATATCATGTCTTATGGACCATTTAAACTGAAGTTTACATTTTCAAAAGGGACAACTTCTTATCAATGTTGTGGTTTGGTCTCTATCCAGACACAAACATCAGGAGGGGAAGTGTTTTTTTGTTTGTTTTGTTTGTTTGTTTTAATATATCCAGGCCTGAATCCTCCTGTGGGCTTCTAATGTGGAGCTAGTGGTAAAGAACCTGCCAGGTGGCACTAGTGGTAAAGAACTGGCCTGCCAATGCAGGAGATGTAAAAGATGCAGGTTCAGTCCCTGGGTCAAGAAGATCCCCTGGAGAAGGGCATGGCAACCCACTCTAGTGCACTTGACTGGAGAATCCCATGGACAGAAGAGACTAGTGGCCCACAGTCCATGGGGCTCACAAAGAGTTGGACACACTGAAGTGACTTAGCACAGCATACAGCAGCACACTACATCCTCCTGAGTAATGGAAACCCTGTCTCCCTTATCTGTTTCTTTTCTTCCTAAGCAGATCCATGTTAGGAAAAAAAAAAAAAAAAAAACTTTGGTAGTGTCATTGACCTACCTTACAGTACAAGCTAAGCAGCTCAGAGCTAATCTAAAGGGAAAGATGAGAAAGAAAGGGAAAGCTTGTTAGGTTCCCCTGAGTTAATCTCATTGTGCTTAATTTCCAAGAAAAGGATGGTAAACATATGTGCTTTTCTTGCATGCCTTTATTGATATTCTATTCAGGGCTCTGAAAATTAAAATACAGTGTCTCAGCTCCACTTATAGCAGGATACTAAGTGAGTGGGACAGGATGTTGAAAAGAGCCAAGCAATTATGCATTTGTCATGGGTAATAGGGAAGGTGGAGTTTCCTTCTTTATTTAAAAGGCTTCCTTCCTCTCCCATCAAATAGGCTCTCGTCCCACAGGACTTTGCTTGCTGAATAATTTGTAGTTTCGGCATTGTTCTGAATACCGAAGTGTAGAGGTGACTCCATCAGACACTGTTTTCTTTATTTCTTGTAGATTATTGTGATATGCAAAAGATATACTAATAAGATAAAATAAAAAGTAATAAATGCCATACCCAAATGCCACATGGGCCAAATCAGTTTTCTGATGGCATGACTGTTGGAAACTCTGCATGACAAGCCAGTCAACAGGCTGAATGGCCTTGAGCAACTTGTCTAATCTTCCTAGCATGTGGGAATAAAACATCATAGGATTTTTTTTTTTTTTTTAAGGAGTTAAATGTCTGGTAACCTTAAGATCTCCTGTAAATGCAGTGGGTCCTTACTAATTAACATATTCTAGTTTCTTTGATGCTTACTGCAATCTATTCTCTTTACCTGATCTTTATACTGTGTAAAACTAACTAGCAGTTTGCAGCTGCTTGCTTTCTGCATGGGGGCCCTGAAGGTAATAGATTCCAAGCCTTATTTCTTCAAAGAGTAAGTTAATCCTTTAAAATCTCATCATCCTTATCCTTCTGATACTTGTTTGATAACATCCTTTAATCTAACCAATTGATTTGTTGTCTCTAAACACCATTTTCATCTGATTTGCAGCTATGATGTCCATTAGCAAGTGATTACAGTGAGTGAACTTAAATGCTGTATATTGAGAAATAAAATGCCTTTTTAAGTTCTTTGGAAGGCCTGGAAGTGATAAATCTGTAGTTCTTAGGAAGGCTTAAAAGGTTATGACAATTGGATCCTAAGGTTGATACAAATGATTTTGCAGTTCAATATCTCATATTTATAGTTCTCACATAATCTTTGGGCGTGAGTGAAAGGTCATTCTGGAAATATGAAATAACCAGGAACTATTTGCAAAAAGTATTATATAAATAAATACTCTTTTCATAGAGCACTTATATCCCATATCATGGGTTATCTATCTTTAGAAATAGTGATATTCTTCCCCAGAATATCTACTTTATTTCTGAGTGTATTTCTGTTCTTTGGGGTTGCTGCAATGTACTATATTCATTAAGAGATCCACATATTTCAGTATCACTTGTGGGTGTGATGTGCTAGGGGATTTTAGTGCTCTATTTAGGTGAATGTTCAGATAACTGAAGCTTATCTTTAGAAGGTGACCCTGCCTTCCCTCCTTTTATTTTACTTAAAATTATTTCAGAATTATAGCCTCACCTTCTTTATTAAACAAGCATTCTATATTTATTATTTCCTTCATTCTGTGAAGCTTAAATGTATTATTATTCTTTCCAGTGGCTGTGGTATGTGTTATCTATCTCCTTTATTGATTTTTTTTTTTCTTTGCAGTATGCTGCTTCTCTTGCTTCTGTTTATTATACAGAAGAATTTGTCCTTGGAAAAATAGCTTTTTCAAAGCTACATTGTTAAGGTTTTCACTATGCTACTTTTAAAAGGAATTTTCGAATATGAAAGAGGAAAAAAATGAAAATATTGTAGACTTAAACTGAAACAATTATATTTTGATTAGGTGCTTATTAAAGCGAAGGACTTCTGTGAACCTCTGAACTGGCACCTTTCATACTAACCTGTAGCATTTCTCTGACAAAGAGGCCCATTCTTTCTAAATGTCATCAATGTTCCCTGCCTGGCTTCTTATTCACATCCTGTAACACTTTCAGATGCTGGTGTTTGCTTATTACTCATCACTGTGAAACTTTAGCTTGGTTCTCCCAATCTTCTAGGATGCAGCTTTGCTAGAATGATAGTTATACTGGAAGTTCCTCACAGCATCTTCAGATGCTGTATATCTGAAGTATATCTGAAGCAGTATATCTGAAGCAGTATATCTGAAGCAGAGAAGAACTGAGTACTTTCTGATGAAAAATAAAAAGAACCGGGAACCATCTTCTTGACCCTGCTTCCATCATCCCTTCCTCCAGAATGGGTGACAGAGCCCAACAGAACTGGGCCAGGTTTCCATGATTATGACATTCCTAGGCTGGCCAAGAGCCTTCCATTGAGAAAAGAACATGGCCCAGAGTCACACCATCTGCTCCACTAATGACACCAAGCTGAGTGAATGACGTACTTCCTGCTCTGGGGTGGGGATATGAATGATGGGCTTCGAAGGGCAATGTAAAATATATCTGAAGAGAAACACATGCTATCATGGGTGTTCAAATTGCTTTCAGGTCATTCAACTCTGTTTGTCAAGGTTTTATGGTCCTGTGCCAAACACCCGGCCATGCCACAGACAAGGCCATACTCTTTAATTGATTGAGCCATCATTTATCGACCATCTACTACATGTGAGGTGATAGTCTGGGTATGGAATAAGGTGAGCAGGGTATATTTTCTCTATGTTAGAAATCTAGTAAAAGATGTATGTTATACCATATTGGAAATACTTAATTTATAATTGATATGTCACATAGAAGGCAGGTTTCCTTAGATGAAAGCTCGTGGGAGGAGAATCTGACCCAGATTTAGGGTAAGCAGAGGGTTAGGAAAAGGGCTTCCCTGATAGCTCAGTTAGTAAAAAATCCACCTGCAGTGTGGGAAACCTGGGTCTGATCCCTGGGTTGGAAGGATCCCCTGGAGAAGGGAAAGGCTACCTACTCCAATATTGTGGCCTGGAGAATTCCATAGACTGTATAGTCCATGGAGTCACAGAGGCAGACATGACTGAGCAACTTTAAGGCATTCCAGGGGAGTGGTAAGTGGAATTAGAAAATGAAGAGAAATCAGTTTATTCTTAGTGGAAGGAGAAGGAAAATCCATCTGGCTGAGCAAACAGCAGTGAGAAAGGGCTGGCAGACAGTCCCTGAGAGTCACTTAGAGTTGTGGTTGGAGAAACTGAATTATGCAAACCAGGGGTCAGATCATGAAAGGGTTTGTATACCATGCTGAGGATGTTAGACACTATGCTGAAAGGGACAGGGTTACATTGTAAATTTTAGATAGAAGATGAGCACAATCATATCTGGAAAGTCCTGGTGCAAAAGGCTAAGAGGCAGGAGGAGTTTTCACCCTGAAGAATTTCAAGAATTCCCTCATTCATTCATTGCCTTTCCAAGATTCTGAAGATGAAAGCCGTGTTCCCACTGCTATTAATAAAAAAAGAAAGAAAGAAAAACTCTCTATACTTACTTAACATTTGCTCAGAGACTTCTGTGGAAGAATTTAGCTTTGGTGATTTAAACACAAAATTTCTCTGCATCTGGGAATAGTATTACCTGAGCTTAGAGTTCAGGAAGATTACATGTTTTACTTTCCTGAAACAAGGTGTTTAGATGTTCAGCTAGTGTACTTCCTTCATCTCTTATCCCAGGTGACATCCAAGGCACATGCAGGCTGGATCCATGACATCACTGACCTAGAAGTTTCTTCTTCTCAAGTGTTGTTTCCAGATGTCCCAATCTCAAAACATAATCCTCCCTTGTCTGTTCTGAAAAACATTTCACTATACATTTTCCTCCAGAGCAGGAGATTAATTATTTCCATACACACAGCTGTTAATTATGTATCCAAACTGCGATTGATGTGGCAACTTGCCGAATTAGTCCCCAGGCATACTGTCTCCGTCTTTGAATAAGAAGAGATTTTCTTTGATGCCATGATTATGACAAGTACTTTTCCACTCTCTCTCTCTCACATTCATTTGTTCGAATAACTTGCACCTTGCCCAACTTTCTCTAACAAAACACCGGGATTCTAAACGCTCTCCTTTTTTGACACTATCCCTACAAATTGGCCCCATATCCTTCCCAAATTTAACCTGTAAGATAGGCTGATTGTTAACTGGTTGCATGTCAGTTTCACTCACAGAAATCATCCGTACAGTAGATGTTCGGAGATTTTTATATAAAAAATGTCCTTGTAGAAATCAACCATAATAGAAAACTTTCTCCAGTAATTCTCTGCTGCACGCCTAGATTGGGAACAAGGGAGAAGATGCACAGTAATCTATCTCGTTGCATCCCTTGGCTGTTACAATTCCGACAGATACTGCACTCCGAACCTCTTTTTGTCAGTGCTTCATAACTTGCAGAGAATGTTCTACTCTTCCCACCTTATTCGCATCAATCAATAAACAATATACTAGCTGGAGAGAAGCCAAGATGTGTCATTGCGATAATGAGGCCTAAAGAGCTGATAGATGTTAGGGAAGAGATACTGAGCATTTCCAGTACCCACAACAGCTTGGATTCTAACAGCCTTCAGCCATTGCTATCAAGAGGACAGGATCTAATCATTCAAAGGTACAAAGCATTGTGAAAGTGAAAGTCTGGCAGCAAGATTGTGTGTGTTTCTGTGTGTGCGTGTGTTGGTGAATACTTATAACCCTGCTATAATAAATGCACTACGAAGTATAGAGAGGTGCCCCAACTTTGCATATTTCCTCACTATACAGTATTTTCCAAATAACTATATGCTTCTTTTATACCATAAAATGTACTTGTTTGTAAAGGCATGGGTGTTTACAGGATCAATTTTGTCATCATAAATCATCTTATTTCATCAAAAACCCTTATTTTAAACCCATGATTTTCACCTCTTGGCAAATTGTTTAAATGTCTCCTTTTCACTCTTGCAAGCAAGTTGATTTCACTTTGGTGAACAGAGGTCTGGGCCTAAGGTCTTTGCCCCATCTTGGTTTCCACTTCTCTTACAGACAGTGAGGGGCTCATGTGTGATCAGGTAAAGAGGGGTGACCCAGTCCTACTAACCAGGAGGGACAAGATATCCCTGAATGAAGGATGGTTCTTTTCTTCCTGTGTCACCTGTATTTATACCAGCATGTCCTGCAGGGTTTTTTGTTTGTTTGCTTTTGTTTAATTTATTGTATAAAGTCAATGAGCACTGCTTCACTGCCTGCTTTTCTCTACAGGCAAATGCCCCCTGAAACCAAGCTTACTTTACCTCCTCATACTTTCTGTGCTGCCCCTTCAGTAGCATATTTTCTAATCCTCTCTTCCAGGGCATCTACACCCTGTGTAAACTTTGTCTTTACTCTTGGGATGCTTACTTTCTGTTTTAGAAGTTACAAGCTATACTTCAGTAAAGGAACTGTCAACGTAAGGCATTACAGCTCAGTAGCTTACAGCCATGTGTCCCTCATGTGCCTGAGTAACTAGCACTTTGAATCTCCTCAACGCTGTTGTTCACTCCCCCAGTTGTGTTCCAACTCTTTGCAATCCCATGGACTACAGCATGCCAGGCCTCCCTGTCCCTCAACATCTCCTGGAGTTTGCCCAAGTTCATTTTCATTGCATTGGCGATGCTATCCAGCCAGCTCATCCTCTGATGCCCTCTCCCCCTTCTTCCCTCAACCTTTTCCAGCATCAGTGAATTTTTCAATGAGTCGTCTGTTCACATCAGGTGACCAAAATACTGGATATTCAGCTTCAGCAGCATCTTTCCAGTGCATATTCAGGGTTGCTCTCCCTTAAGATTGACTGGTTTGATTTCTTTGCTGTCCAAGGAACTTTTAGGAGTCTTCTCTAGCACTGCTGTCCAAAGGCATCAATTCTTTGGCATTCTGTCTTTTTTATGGTCCAGTTCTCACAACCACATGTGATCACTGGGAAGACCTTAACTATACGGATCTTTGCTGGCAGAGTAATGTCTCTGCTTTTCAACACACTGTCTGGGTTTGTCATCGCTTTTCTGCCAAGAAGCAATAGTCTGATTTCATGGCTGTAGTCACCATCCAAAGTGATTTTGGAGCCCAAGAAGAGGAAATCTGTCATTATTTCCACCTTTCCCCCTTCTATTTGCCATGCAGTAATGGGGCCAGATTCTGTGATCTTAGTTTTGTTAACATTTAGTCTTAAGCCTGATGTTTCACTCTTGTCCTTCACCCTCATCAAGGGGCTCTTTAGTTCCTCTTTGCTTTCTGCCATTAGAGTGATATCATCTGCCTATCTGAGGTTGTTGATGTTTCTCCCACCTGTTTTGATTCCGGCTTGTAGTTCATCCAGGCTCGCATGTCTAATGATGTGCTCAGCATATAGGTTAACCAAACAGGGTGACAACAGACAGCCCTGTTGTCATCCTTTCTCAATCTTGAACCAGTCAGTTGTTCCATACAGGGTTCTAACTGTTGCTTCTTGACCCGCATACAGGTTTCTCAAGAGGCAGGTAAGATGGTCTGGTATGCCCATCTCTCTAAGAGCTTTCCACAGTTGTCATGATTCACACAATCAAAGGCTTTAGCGTCATCAATGAAACAGAGATAGATGTTTTCCTGAAATTTCCTTGCTTTATCTATAACCCAGTGAATGTTGGCAATTTGCTCTCTAGTTCCTCATCCTTTTCTAAACCCAGCTTGGACATCTGGAAGTTCTTGAAGCTTAGCATGCAAGATTTTAAGCATGACCTTACTAGCATGGGAGATGAGTATAATTGTCCAATGGCTAGCACATTCTTTGGTGTGAATTGGGATTTGGGAATTGGGATGACAACTGATCTTTTCCAGTCCTGTGGCCACTGTTGGATCTTCCAGATTTGCTGACATAATGAATGCAAAACCTTGATGGCATTATCCATTAGGGATTTGAATAGTTCTTCTGGAATTTCATTGCATCCACTAGCTTTATTAACAGTGGTGCTTCTTAAGGCCCACTTGAGTTCACACTCCAGAATGTCTGGCTCTGGGTGACTAACCACACCATCATGGTAATCCAGTTCATTAGAATCTGTTTTTATACAGTTCTTCTGTATATTCTTTTCATCTCTTCTTGATCTCTTCAGCGTCTACTAGGTCTCTACCATTTTTATCCTTTATTGTGCCCATCTTTGGGCAGAATGCTCCCTTGATGTTTCCAGTTTTCCTGAAGAGATCTCAAATCTTTCCCTTTTCGTTGTTTTCTTCTATTTTTAAGCATTGTTCATTGAGGAAGGCCTTCTAATCACTTCTAGCTATTTTTTGGAACTCTGAGTTTAACTGAATATACTTTTCCCTCTCTCCCTTGCTTTTCGCTTCTCTTTGTTCTGATATTTGTAAAGCCTCCTCAGATAACCACTTTGCCTTCTTGCTTTTCTTTTTCTTTGGATCATTTTGTTCACCCCTCCTGTACAATATTACGTATCTCTATCCATAGTTCTTCAGGCACACTGTTAACTAGATCTAGCCCCTTGAATCTATTTGTTACCTTACTGCGAATTCATAGGGGATTTGGTTTAACTCCTACTTGACTGGCCTATTGTTTTCTTTAGTTTAAGCTGAATTTTACTATGAGAAATTGATGATCTGAGTCAGGTCTTGTTTTTGCTGACTGTGTACAGCTTCGCCATCTTTGTCTACAAAGAATGTAATCAGTTTTATTTTGGTATTGACCATTTGGTGGTGTACCTGTGTAAAGTTATATCATGTGTTGTTGAAGAGGGGTCTTTTCTATGTCTAGTGTATTGGCAGAATTCAGTTAACCTTTACTCTGCTTCATTTTGTTCTCCAAGGCCAAACCTGCCTGTTACTCCAGGTATATTTTGACTTCATATTTTTGTATTCCAATCCCCAATGATGAATAGAACACTTTTTTAGGTGTTAGTTCTAGGAGGTCTTCATAGAAAGATCTTCTTCTATGAAGATCTTTGAATGTCCTTAATAAATGCTTATAAATTTAAGATGAGGTTGTTTGACCTAAGGGGTAAAAACTTTGACACTGCCTACACTGAATCCTGGTTTGGCCACTTATTATATGTGTAATGTTAGGTTGGTCACTAAATTTCTCTGTCTCTGTTTAGTAATCCATAAAATGGTGGTACTAATAGTAACTGACTGATACCTCTTCCCAGGTGGTTCAGTGGTTAAGAATCCACTTGCCAATGCAGAAGATGCAGGAGATGTGCGTTTTATCCCTGGGTTGGGAAGATCCCTGGAGAAGGGCATGGCAACACACTCTAGCATTCTTGCCGGGAGAATCCCATTGACAGAGGAGCCTGGTGGGCTACAGTTCCTGGGATTGTAAAGAGTCAGACACAATTGAGCATGCATGCATGCCAAACCCTTAGAATAGGTCCTAGCACTTAGTATGACCTTTTAAATATGATGCTATGTGAATCAGTAAAAAAAATAACATTATAGTTCAATTATAAAGTGTATGGGCTTCCCAGGTGGTGCTAGTAGTAAAGAACCTGTCTGCCAATGTAGGAGACATAAAAGACATGTAAAGCATGTAGATGACTTTAGTTTAATACCCCAAACAGTACTATTTAGAGATTTTCTCCCTCCCTTCTCTTTTCTTTCTTCCCTACTCTCCCACCTTCCTTGTTTTTCTTTCCTTTTCTTTGTCCCAACTGCTCTCCTTAAAATTTGAACTGGGATACGTATGTAATGTAATAATATGGGAATATTCAGCACTCATCTAAATATTTAATGAGTTAATTAATGAATAACATATCCTAAAGTGGTTTTTTTGTTTGTTTGTTTTAGTAAATTATGTTTCTGTCCATTTTATCACCAAATACCGATTAACAATATGCTGTGTAGAAAACAGTAGAGGAAGATGAAAGATCCTGTGTCTGGTATCAGTACTCCAGTCTGGTAGAGGACACGCACAAACAAAGCAACAGCAACAACAGCATCGAGTACTTGGCTTGGGGAGACAGCATTGCACCTGGGGTGCTTCTGAAGAATAGTGGAGAGTCACCTCGCCCAGCTTGCAGTTTCTTCCCCAGATGGCCCTATAACCTGTTAGGGCCAACTTTTTGAGTCTGCGGTGTTGGTGGTTCCCTGGTAAACTGCAACATGTAGACACAGTAGCCCCTTGTTAGGTTTTGTTTACAGTCCTAGAAGTGTTCTGGCAGCCATGATAATAACCTTTAGGAAGTCTTACATTTGTATATTGACTTTATATAAATATTGTTTAGGGAATACTTAATTATTTTCAAGATTATTAATGGAAGTAGACAGTTACTTCAACAGTGGATGAGTCCTACTTGTGTGTTTAGTTATTTACTAATAGACCATCATTTTTTGCTTGAGAGACTGGAGCCATAGCTTAGAGCTAAAGCGCTAGAAGACACCAATTACTACAAGTCAATTACAGATGAGACAGCATATCCAGTTGCAATAGTGCATTAAAATCAGGAGTTCAGTCTGTGTAAATTGCAGCAAAATAGGGCAGGCAGGCATTTTTGATTCCTTGTAATAGGGCTTGATTTATCCCTTTAATCAAATACTACACTTATGGCAATGCATGTGATAGTTCCGTCTTCAGTCATGTAGGTCTTTTCCTGGCTCTAAGAACCCTAGGTTTCCTTGCAGGAAGTTGAAGAATAAAGTGACAGAAGGTAACTCCTCTTTTAAGAAATGAAACCTCACATTTCAAAGAAAGGTCAAATAAACTTTTGGGTCAGCTTTGTTTCTTGGCCAATCTTTGCCTATTGTTCAATTATGTACATACGTAATTTTTATGTACCATTATGTGCTTATTAGCTTTACTTTCTACATATTTATGCCACTCTGGGGATGTACTCTTCCCTCAGTGTCCAGACTGCTTTATCAGAGCCCCTGTCTGCAAAAGCCGTTGACTGGGAATGGCTGGCTGCATGGGCTTGAAGGTGGTAAAAGCAAATTGACCATCTGTCTGGAGCTGGTGTAGGCACATAACAGAGATGATTCTGGATAATATTCAGTTTGATGTTTTACCCCAAAGGTGGTTAGAGGGGTTTTGTTTTATGTGTTTTTTCAGTAGACCTGGTTTAAAAATTCATGGCTGCACCTGGTTGTATGTTCCTATCCTCTGTTTTTCAAATATTCTGGCACAGCCAAAACCCTCCTCAGCAAGAGACTAAACTGGAAAAGGATTGTATTCAGAGCTTAGAAGAAAATCTGTGCAATTTTCAGGAAAATCACCTAAGTATAGGTATCATGAACTGAAAAGATGGGGCATTTTTCAGGTCAGGATTTCCAAAAGTTAGCATCATGTGGTTCAATTTCCAATCAGTCTTAAAGCAAAGCATCCTTTAACTGAGTGATATATTTGAAACATGGAAATTTGGATTGGATCCTATTGCCTATGATTTCCAAAATGGCTCAGAGGTGTTTGATGGACTAGATACAGATGAGAAGAGCCAGAGGAAAATGGCACTATTTTTCACAGTAGATAATCTTACTATATCTCTTAAAGATGATAGATGAGTGAGAAAAAACAGTTGCTGTTTCATCAGAGAAAGGTGCCTTTCTCTTCTGTGTGAGCTTTATTCTTGATTGGACTTGGAAACTCTGGTTCAGCTATGGATGAGCCAGATTAAATTTGGTGAGGGTCCAGAGAACTCAGTTTCAGATCAATTAATCTGTAATGGTTTCTATTTTCCAGACTTCTCTGTCTTTCTCTCTACCCTTTTCTTCAGGGAAAGTGAAAAAAGATATTTAGCTTCAAGGCTGAACTTTAATAAACAAAGTGACCTTTACATTTTAGCTCAAAGAGGTAAATATAATCTTATAGGTTTCATTGACAGCTGAGCCTGGATGGGGTGGGACTTAAGCTTATAATGCAACACTAGAAGAATTTACCTTCAGGGAAAAAACAAATCTGATAAAAGGAACTGGTGAGAAATGCTTTATGTCAAGAAGATCTATATCTTCTTAAAAATTTGCAATCCTAGATTGAGAAGCATACTAATGTTTCTGTGATTTAAAACTTCCATTTAGCACAAACTTTCTCTCCGCTGTTCTTACCATAGGTTAACTTGATTTCAGCAAACCTGAACTGTCAATATGTAAATTAAGAAATTATCCACTCGACACACACAAAAACAGCACATACTTCTTTTAAGTAACAGGTGTTCCCTGCACATTATGCTAAATAAGGGCAAAACTTAAGACTCAAATGCCAGGACAAGAAAAGATCATTTAGAGATGAAGAGAGTGATATTTTTTGGAATAGGTAGTATTACTTATTATTAGGAATTTGATTCACTAAAATTTGATTTGTCTACCTCATTAGAATGTATCTTTCACTCCAGAATAGTTGCTTATTGTGTGAACTGAAAGAGACACTAGAAACTAACTTTATCTTCTAACAGCATTTTAAGATAGTGGCATCTGGGCTCAGAGAGGTTTAGGTGACTGTTAATGTCCCAGAACCAGCCAGTGGCAGAAGTGGACCACACTTCCCATTTCACTGTACACTTCCTTCCCCCCTGACCATCAAGTAGTTCAACCACGTTACAGACTATTCCCTTTTGAAACACTGGACTCCTCTACTAGTCCTGCAGTTATGGCACATTTTTAACTTTTATTTTGGATAACTTGAATACAGGGACCAAGCATCTTGTTTCTCATAAACAGCAAGGATAACAAAAAAGACCATGATTCAGAATAGATTTGTTTTTGGTCATTTTTCCCAACAAGAAGGATCATAAGAGCCAAAGCTTCTTTTCACACTGGAAACAGCGCAACATCGCCTGATCTATTCCTTAGTGTCCCCATCCTTATTCTTTTGTATCTTGAGATTCATCTAAAGCCACAGAAAGCCCAGAGCCAGTTATAAGAGTGAACTAACAACTTTCCCATGTCTTCTGTGAGCCAGTGATGTAGACAGTCAATTGGTAGTTCCTAAAGTCTGTTTCTCAGGGCCCTAGTTCTCTAGAAGTTCTGCGAACAAAACCAGATTTTGTCCTCAGATACATTCAGCAGATGTTAAAAAAACTATCTCCCTGTTTGCTTCCAAATGTGCTTTTCAGACACTTTAGTGAGTCAAATAAGCCTTAATTTTTTTCTTTATTCTACTGTTCTTCAAATTTACGTGAATATTAAATATTTATGGTATTGTGACTATGAATTTTGCTTAGAAAATGCTAAGCTCTGTGCTTCAGTTTTGTGTAATTGTAGTAGACAATTCTGTGAAATGGACATTTTCAGCTGCATTTCATAGCCATGGAGATAAAGAATCAGATAGTAAGTGATTTGTCAATGTCTCATGAGTAGTAAGAATTAAGAATCAAAGTCAAGTCTGTGTTCATAGCCCCTGCAGAAGTCTCAGTTCCAGTACCTGTGGGCTTGAACAGGTAACTGAGATGTGACTAGGGATTCTCTGGACCTAGGATGTTTATTTCAAAGAAAAAAACCTGAGATAGCATATGAATTGGGGAAATGAGGAATATCCCCAGTGTCTAATATGATCTGTGCCCTCTCAATCTGTTGTTGATGTCCCATTTTTAATTGCAACAAGGTCTTAGTACTTTTTTATTTAAGCTCTGAATTTACTTTGTTTTGGTTTGGTTTTTTTTCTCTCTCTCTCATTAATGACAGAAACCAATAGATCCAGCTTTTACTACTGAAAAGGCGGCAGAGGGTAATGTGGAGTGCAGTAAACCAGAGAATGTACGATCTGTCTCTATAGGAGACAGCAGCTCTAAAGCTCTTGCTGATTCTGACCATATGGGAATATGGTCCCAGTCATTCCAGACATTGCTGGAAAATCAGCTGATCAACAGTTCTCTATGAGTTAGTATTATTTACATCAAAAAGAACTTGAGGGCTGGTCGGAGTCACCTTATAGACCATGAGTTTTAGCCTCTGTTTTTCACTGTGCTACTTGCCCAGAGGGAGTAGGGGGTGGGGAAGCCTCTCACTGAAATGATTCTTTGTGGCTTTATGGTGTTTTTTGTGGCAAATCCAATCCCACATTGAGTGGCTTGAAGAATTTGTTGAACATTGAAAAGGTACTGTACCATTTACATTGGCAAGTGTTAAACTGGGGAGACATATGTTTTCTTTATTCTCCCCTCCTGTTAGATCCTTGAAGAGCTTTGGTTGTGAGACTCTTGGCTGTCTTTTTCAAGGGGTGTGTTTCTGAATCTTTTTTTTTTCCCCTGAATCTCCAGTACTTTCAAATTTTGCTGGAAATAACTATAAAATATGATTGGCATTCTGGTATATTGGAATCACTGTGGTAATGCTTAATCACCCAACTCTGAGGATACTTGTATTTGGTCTAATATCATTTGTGTGTGTTCCTGACACTTCTCTTAGCTGAACCAATAGAACGACCTTTTAAGTGAGCTTCTTGCCTCCAGATTCTTTTCTCTTTAATCCAGCTTCTGTATTACCTCCACAGTGGTCATTCTGCATGAGCTACAATGGAGTCCTTTTTTATTTTTCCTGCTTTAAATCCTTGCATTTGTGTGTATGGCTCAGAATAAATAGACTCTCTTGCTATTTAAGTCAAAACCCCTTTACGTGGCTAGTAAAGCTCTTTTAACCTGACTGTAGATCACTTTTAGGCTGTTGAGCACCAAGGCTTCTTTGGTGCTGCAATGGGACATTGCAAAAAAATTTCAAAGAATGTGCCTGCAATGCGGGAGACTCAAGTTTGATCATTGGGTTGGAAAGATCCCCTAAAGGAGAAAATGACTATCCACTCTGGTATTCTTGCCTGGAGAATTCCATGTCTGGTGGGCTACAGTCCATGGGGTCACAAATAGTTGGACACAAATAGTTGGTCACAACTGGCCGACCTCAGACCATTTCACCTAACTTCTGCCGTGCTGAGGAACTTGCCATTACCCGAGCATCCTGTGTGTGCTCACACTTCTCTGATCTTGTTTAGGCTGACTCCTCTGCCATGAGATCCTCCCCACCCCTTCTGTCAAGGACTTGTACATCCTTCAAAATCCACTGTAGCATCAACTATTCTGTGGCTCCTCCCCTCATTCCAACAACAGGGAAAGAAGTGCTTCTTTGTGCTTCCTCATAATGTTTTGTATGTTAGTACCTGTATGACTGCACTTTTCCTGCTGAGCTTTATCTCTTATTTCTGTGTCAGAACCAGTTGTAAAGGATTCACAGTGCAGTCAGGCATTTAGTGTCTCATTTGTAATTTAATCCCCAGTCTTAAAAACAGTAGTTATCACTTGGTACCTGAAACTTACTTAAATAAATTAGAGGGGTGGGAGGAAAGAGGGAGAGAAGAAAGAAATGGGGGTGAAGTAAAAAATTTTTTTGCAAAGAATCATGTTTTTCTCTCCACTCTTGAAATACCTGAAGCCTGAATTTAAGAATTTTAATTGTTGAGGTCATTTTGGCATTTTTGATAAAATATCCTGTAGATAAGACAAGCTTTATTAGGTTCTGTTTAGTGCCTTGATTATGAATTGACTGTAAATTGTACTGAAGAGGGAAAATATAGCTTAGTTGACATTTTCTCTTGTGTTATAGACAAATTTACACACGTTGGTTAATAACCACTCCGAGCTCATGCTCACTGGTTAGAAGACCTCCTTATTTTGTGGGCTTATGTTTAGAAGGCAGACCTGGGAACCAGGTTCCTGGGTGTGAGCCATGCAAATGCCAGAGATGCTCTAAAATTGTCTTGGAGAAATTATCATGTCTCTTCCTGCCTAATTTCACTCCCTTGAGGTTTGCTTCAATTTCCGGTTGGAATATCTTAATTAACATTTGTAAAGCACTGTGTAATGCTTCAGTGAAAATGTCATGTATGTAGAAAATCTTAAATAGTAACTTAACAAGTTTATGGAATTTTTGTGTATGTAGTGAAGTCTTTTTTAACATCTTACAATTTATGATAAATGGATGACAGGGAAAGTTTGCCTGTTAATTGATGAGTTAGTCAAAATGGAGAAATCATGTTTTTCTGGGGCTGCTTTATTCAAGGAACACAATTACTGAGGTCCCGTGTAGTTCAGAGTTTGTAATCTCATAAATGTCTTCAAACTTGAAATGCTCACCTGGGTTCCCTATGTGTATGGATGTATAATGTGTGCAGATGATGCTTTATTACTTTTTTTGAAAAACTTAGATGAAGATTGAAAATGTGCATAAATAGATTGTTATAAATAGACTATGAAGGAGGAATTGCATTCTAATATAAATCAGTTAGAAAAGGAGAAACAATCATAATTTAAAATGGAGAAAAAATATGAACTTGGCAATCTACCAGATGAGGATATTCAAATGACTAAAAACACATGACAGAAGGAAGGAAACGAGAAAAAACAATTCCACTATCATTAGTAATGTGTCTTGACACAAAATGCACCATTTACACCGTTAGTTTAGAGAACAATATAAAAAGAAAGCAAGAATTAATTTAAAAAAGATATTGGAGGGGAAGCATATGTAAACTCATGGTGATATCATGACAATGTATGGCAAAAACAATAATAAAAAAAAAGATATTGGTAATGTACAACCATGGTGGATTCATGTCAATGTATGGCAAAACCAGCACAGTATTGTAAAGTAAAAAGGCTTTATTGAATTTGTTACCAAAAAAAAAGCAAGATTTCATGAAAAAAAAAAAAAAAGGTATTGGTGATAGGTACTTCCCATGTCCCTGATGAGGGAACCATGAATTAGCATTCTCTTTTTCTGAAAGACATTTGGTAATATCTATCAAGAGGGCTAACAAAACTCCTATTCTTTTATCCATAAATTCAGTTGTACTCTGAGGAAATTGTTGTTGTTGTTCAGTCACTCAGTCATGTCTGACTCTTTGCGACACCATAGACTGCAGCATGCCAGGCTTCCTTGTCCTTCATCATCTCTTGAAGTTTGTTCAAACCCATATCCATTGAGTTAGTGATGCCATCCAACCATCTCATCCTCTGTCGTCCCCTTCTCCTGCCCTCAATCTTTCCCAGCATCAGGGTCTTTTCCAATGAGTCAGCTCTTTGCACCAGGTTGCCAAAGTATTGGAGTTTCAACTTCAACATCAGTCCTTTGAAGAAATAATAGTTGATGTACACAAGTATTGATGTATTATTTATCATCTGATGGCTCAGACAGTAAAGAATCTGCCAGTAGTGTAGGAGATCCAGGTTCGATCCCTGGGTTGAGAAGATTCCCTGGAGAAGAGAATGGCTACCCACTCCAGTATTCTTGCCTGGAGAATCCCATGGACAGGAGCCTGGCAAGCTACAGTCCATGAGGTTGCAAAGAATCAGACACGACTGAATGACTAAGACTTCACAGAAGTATTAATTTACATTAGGTCATAAGATTATCATAGTGAAATTTAAGAGCCTTCTAATAAGGGATTAATTGCATAGTAGTATATGCAAAAATCAAATTCTGTATAGCCAATAAAAATTTGATAATACTGAAGAATATTCAATAGCTTGGAAAATGTTTGTAATGTAGTTTTAAAGTGGCTAAAGCAGGTTAAAAAGCAGAACGTATCATTTGGTACTCTCTCTTGCTATGTAAATCAATCACTTCCTTTTTTCCTCCTCTATCGCGTGTGTGTGTGCATGTGTGCTTGTGTGTGTGTGTCTGTCTGTCTGTCTTTCTCTGTCTCCTCTCCTATTTATGTGTGTTTGTATCTATATATTCGTAGAAGCAAAGATCAAAAGCCACTCAGTCATGTCCAACTCTTTGCAACTCCATGGACTATACAATCCATGGGATTCTCCAGGCCAGAAAACTGGAGTGGGTAGCCTTTCCCTTCTCCAAGGGATCTTCCCAACCCAGGGATCGAACTCAGGTCTCCCGCATTACAGGTAGATTCTTTACCAGCTGAGCCACAAGAGAAGCCCCTGCATACTTAAAAGATGTTTTATGAAGAACCTATATAAAAGATGTTTGCAAAGTTTCTATGAAGGCAAAATTTTTGTTCTTTTTGAACTCTTTTTGGGGGAACTCTTTTATTCCTTTTGAATCAATGGGCTGAAAAATACCATTGAAGTCAAAAGGGCTGGTTTTGTGGATATTTTCTTAAAGTGTGGATTCCCCATTGGTAGTAACTTGGAGCAGATGAGTGTTTTATAGGGTTGGAGTAGTAGCAGTAAGAATTGAGCTACGCAGCAGGATGCATATAAAATTAAAAATATAAAATATATAGTAAAAATCCTAGACAGTTTTATACCAGTCTGTGTATGATGAAAATTGAACTTGGTGTATGTTTCGGGACATATTTACCATTCAGCCATTCACCTTCAGACCCAAATGGTCTTTTGTTGTTTTTGTTGGTCCAAGGCTACCTAAAAAGTCACTGAGTTTATTTTAAGACCTAAGATAACAATAAATATTCTGTTTTCAATTGCTGGATTTTGTCATAATTGGTATTAGTGCTTTTGTTGTGACTATAAAAGGACAAGAGTTGTTTTTGCTCTTAAGAAACCCATTTTTTTTTAATAGCATGAGATCCTTAATTAAATGACAGGGTTATAATGCCAAGGTAAGGGCTGTTATATTGAAGAGTTATTTATGTACATTTTAAAGAACATCTAACAGATCTATTCTTCTATAATTTAATCTGGGCAATTTATATACCCTGAAAATCCACAGACTGGAGTTTCTTGACCTTGGGTTTCTTGATGTCTCTGAGACTAACGATAAATTCATTTAGGCTTCAATAAATATTCACCTTGAATTGATATCAGATTGGGACTATGTAGTCTTCAAAAATTTAAGGTAATACCTATTTCACAGCCAAAATCCAATGAAAAATCTGAAAATCTCAAAATTGTCTGTATTCCAGATGTATTATGATTATGTGAAGACTTTTTGTGACCTGATGAACCGCAGAGTTCCCTATCCTTCACTCTCTCCTGGAGTTTATTCAAACTCGTGTCCACTGAGTCACTGATGACATCCAACCATCTCTTCCTCTGCCACTCCTCTTCTCCTCTTTCCCTCAATCTTCCCAGCATCAGGATCTTTTCACATTAGTTGACTGTTTGCATCAGCTGTCCTAAGTATTGGAGCTTCAGGTCCAACATCATTGCTTTCAATGAATATTCAGGGTTGATTTCTTTTAGGATTAACTAGTTTGATCTCCTTGCTATCCAAGGGACTCTAAAGAGTCTTCTCCAGCACCACAGTTCAAAAGCATCAATTCTTTAGCCCTCAGCCTTCTTTATGATCCAGTTCTCACATTCACACGTGGCTGCCATCAATTCTTGCTATCCTGTGTGTGCATATGCCTTTCCCATCTTGAGAGGTAGAATCAATCTTTTTCTTCCCTTTAAATCTAACTCAGAATTATTGATGTGTTGTATCAATGGAATGGGGCAAAATGGATGTGTAGAACTTCTGAGGGTAGGTCACAAAAAGCCTTGCAATTTCCAGTGGAGTTCCTTGAGACACTCACTCTTGGTACCCTCATATTAGGAGAAGCCAGCCACCAATTACGAAGCCCAACAACCATGAAACTGTAGTATTCTGTGAAGTTCAAGCCACATGGAAAGGGCCTGGAGGATGGGATTCAACATAGAGAGAAAGAGATAGGCTAAGACACAACACCTGAGTGGAAAAAAGCCATTTAAAAAGTGGAACCTCCAGTTCCAGCCACTGCAGTTGACATCAAGTGGATGTGAGATTCACTACCCAGCTGAGCATTTTCAGAATCCCTGACCCATAAAACCAAGAAAAAAAACAGATGGTTTTCTAAAGTCTCTATTCTGATGTAGTGTGTTGCACAACAATAAATAAGTGAACAGAGTTCATTTTCTCTATCATGAGGGATGAGTTCTGCTGCTTCTGAGTTACATGTTTTGAAATGGCATTAACCCAAGATACAGAACTGCCATGTAATCATGGGGGAAAAATAACAACTTAAAAACATTACATCAGTATATATTGTGTGCTCAGAAGGAAGGTAAAGAAGAAAAGAGAAGCAGCAGCAGCAGAATGTAATTATGCTCTGGGGCAGCTTGATGAAGCATATTCACGCTGTTCTGCCTCTCAGAAAAAAACTTGTTCAGTGTCTATCACTAAATAATTAATGAAATACAAAATATCACATGAAATAGATCTCCTTGTTAACTTTTTCTGGATGATGCCCTCCAGCCCAGTCTTCCTGAGAGTCCTACAGAGGAGCCAGGAGGCAATTCACACTCCACCAATTTGCAAATCCCATTGGAGAGAAACCCTTGGTGGTCACCACTGTCTTCTCGGAAAAGCTTTCATAGTCAAATACATTAGTAAGGTATCGTGTGTCAGACTTTTCATTATAGGGGACTAGAATGCAAAAGTAGGAAGTCAAGAAACATCTGCAGTAACAGGCAAATTTGGCCTTGGAATACAGAATGAAGCAGGGCAAAGGCTAATAGAGATCTGCCAAGAGAATGCACTGGTCATAGCAAACACCCTCTTCCAACAACACAAAAGAAGACTCTACAATGGACATCACCAGATGGTCGAAACCGAAATCAGATTGATTATATTGTTTGCAGCCAAAGATGGAGACACTCTATACAGTCAGCAAAAACAAGATTAGGGCTGATTGTGGCTCAGATCATGAGCTCCTCATTGCCAAATTCAGACTGAAATTGAAGAATGTGGAGAAAACCACTAGACCATTCAGGTATGACCTAAATCAAATCCCTTATGACTATACAGTGGAAGCGAGAAATAGATTTAAGGGACTAGATCTGATTGACAGAATGCCTGATGAACTATGGACGGAGGTTTGTGACATTGTACAGGAAACAAGAATCAAGACCATCCCCAAGAAAAAGAAATGCAAAAAAGTGAAATGATTATCTGAGGAGGCCTTACAAATAGCTGTGAAAAGAAGGGAAGTTAAAAGCAAAGGAGAAAAGGAAAGATATACCCATTTGAATACAGAGTTCCAAAAAATAGCGAGGAGATATAAGAAAGCCTTCCCTAGGGATCAGTGCAAAGAAATAGAAGAAAACAATAGAATGGGAAAGACTAGAGATCTCTTCAAGAATATTAGAGATACCAAGGGGAACATTTTATGCAAAGATGGGCTCAATAAAGGACAGAAATGGTATGGACCTAACAGAAGCAGAAGATAGTAGGAAGAGGTGGCAAGAACACACAGAAGAACTGTGCAAAAAAAGATCTTCATGATCCAGATAATCATGATGGTGTGATCACTCTCTAGAGTGAGACATCCTGGAATGTGAAGTCAAATGGGCCTTAGGAAGCATCAGTACGAACAAAGCACGTGGAGGTGATAGAAGTCCAGTTGAGCTATTTCAAATCCTAAAATATGATGCTGTAAAAGTGCTACACTCAATATGCCAGCAAATTTGGAAAACTCAGCAATGGCCACAGGACTGGAAAGGGTCAGTTTTCATTCCAATCCCAAAGAAAGGCAATGCCAAAGAATGCTCAAACTACTGCACAATTGCACTCATCTTACACACTAGTAAAGTAATGCTTAAAATTCTCCAAGCCAGGCTTTAGTAGTATGTGAACTGTGAATTTCCAGATGTCCAAGCTGGTTTTAGAAAAGGCAGAGGAACCAGAGATCAAACTGCCAACATCCGCTGGATCATCGAAAAGGCAAGAGAGTTCCACAAAACATCTATTTCTGCTTTATTGACTATGCCAAAGCCTTTGACCGTGTGGATCACTGTAAACTGTGGAATATTCTGAAAGAGATGGGAATATCAGACCACCTGACCTGCCTCTTGAGAAACCTGTATGCAGGTCAGGAAGCAACAGTTAGAACTGGACATGGAACAGACTAGTTCCAAATAGGAAAAGGAGTACATCAAGGCTATATATTGTCATCCTGTTTATTTAACTTATATGCAGAGTACATCATGAGAGATGCTGGGCTAGAGGAAGTGCAAGCTGGAATCAAGATTGCCAGGAGAAATATCAATAACCTCACATATGCACATGACACCACCCTTGGCAGAAAGTGAAGATGAACTAAAGAGCCTCTTGATGAAAGGGAAAGAGAAGATTGAAAAAGTTGACTTAAAGCTCAACATTCAGAAAACTAAGGTCATGGTGTCCTGGCCCATCACTTCATGGCAGATAGATGGGGAAATGGTGGAAACTGGCTGACTTTATTTTTTCTGGGCTCCAAAATCTCTGCAGATGGTGATTGCAGCCATGAAAGTAAAAGACGCTTACTCCTTGGAAGGAAAGTTATGACCAACCTAGACAGCATATTGAAAAACAGAGACATTGCTTTGTCAACAAAGGTCCATGTAGTCAAGGCTATGGTTTTTCCAGTGGTCATGTATGGATGTGAGAGTTGGACTATAAAGAAAGCTGAGCGCTGAAGAATTGATGCTTTTGAACTGTGGTGTTGGAAAAGACTCTTGAGAGTCCCTTGGACTGCAAGGAGATCCAACCAGTCCATCCTAAAGGAGATCAGTCCTGGGTGTTCACTGGAAGGACTGATGTTGAAGCTGAAACTCCAATACTTTGGCCACCTGATGCAAAGAGTTGACTCATTGGGAAAGACCCTGATACTGGGAAAGATTGAGGGCAGGAGAAGAGGACGACAGAGGATGGGATTGTTGGATGGCATCACTGACTCAATGCACCTGGGTTTGGGTGAACTTCGGGAATTGGTGATGGACATGGAGGTCTAGTGAGCTGTGGTTCATGGGGTCGCAAAGAGTCAGACACGACTGAACAACTGAACTGAACTGAGCATGTATCTGAGATTTCATTAATCTTCCCCAATCCACCCTAGTATATTTGTCTGCTTACCATGAAACATTAATACAAGTAAGTAAACTTAACTATACCCCTGAGGATGATGACACTTGATGTGCAAAGGATGAAGAATGTGGCTATGTGCCATTCACTGATTTTCAGAGTAGATTCATTCCTATTGGCTCTTCTTCTTATTCTCCTGATTTTCAACTTGACATTTATTCAAACTCTAAAATCTAATGCAGTTTATGAGATTTTACCCTAAATGGTGTGTCTCTCACCTAAATCAATGTTAAAATATACTGATAGCTTGTCTTCTTGCTCTTTCTCTCCATCTCCTTCTCCTTTATCATTTCTAGTGGAATAAAGAGATTTCTTATCATTAAATGAACATCATTTCTTGTAAAGTTTCCCATGAGCAAAGAAGATGAATGTCCATTTCTCCCAGCATCATGGTTCTCTCTGATAGTAGCTAACATTTTAAAATGATGTGACCTTTTGGCATTTATAGATCTTCAGGAATTTAAGAGAGAAGTTACTCTGGGACTTGTAATGACCATGGAAGTGTATTCTGATTGAGTTTGAGCTGAGGCTATGGATAATGCTGCAATTTTTTAAGTCGGCTCAAATATTCTCTAGGTATTTAATCAGTCTCCATAGTGACTGAAAAAATAAAAGTGTCTCTCAAATTTTTACATCATTCTTTTCCTTTAAAATACCTTTAAAAAGTAAGCAGATGACACAATACTTAGCATCAATGAATAGTTCACATACTCTACTATACCCTTAGCATGATAATAGGAATTTCTCCCTCCAGCAAAGATAGTTTATTTTTAAAATGCCATTTAGACTTAGGATCTGTTTGTGAGGAAAATTACATTACATTGTAATGGTTTTTATTGGCTTTTAGCATAAAGTTTTTTGAGAACAAGCTGTAGTGTCATTCGATCTGGGCGTTTTTGACCATTTCTATGATTTATTTTTTCACCCATTATTCTAATAAATCATAAAACCATTTCTATGGAGGAGTGATGCTGAAGAATAAAGGAGGCCAGCACCATTGTAAAAAATCTGAGTGTGAACCAGGACTGGGCATTTTGCTTCAGTAGATTTATATAAAGCCCCTCCCCAAATTATCTATATTTTTTCAAGACTATCTTACCAATCATCTTGTAATTGAAACTCCAATATTTAAGTCCTAGTCCCTTATTGCCCCATCCTTCTTCTCATCTAGGCAATATTTTCATGAGATATTTGTAAGGTTTTTTTCTTTCTTTTTTAGAACTTGACCATTTCATTTTTTTAAAAATTTTCTTTACATTATTGTGTTGGTTTTGCCATACATTGACATGAATCTGCCATGGGTATACATGTGTTCCCCTTCTAGAACCCCCCTCCCACCTCCCTCCCGATTCCCTCTCTCTGAGTCATCCGGTGCACCAGCCCTGAGCATCAAACCTAGGCTGGCGACTGATTTCACATATGATAATTAACATGTTTCAATGCCATTCTCCCACCCTTGCCCTCTCCCATAGAGTCCAAAAGACTGTTCTATACATCTGCATTTCTTTTGCTGTCTCGCATACAGGGTTGTCGTTACCATCTTTCTAAATTCCATATATATGCGTTAGTATACTGTATTTTTGTTTTTCCTTCTGGCTTACTTCACTCTGTATAATAGGCTCCAGTTTCATCTACCTCAGTAGAACTGATTCATATGTATTCTTTTTAATGGCTGAGTAATATTCCATTGTGTATATGTACCACAGCTTTCTTATCTATTCGTCTGTTGATGGACATATAGGTTGCTTCCATGTCCTGGCTATTGTAAACAATGTGGCGATGAACATTTTATCTGAATATTCAATACTAAATGTGATATTCTTTGTGAAGTAAGCAACATTGGCAAAAAACTCAACTTCGCTTTCACACAGATGGTCTTATTTGACCCCATAAACAGCTTTACCACTGATTAGCTGTGTGCCCTTGCGCAAATCACCTCATTCCTCGAAGCCTCCTTTCCTCATCTGTCACATGCACATCACATCTATCTGAAGTATTTTAAAAGTCTGATGAGGTACTGTGTTTTAAAGGTTTAGTGGAGTGTGTGGTACATAGTACATGTTCAGTGAATGTAACCTTGTGTGTACTGTCCCTACCCTCAATGCTGAAATGGAGGCTCAGAATGAGATCGAATTGTGAGCTCTTAAAAATGGCTTAACAAATATGGCAGAAGGGAAACTCAAATCTGCCTTCACAGTTAGGGCTCATGAGACACTGTGATTATTGGTTTGTTATATTATGGTTTGTTTTTTCTTCTTTTCGTGGCATGTTTGGGATTCACTAAACTCACCTTCTTTCTCTTTTCTGAGGACATACACTCATCCACAGCAACACTGAAAAAGGGCCTGTTTAGGGTTTGGTCATGCCTCTTCTTATGGAAAAGAAGTGTGTGGTTCAGGCTCCCCACCTTCAGCCCTGCATACCAACCTGCCTCTGCTCGTGTAGAGGGTCATAGTAGTGGAAGCACAGTCTCACAGTGAAATGGTGCATTTTAGTTTGAGATTGTCTGAGTTAACTCAGAAGAGAGGGTTGTGTTCCATAGTCCCAAGAGAATCAGAAGCAGTCTTCTATAAACTTTCTTTCTTGAATTGTCTTCCAAGAAGTATAACACTTATTTTATTACTGGTGAATCTTGCTCTTCTGTATACCTCACAGGGTTTGGCAAAAAGAGTACTGAATGAATTATTGTTGTCATTACATAATAAGTAGTAGGTCTTCTATTAAGAGAAGTGTGAAGGGCTGAAATTGTTTGATACACTTCTTGAAAACCCCCTTTATCCCCCCAAGATATCGAAGTCTTTATTAAAGAAAAAAGACTTCATTAAAGAAAAAAATGTTTAAAAGTAAACTTAATACAATGAAAAAGTTTCTCTGAAATTTCATTGAATCCATATTTCAGGTCACAGAAAGCTGGTCTATTGCTCAAATGGTCTCTTGGCCTCTTAGTATTGAATGACCCTCCCTTGTGTTAATGAAAATGGGTGGGTTAAGGAACATGAGATGAGCTTCAGATGAGATGAGTTCATTGGAGAGGGTGAGAGTGGGACTCATATCAAGTATTTGCTTGCTGGGTCCATCTTTCTACAGTCTTGTTTTTGACAGTGTTTACTTGATTAAACCTTTTTCTTTTTCATCACTTTCCTCTCCTTTTCTCACTATTGTTTATACTTCAGTCATTTGTTTCTCATGAGTCATGTTGGGAACCTATATAACTTTCTCTAATCCTGTCCTCTAAACAGCTGCCAGTTGCTGAGCACTTGTTGCTCTCACCCTCAACTCATCCATCCACATTGGTCAACCTATTATTCACTTGTTCTGATTACATTTCACTTAACTTGTGTTTTATACTGGGGCCAGAGGTTTGCAAATAGCCTCTTATACTATTTTATAGATTTTTGTTTGAATAGAGTCGCTAGATAACTAGAGTGCCCAGTTGCTGCCATTGCTATTATTCTTGGTCATTGTCATTATCACTATGGAAATTATTTATTGTGCACCTGTATCATGGGCATCTGGATCTGAGTAAGCCTTCAGCAAAGAAATAGATAACACCAGTGCATTCCCTCTTCTTGGTTCAGCTATCAACAACAAGGAGTGACAAGCAAATGAATAGTGAACAACATATAAAATAAATAGTCTTTGCTTGAGGACCAAAGAAATGGTGGGAAAATGCATATGCCTAGCGGTGATGAGTGTCTGTTAGTCACACAGTCTTGGCCGACTGTGACCCCCATGGACTGTAGCCAGGCTCCCCTGCCTATGGAATTCTCCAGGCAAGAATACGGGAGTGGGTAGCAGTTTCCTTCTCCAGCTGCCTTTATTAACTCCATGCTGCCTTAACAGATATATGATGCAATTCTAAGAACAACATATACCTAGGAAAAGAATCGGGAAAGCTAAATAGTAGGAACATTCCTCCTGGAGGAATGTCCTGAGTAGACAGCTGGAAAGATCAGAAAGCTGTGAGGCAGCCTTTTGTAGAAGTACATCATGTAGCCATAAGTTGAATAGGAGCAAGTCAAGGAGACAGCTAATTTTTGATGACACTGAGCTTTCAGGGGGACTAATATGAAAAGAGGGAGAAGTGACATATTTGAAATCTATAAATTGCATTTCATGTTCATTGGTCACCTCTGGGAAAAGCCAACAAAGTCTCTTCTTTCCCCCTGAAGTGGATGATGAATGATTGCTTAGAGTTGGGGGAGGGCGTAAGCCCTTGTTGCCATTATTGATTTTCTGTAGACAGTAGTTCATCTGAAGTTGTGATGTGTGTAGTGCACCCTCCAAGACATGAGTGAACTGGTTCTAATCACTAATGGGCTGATCTGAACAGACTAATTACTTTCCTGTTAAAGACAGACTCTTCCTGATGTCTCTACCCTCTTTGCTTCCAAGTAGAAAGCAGGGATTTGTTTAAGAGACTTGAACTCTCAATGGCACAGGGATCCAAGGACAAAGAGGACTCATTCATTTGTTCATTTACAAAGATGTATGGACCTACTATGGATCAAGCTTTATGCTAATCAAACAAGTCCTCTTTTTAGAGAGCTCACTTCAGAAATCCTGCTGAGTTTGGAGTCATGCCTTTTATAGAGGCCTTTTAGAGTTCTGTCACTCAGATCATATTTCATAATGCAGAGGATTAAACATAGCAAAACATCATTATTCAAAGTCATAAGAAGAGCCAAAGGAAGGTAGAGAGCCAATGTAAATGGGCAAAAACAGGGATCACTGACCATATTTAAGGAATGTAAATTGAGTATTTTTTGAAGAATAGTAACTAATTTGAAGTTACTATTTTGATAATATTTCCTAGTAGAATACCTTCTTGAAAAGATAGAACTTTATCTGTAAATGGCATCATTTACATCTAAAGATTGGATCAGACTTATTACTTACACTGTATCTTTATTTGCAAATGGATTAAACATTTTCTATTTAGATCTTACTTAAATTCTTTATTTGCTTATTAACATATTTAATTTTCATAACCTACAAAATGATATAACAAACTTGAACTCATTTGAAATATAATTACTGAAGGATTCTAATTTGAATACTGAAATAATAAGATTCCACTAATCCAGTTAATGAAAACGTTGGCTTAAAACTCAACATTCAGAAAACTAAGATCGTGGCATCCAGTCCCATCAGTTCATAGCAAATAGATGGGGAAACTATGATGGACTTTATATTTTTAGGCTCAAAAATCACTGCAGATGGTGACTGCAGCCATGAAATTAAAAGACACTTGCTCCTTGAAAGAAAAGCTATGACCAATCTAGACAGCATATTAAAAGGCAGAGACATTACTTTGCCAACAAAGGTCTGTCTAGTCAAAGCTATTTTTTTTTTAATAGTCATATGTGAGAGTTGGACTATAAAGAAAGTTGAACACCAAAGAATTTATACTATCGAACTGTGGTGTTGGAGAAGACTCTTGAAAGTCCTTTGGACAGCAAGGAGATCCAACCAGCCCATCCTAAAAGAGATCAGTCCTGAATATTCATTGGAAGCACTCATGCTGAAGCTGAAACTCCAATACTTTGGCCACCTGATGCAAAGAACTGACTCATTGGGAAAGACCCTGATGCTGGGAAGGATTGAAGGCTGGAGGAGAAGGGGACACAGAGGATGAGATGGTTGGATGGCATCACCAACATGATGCACATGAATTTGAGTAGGCTCAAGGAGTTGGTGATGGACAGGGAGGCCTGGTATGCTGCCATCCATGGGGTCATAAAGAGTCGGACACGACTGAGCAACTGAACTGAACTAAATCCAGATAATAATTCATCAAGTGCTTTCTATGGTTCAACCACTGAATCAGTTGTAACCTAATTGTGTTGAAGGTTGTGATTAACTAATTGAAATACATTGTATACAGTGGTGTGTATTAACTAATGTGTGTGTATGCATTTTTAATTTTATTGCCCAGGTAGAAATGAATATAGGTAATAGTATTAAGTGAAGAAAAGGAAAACAATGAAAATTTCAATCCATGATGTGACATGTAGCTGTGGATATAGTAATAGTAGAAGGGTGCACAAACATGATTTAACTTGTTGCAGGGACAGGGTCAATGCATTTTTCATTTATTTTGAATTCTACTGGCAGTCTTACAAAGTTGTTTTTGCAATAAAAATGACTAAATAAAAATGGATCCAGACTGACCTGTTTGTTTTGAGTAAATTGAAGCAGAGATTTGAAAGAGGAACCACTGGAAAGTTTGTGTAGTACAACTACATCTAAAATTCTTAGATCTAAAATTCTGACATCTTCTATAATATCTGAAGTGTAAAATTCCCAAATAGAGGGTTTTATGTAAAAACGTATAGAAATCATAAGATTTTAACCTACACATTTTTCATACCCAGAAGAAAAAACACGGAAGCCAAGAGTTTTATTTATTCAATATTAAATATCCATATGTTTGAAAGTATTTGTGTCATTTTACCTCTCCCATCCCATGTTACTTGGATACAGAATATCTCATACAGATGACTGAGAACATAAATGAGTATCAAAATATTCTAAATAAATGATAAAAGCAACTTGATATCAGTATATTTTGTAGGCACAGGGTTTTTATTTTGATGAAGTAGTCTGCCAGGAGAGGCAGGTGGTGAGATCCACACTCGTGGGAAGCGAGTAAAACATATTCTGGTTTACAGAGAAATAGAAAATCAGAGGGGGAAAATCACCTTGCCTGAGACAATAGGTGCTCTATAAAATTGAACCTCTTTGTATTATCATGGAAATTACTTGTTGGCAGTAGTGCAAAAAGGCTGTTATATATTATTGTTAATTGTAGTTGGAGACACAAAGCAATATGATCATTTGATGACTTATTTGTTATTTAGAAAATGACAGCTTTTATGTGCCAGTAAATAGGAAATCACCTGGAAATATTCTTTTGAATTTAGGAACCATCTGATCCTTCTTGCTTAATGCATACAATAGACTTTAATGATGGCACGGAAGTTTGTACTTCGAGGATTATCTGCTGGTTCCACACCAGCCATCCAAAGGGGGAACACTGTCTGCTTGGTGACTGCAAGACAGAGAAGCCTATAACTTTGTCAGGATTTATGGTCGATGGACAGTGGCTTCACTGGAACATAGGATGAGAGGCAATTAGTCTCCAGTTTTGTGCGTGCTCTCCAACTTGTCCAGACAGGGGCTGACAGCCTTGGCGTTCCGCTCACTCCACCACATCCCTTTCTCCTCTTCAAGAAGGACAGGGAGAAAGACAGCAAGGAACCTGAAATCCATCCTTGATAACATAAACACATTCCGGCTGAGTGTGTCTGGTGTGCGGTCCTTGTGTGCCATTTGCCGTGACAGGACACATCTTTGGAAGATGACACTAACTATCTTGAGGTTTTAATATGATTGCCTCCAGTGCCCGAAAAAGCCCTGTTTGTTTGCCTGACACTCTGCTTTTTTATTACAGGGCTCTAGTTGGTTCTTTTGTTTTTCTTTCTCTCTCTGGGTCTCCTTTCCCTGGAACTGCAGCATCCTCAGCTGGTAATCTCTAAACCCTGGGCTGCAGAGGTTTCTCTTCATATAGCCACACATTAAGCCCAGCTTTCATGCCTCTCTGAACCAAACTCAGAGAGTGCCAATTAATAAGTTGATGGGGAGGAAGTCAATGGGTAGCATTAAGGCCACCTGTCTGGAGGCCTTAGGTGCGCACTTTGACTGAGTGAAAGGCAACCTGCAGAGTCTGGAATGAGGTACTTTATCACATCCCTAGAGGCAGAAAATGAGAGAATAAAAAAGCAGTTTACAGGGCAGCTCCTGCATCTTGCTCCCATTGTGGATTCTTCACACTGCTCTCGCCAAGGTTAACCCTCAAAAGAAGAAAATCCCAAGCCTCTGGAGCTGTGACTTTTGACAGGAATCTAGAGTATTCTCCTGTTAAAGGCTAAAGATGGAGAGGGCATTCAATGACTTTGTTTCCATGGAACTTCCATTTATATCTGTGCAAACTGTTCTGGGCATCTTTTTAAGTCTTTGTGACTACTCTGAAAACTCTCTTCATTCATTCCTTTAACTTGTGTTCATTAATTTGGTAAATATCTATTGAGTATATAGTATATGCTGGACCTCATTCTAGCTGCTGGGAATATACCTGTGGGGGATAAAAACAGAGAAATGTCAAGTATCACTATTCTCATGGAGTTTGTTTTCTAAAGAAAGTATATAGACAACAAATAAATACTCAAGAGAAGACATTTGAATACACAGCCTTTGACTCAAGATTCAGAAAACCAGGCTAAAGGCAGGATGATGTGGGATATGTTAATATGAATAGAAGTGTAAGGTGAGTGCAGAGAAAAAGAGAGTAAGCGGGGCAGTCAGGCAAGAAAAGGAAAATTTATTAGAGGGAAAAGAGAGGGTGACTGGCCCTTAAGGAGAACCAGCGTCCTCCTTTCTGATGTAGTCCCCACCAATGAAAGATTCTCTTAACGGAATGGTCATGTAGCCAGAGGTCTGGACTCTGGTGGTCTCGCAGCTTTGAGAAGATAGGTGCCAGTGAGACAACAGGATGCCATTTGGGCAATTTGGTCAGTCTCAAGGATCACTGTGATTTATTCTTTGTTTGTGAGGTCGACATAATGAGCCATCTTGTCATTGAGAACCTATAAGGACCCTATCAAGACGGGCTTGTAATAAGAGAAAAATCTAATGATCTCCAATCCTATCGCTATTGGAATTCCTTTCCACCTTTCTCACAAATACCTGTGACAAGTCTTGCTCTCTCATACCCCCAAATGGAGACCAGACACACGGCTCAGTAGGAAGGGAGGTTGAGGTCAGGAGAATAATCGAAAATATTTCAGGCTAAGGAAATAACATTTGGGGAGGGGGAGTCAAGGAGCCCTACAGGAGGAAAGAAAACTCACTCCTCCATTTCTTCCTACCCACCACCACCCCCAACCCCCACCTTCAACTTGTCCCCCCTCTTTTATTTCTCGGTGAAAACATTTTCATGACCTTGGTCCAAGGCAGGAGAGTGAACCTGACAGTCAAGGTCATTGTCTGGCCGATCGCTCTTCACCTGCTCCCTTTCCCTTTCTCGTAAAAAACTTAGCTCATCTTTGAGCTTTGTCAATTCACTTTTCTCTTGTTTTCTGTCCCATAATCTGCCACAGATTATGTTGCTCACAGACGCAGAGATTGAGAGCAGTTTACTGATCAGCTCGGACGAAGGGGCAACCTATCAAAAATACCGGCTGAACTTTTACATCCAGAGCTTACTTTTCCACCCTAAACAAGAGGACTGGATTCTGGCATACAGCCAAGACCAAAAGGTGAGTGTGATCACCTTGCTCGAGACAGTGGTGCATGGTTGTCCTAGGGAACAACGACTGCTGCGTCATCTCTGTATTTCTTCTCAGTGGTCAGGTTTGTTACGTGCAGGAGCTTGAACCCTGTGCCAAGGAGGCAAGGAGCAAGAATGTGGATCCCAGGCTGCCTGTCTGAGCTGTGTAAACATCTGAAACAGCATGCAGAGGAAAAGCTAGACCATCAGGAAGATGTTGTGGGGAAGCAGTTCTTACCTGCAAGTTTCAGTCCATTGACAGCCCTCCACCCCCATGGAATCTGAGATTGTTGTGTGTGTGTGAGGTATAATCATTCTTTGTGAAGGACCCCATAGATTTTCTCAGAGCCTTAAAGGGCAAGATGGCTCTGAAAGAGTTAAGAGCAACAGCTAGCAACTTGTTAAAATAGTGAGAGAAATGTACATAGATGGCGTTCAGAATCGGATAATCCAGGACTTTTTTTCTCTTGGTGGTTAGGCTGAAGGCTAGGTCTTTTTTTTAAGAAGGCGTTGACTGATGTGATGCAGTTGTATGTTATAAGCATGCTATGTTTATTGTATGTTTATGTGTGTATGCAAGTGCATGGCAATATGTATATGCATTTTATGGGATAAATACTGTAAAACATACCGGGTACTGTATACTGCAGACGGGCTTCTCTAATGACCCGAATGCTAAAGAATCCACCTGCGATGTAGGAGACTCCTGTTCGATCCCTGAATCAGGAAGATCACCTGGAGAAGGGATGGCTACCCACTCCAGTTTTCTTGCTTGAGAATTCCATGGGCAGAGAAGCCTAGCAGGCTACAGTTATAAAATACATATAGCCCCTGCTTTTAAGGAACTTACATTTTCAGGTAGACTATAAGGCTGGCAACGGCAAATACAATTAGATTGGAATTAGAAGAAGCGAAATATACAGAGGCAAATGTGAGAGAAAACCTAAAACAATGCCAAAAGGAACATAGCTAAAATATTGGAATGCTTTTTGTAAAATGCATAGTTCAGTGAGGTCATTCTGAACATTCTCTTTAGAGGCTTTGTAAGTTACAAAGGACATATATTTAAAGACATACTGGACTTAGCTGAGTGAGGAGGGTGTTTGAGGATTTTATCCATCTGGACTGGTATAGATGTGTGGGGGTTCTTTCTGATAAGAGAGGAATGATACTAGTAACTTTTCAAGGTCTCTAACCAACATGAGCATTTTTTGAGGAAGCAAATTAAAATTCTTAGGATTGGAGTTTTATTCATGCTGCCCTTACTGCCAAATAAAATCACATTAGCCTAAAAATAGAAAAGAATTGCAATTAGTATTTTTTCCTCTTGAGCAGCCTGGCTCCCCTTTCAACAGAATGTACAATTTGATTCCTGGAGTCAAGCCACCGTGCATTTGGTCCAGGATGGTGCAGTTACCAGAGGCAAAGATGAGCAGCTCAGAACACATAGTATCAGACATTTAATCCACTGGGCTTTTGTATCATATTTGACAGTTGGTTAATTTTTCCCTGATGCCAGAGGCACAGTGAGGGCCAGATTTACCTGGCTGAGTGAAAACTATGCATCTTTGCAGTTGTGTTGGAAGAAATGCCCCAGAGTGTAACTGTTCATGTGCCAACACTTCAGACAGTAGCCCCATGAGCGCAGTGGCAGAGTGGATTACCTTGGAGAAGTTAGGGCACGTAGGGGTTATGGCCCCAACTCAGCCACGTTTGGGAATGATACTTGGGGTCAGCCTTCTTTGCCTTAAAATGTGTTTGTGTGGGTAGTTATAATTGCAAGTGCACTTCCACTGAGATTGCAAGAAGATTAAGACTCTATTTTACATGCTCAGCATGGTGCACTGTTGGTATAAAATAGCTATGTCAAGAAGTATCCAGTCAACCTAGAGAAAGAAAAGAAACACATATAAGTTCAGTAGTCAAAGAGGGATTAACAAAGCAGATAGAGCCTGCATTCACACATAATAGATACCCAATCAGAGTTAACTGGATGAGTTCTATGAAACTGGCAGCCCAGAGTTTAGGAGATGGAGATCTTATGACTTCACCTGGACTTTAATGAATAGGTCATATTTCGTCTTTTGGGGAGGCACACTTTTCACAAGAGGAATGTCATAAACAATAATGTAAGTTTGTGTAGTTAGAAAATTTGTGTTAACAGGATCGTGAATATGTTGATTTGGCTGAAACTGAAATTATGGAAAGTTAATTATGCGGTACTCCTGGACCCATACTTATTTTTTTAAACTGTTTAGACTGTTAGGAAAAATAATTCTTATTTTTCCAATTAGGAGCCTTTTGAACATTTTGGTCAGCAGATTTATGTGTTCAGAGCTATAGATTACAAAGATTAATCTGGCAGTAGTAATACAATGAACTGTGGCACTATGAGGTCAAAACCAAGAAGACTAGTTAGAATGATATCACAGAATTCTTGGTCTGGACCAGACAGAATAAAACCTGTCATTTTACAGGTAGAGGAAGCCTTAAAAATCTTTGTTCTGTATGTAGCTGACAAATCAAACATCTGAGAAGTTAATGAATTTTCCCAAAGGGGAAAACCACCGATTAGTGTCACATGTCTAAGTTAGGCAACTGGAATCTGAGTATGAAACTTAGTAGAGTTCTACTAAGTGGATGGTGATGTCTGGAACTATCACCAAAGAGGTAGAAGCCAGCCTATCTGCTAAGCTCTGTTTCTCTAGAGGAGAATGAAGGAGAGATGATCCTGGGAACAAAGAATTATGAGAAACCCACTAATATAAGTAGAGGATGGGTAAGGGCTCCATATGTCAGGGCTGGAATCACAGAATGAGGAGTGGTCCATTAGCAATGAGGGCATTGGGGTGCAGTCATCCGATGAGCCACTAGCTGGTGAAGTTGGCCTAAAGTCAAGTGGAGAAGATGTGTTGCCACCCCAGTGGGCCAGTGATATGGAAATAATAAACTGTCAGGCACCCACAAATCGCAGAGCTTTTAGCCCCGATGAGAGGCAGCAATAGGCCCCAATGAGGACCCCATGCTGGTGTTGGCAGGTAAGTGACTTTTGGAAACAGGAACATTCATTCTTCCATGTAAGTATTGCTCATCAGTGTGTCTGACAGCCACTGCTGCTGCAGAGCTCTCAGAGAAGATGGTGGCTTAAGTGCTGGGGTTCACTCTGCTGAGTGCTGTTTCCCATCACTCTGTGGTGAAATAAAGTGGGTTAGAAAGCACGGAGGTGGCGGCTCCATCAGAGCTCCCCTGCACACAGACCTCCTCTCCTCTCTTCGTCATTGGCTGTCGGTCTTTTGAAGCATACTTCCTCTTTTGAATACGCTGCCGCCTTTAATTTTCCCTTATTTCCTTGCCATGACTTTCTCTCTCCTTCCGTGAATGAGGCTTTGAAGATCCCAAGGACACAGTCTGGATCTCTGGCTCATAGGAAAGAGTCCATATGGGCCGCGGCACTCTGCCCTGACTGCATTTCATCTTGAGTGTCTGGACTCTCAGCGGAGGCTTTTTGATGTGAGCATTTTAAGGGACTTGAAAGAGTTTGGTTGAACAGATTGTCCTTTCTGGCCCAAGATAGAGTTTTACTGGCCATCAATTCCATAGGATGCCAGATTTAAAAAAAAAGAAAGGCTTTTAGACAGAGAGAAATGTGTATAGCCAAATGCCCTTGAAATCCATCAAACCAGGATATTTTGATATTTTAGCCTTTTTTTTCCCTTAGATAAAGAAATCTACCTGCGATATTCAATATCTAGCTGGTTGTCAAGAAGTGAAAGTTTTCTTGAATGAGCATGTGACTCTCCAGCTACCACTAGAATAATTGAAGAGAAAAGGCTCTAAAAGAAGTAACCTGTCTTCTTAAAATCCCTGTTGGGGGACTTCCATGGTCTAGACACAGGTGATAGAGTCCTTGGCCACTGAATGTGAGGCTGTGCCTTTGGAAAGCCCTGAGATTTTCAGAAAAATAAGTGTTATAGACATTATGGAAAGTTTGTGCCAAATGGGCCAAGGTAACCCCGTCATGTACAGTCACACCCTTTCGGCTTTTTACAAACCAGCAGTGAATCACTGTGGATGCTGTGAAGAACTCTGCGGTGTTTATTCCAGGAGCAGCAGCCATCTCATGCTCCTTTATTTATTTGTCATTTCTGTAATTAAGCAGTAGGCAAACCAAACATTCTGCTCATTGCTTTTGTGTCTTTGCATTTGGAAACCAAGCAGCTGGGAGAACGAAGATACAGAGCTTCCCCTTCCTTCCATGTTTCCCCACCTCTTCTTGCCTCAGTGCAGGAAACCACCCAAGCAAGGCTTAGCAGCAGGCCGAGTCTGCCAGATTACATCTTTATTTTAATTTGGCAATAAACTAGTGTACAAACTGTGCTATAAAACATTGCCTCCAACGGCATCTCTCAGTCTGTCTTAAACACCTCACTAAACATGATGTGTTGGGAAACATTGGAAATGAGAGAAAACAAAACGCAGATGTGACTGAAAGGAAAAAAAAAACAGAAATTTGTAAGAATAGGCGTCTAAATCAGTTCTGCTGACCATCCTGGAGCACTGGGCTTGAGACCTCTCTGTTAGGGGTTGCACCTAGGAGTGATTTGTACAAGGGAGGGTCCGCAGTGTTGTGAAATCAACGTGAACACTCCTCGGGCTCAGACTGCCTGGTTGCTGGAGAGGAGAGACCCTCTTGCTTGGCTTATTCAGACTTGCAAGGCCCTTTCCTTGGGTAGCTTTGTAAACGTATCTGCTGCCCCGACCATGAGCAGAAGGGACCACTTTTCTTCCATCCTCTGCAGCCAGCTTCTTCTCCCCACCCTGTGGATGCCTATGTCCTTCTAGGCCACAAACTGAGTTCCTACACAGATAAGCAAGAATCTGATCAAACAGAGCAGCTGAGTTTGGGCTGTGGGAGACTGGGGAGCAGGTGTGCATTCAGGGAGTGGGTGGATCGAGGTAGGGGCTCTTGGTCAGCTTCAGCCTACTGTTCTTGCCACCAAGAATGACTCATCTGATGTCATCAGACTTACCAGAGTTTTTCAAGAGAAGTAATTCTATTCTGTTTGAAATGTGATATTTTTAAATGTTTGTAGCTAACTCAAAAACTTAAAGCAGAAAACTGTGCAGGGCAAATCAACCTCATCTGCTGCCTTGTATTAGTCCCCAAATCACTTTTTTTTTTTTTTTTTCGTATGTCTCCATCTTTCTTAATCATCTTTGTTTTCCTCTTGTTCATGGATCTTCCTGTCAGTTTTATTTCAGGAGGCTTTCAGTTGTTTTGTGAATTTTAAAAACATGCATCCAAATGAGTGATCAATTCTGTGCAGGGAGGACAAGACCTTTAGGACAGTTTGGTGGGTCACTCTTCATTTAGTGGCAGTTCTAGAATATTCATGAGTTTGTATGGTCTCACTTGTTCCAAAGCCCTATGAGTCAACAGTCCAAGTAATACCATGTGGGAGCTTTCAGGATCTCTGTTTTCCTCTATATTAATTAAATGAGAAATCTTCAGGCTTGCACAGTGGCCTCACCTTCAGGATTTTGGTAAATATGTGTAGGATATACAAAAGACACAGCTTTTAAGGAGGAGAACGTGTTTTGATAAGGAAACCCTTTTCACCAATAATTGAAACCCTGAATATTAACAGTGACATTCTCTATATAAATGAAGACTGAATTTGAGTTAAAATCATATATTGATAGAAAAGGAAAGTTATACTGTAAGTATGTTTGAGGGCATACAATAGAATTTTAGTAACTTGCATAATAGTACATTTTTAAATGAACTGCTTTTAGTTTTCTCTTTTCTTTATTTATATGAGTCCAGAAATTTTATTTAAACAGTTTTATGTCTATTTTTTAAAAACAAAAACAACACTTTCTTTTATTTCTTTTAATCCTTTCTACTTTTCCTGACTGGGCACTTAACAGAAGGCCATTGCTTATCACAACTGCTTTGAATGCCAGAAATTCCCTGGGAAATAACGACTGCTCAACAAGGGAAGAGATGTCAGCAGTTTCCAAAACTCAGTCATATTAGTTTCTCACCAGTGATAGACAACACAGCAAGTGAGGCAGGAACATCAGCTCTCCACTCTGTCAGGCCCTTCGAATGGCTGTGTGACCTTCAGCAAGTCACTTAACTTGTAGAGTTTCTCCAACTGTGAAATGGAAGTAATAACAGTACCTGGCTCACAGGACTGTTTGAAGATACTGAGATAATGTATGTACCACACAGAGCCTGGCACATGGTTATTCAAAGACCTAGGAGAGAGAGCCACCTGGTGTGGCATAACTAAATATAGACACGGTATCTGTATAATATAGGTATTAGTAGTAATCCATGATTGTCTTCCCCATGTATGAGAAGTTATAGATACTTTAGTCAACATTGACTATACTCTTAGTCGCTAAAAGGTACCATTGAACCAGAATGAATGGAGCAAGCAAGAACCGATATTTGGTAATAAGAAAATATTATCAATTATAATGGCAGTAAGCCATTAAATATTAAAGTATTTGCCTTCACAGCAACTCTATTGTTTTTAAATAGACCTAGCAGTGCTTTCATGTCAAAAGAGCAAGATTGAAATAAAATATAAATAGACCCTTGAAATTCAGCCCCCATGGGATAGTCAAATGATTTCTGCACAAACACAAACACTTAGGAGACTGATACCTACCAAAAGCCATCACGTTTCCCAAGGCACTGAAGTTAAGTAAAAAGGCGCTCAGTTATTTATAAGAAATATGTACAGTGTTATATACCATGCTGCTTTGGCAAGATTTCCATGTGCTTGAAATTTCCCAATGTCAGAGCTGATTTCTAATCTCATGAATATGTTAATAATTTAAGTATTCAAGTACAAAACTGGCAATTAGACTGGAAACCAGGGAGCTTGCTAAATGTCAACCCCAATGCTTGTTTATAAAACAAATTCTCAAGTTGAAATGTCATCCTATGCAAACACAGAAGGCCTGTGTTCACCTTAGCTAACTTGTTTAACCAGGTTGTATCATTGTTTTTCAGTTGCTACATAAAGCAGATCGATCTATCTATTCCCAAGTTTGAATAAATGGGCTGTGAGAATTAGGAGAAATGGACATATTAAAATGAGTAATTAGGACTAAGGTTTGGACAGACAGAATTATGCTCTTTGGTAGCTATTTGAGCTTAATTTATTTCAGATAAATTACATTTTTGCTTGTGTGTTTTGTAGCTAGCTTTTTTGATCTATTCTAACCACCACTTGTCTAAATGGATTAAGATGCCTCTTAAATCCACGGCATCCATCTGGGGAACTTTGAAAGACATTTGACATCCTAAGAGGGCATGGGCTTCTTTCTTAAACCTGTCTCTCAGAGTGGCCCTTTAGAAATCCAGTAACACTGACATTTTCCTGTATTCTTCCTTTTCAGGAGAGGTTGTAACCAATAGTGTTGCCACGGAGGGGAGTGGTTTGGGGAGAAGGAAGTCTTGGCCCTATAAATAGACACATTTTGTGTTATGACTCTGAATTTCATATTAAAAAAAATTCAATGTTACTTTGTCCAACTTCCTCTCTTCAGCATAAGAGGATATTGTAAGTACAAATTATAAATGGCACACTCAGTGTTCTAAGAGACTCAGAGGCCCAGCCAGGATCTCATAGCTGGCAAGAGGAAGAGAGACCAGAAGTCAGAAACCAGCCTCCTGAAATGACCAGATCCTGTACTATAAAATCGTATCAGATGAAAACACCTGACTTGCTTAATTTCAGTGCCTGCCTGGCTGATCTCGCTGCAGGCATGATGAGAAAATGTCCCAGAATAAGACTTGTGGTCCAAAGTCAGACGGCCTCAGCTACTCCAGGAACAGCCAAACTAAGCAATAGCCAACCTCAGAGGCAAGGGACACAGAAGTGTTGTCTAGGATCCTTCCTTGCTTCCTGAAAGTCAGGAAGAAAATAACAATCACAGCTGCCTCTCCTTGCCACTCCTTGTTTCTTCATGGTCTGTGGGCAGTTCAGGCTGGAAGCAACGATCAGCAGAAAGAGGAAAGGGTGAGAACTAGCACTGACCCTTTACTCTATAGGAAGCCCTCTGGTAGGCTTTTCGCACTGATTCCTCAACTTTTTTCTTACATGAAACATTGACTTTATCTTTATGCCTATTTAATATTTGGGGAATCTGAGGCTCCAAAAGGTTAAGAAAATTCCCCAGGGTAGTTCATAGAGCCAGGAGTCTAATCCAGGTTTAATTGTCTTCATACTCTGTCCTTACTGCGCCAAACACTGCCTCCCTAGAAAAGCCATTGTGATATTTCCTTTTCTTTCATTGACTTTTTTTTTCTTCCAATTTTGTTTAACTATCTTCCCCATGTCCAACCTACTGTGAGACCTGTTCCCTCTGACAGATGCTGTAGTATGCATTTCAGGAGCTGAGTTTCACAGCAGAGGGAAAACTGCTGTTTGAAGATCATGCAACAGGGAAAGGGAGAGCAAGAAGGGAATTATCCCTGGCTGATTCCCAGGCAGCCAACAGTCCCAAGTGACTCAGTAGGCAAGCTTGTGCCACAAGCACTCTGACACCTACTCACCTCCTCCAACCTTGCACCAGCTCTGGTCCCAGGGGTCTATGTGTAAAATTTCCCCTTGCCCAGCAAGATGACTAGAGCTTTCAGAAGTGACTCCTTCTGTAAATTGGTGCAGCCACTGTGGAAAACAGTATGGAGATTCCTTTAAAAATTGAAAATGGAACTACCATATGTTCCAACAATCCCACTCCTGGGCATTTATCCAGAAAATACTCTCAAAAAGATATATACTCTTCATGGGGCTTCTCTGGTGGCTCAGCAGTAAAGAATCTGCCTTAATGCATGAGACACAGGTTAAGTCTCTGATCTGGGGAGATCCCACATGCCACAGAGCAGCTAAGCCTGTGTGCCTCAACTATTGAGCCTGTGCTCTAGATCCTGGGAGCCACAGCTACTGAAGCCCACGTGCCCTAGAGCCTGTGCTCTGTGACAAGAAAAGCCACCGCAATGAGAAGATTATGGACCACAACTAGAGAGTAGCCCATGCGGCCTGAAGACCAAGCACAGCCAAAAATAATAAACAGAATTGTTTTAAAGGAGATACAGGCACCCCAATGTTCATAGCAGCACTTTTTGCAACAGTCAAGACATGGAAGCAATCAAAATGTCCATTGACAAATGAATAGATAAGGTATGTGACACACACACACACACCCACACAAACACACATGCACAGATACAATCACTCAGCTATAGAAAAAAGAGTGAAATAATGCCATTTGTAGCAACACGGATGGACCTAGAGATTATCATATTAAGTAAAGTAAGTCTGGCAGACAAAGACAAATATCGTATATCACTTATATGATATAAGTGGAATCTTAACAAATGACACAAATGAACTTAGTTTCAAAACAGAGACAGACTCACAGACATAGAAAACAAACTTATGGTTATCAAACGGGAAAGGGGAGTGTGGGAAAGATAAAATAGGAGTTTGAGATTAACAGATATCCACTACTGTATATATATAAAATTGATAAACAAGCTTCTATTATATATTATAGGGAACTATATTCAATTTCTTGTTATAACCTACAGTGGAAAGAATATGTAAAAAGAAAGTATTTATGAATAAAACGGAACTACTTTGCTGTACACCAAATACTAGCACAACATTATAAATCAATTAGACTTCAATAAAAAATTAAAAACTGGAATGAAATAATAAAATAAATAAAAATAAATCAGTAGTCCTTGAAATGGTTAGATTAAATATTTAGATATTCTAGAAAAGTATCTAAAGCCCATTATTCGAATTTAAGACAAAATTTATAGTTGCCTGTGTATGTATAGCACAGGGAGTCATAGCCATTATCTTGCAATAACCTATAATAGAAAAGAATCTGAAATAGAATACACACACAAACCTGCGTATATGTATGTATATATAAGCTATACTTAAATGAAGTGACCCTCTCTTATGCTCAGTCCTGGTCAGATTTTTTCTTTTTAAAATTTTGTTTATTATTATTATAGTTGTTTCTCTTCTTCCCTTTCCTCCCTCCCACATCCAGGGGCCCTGGCTCATCTAGGCACCCATCTCTTCCCTGCTCTGCTCAGCCACTTGCTAACTGCTCTCTCTCCTCTGTCCCATCTCCACACAGCTGATGGATCTGTCTTACGGAGGCACACTTCCAATACGTTCCAAGCAACAAGTTTTTTCCTCCTGCTTATTTTTATCTCTCAAAACTTGCTAAGTTTCATCATCTATGCATTTAAATAATGGTACAATTAGATGGTTATTGAGAGCTATTCATTTTTTCCTGTCAATGTCTAGATATGGGGGCTTTGTGATATAGATGCTTAACATCTAATTATTTTTTTTATTCTCTATTTCTACATCTATATTATAGAACTTTTAAGGCTAAGATTCCATTTGAAAATTTTCCTAAGTACCTCCAGATCTGGGAGCACAGGAAGTGGCCACAAATTGAACTGGTCCAGTATCACCTATTGACTCTTGCTGCCCAGCCCACTCAAGTTCCATATGTCTAATCCCCCAATCCTGCCAAACAGGACTGTGGGGCCTGTGGCAGACTTCATTGCCAGCTGCGGATGGCCAGTGACAGGTTTGAGAAATCCAACCTCGGGAGAAATTTATGGAGCTGGTGACATGTCATTATTCCTGCTTACTCTTCATCAGCAAAGCTTTGGGGGCCCTTGTCTTTTGACCTCACTGTCCATTGAGCCCCGTCTCCATTAGCTCCCCACAAGTTTGGTTGGATGGCCTCCATCCAACCTGCTCTCAGGCTGCGTTTATAGCCTCTGCCTCCACATGGCTTTCCTTTACCCACCCCCGCCACAGTGGGTCTCTCACGGTTGACAAAAGGAGAACAAAGCCACCGCTGTAACTTTTTCTGCTCTGTTTATTTGCTCAGATTGACCCACTTGTCCTGGAATACTCTTTCCTCACATTGTCATACTGAGAGATTTTAACTGTATGCCCAGTCCCACCTTGAGAACTTGAGCAGACTTCCTGCTTTTACTGCCTTACATAAGCCTCCATAGCAATCTGGACAAAATATAACACATTGCTACATATCATATATGACAGATGCTGAGAAGTTAGTCTTTTCTTTGAGGAACTTGCATCTCTTGGAGGCGGGGGAGCTGGCCTGGGATGGTCATCACGGTTCTGTATCTATTCCTGTCCCCAGTGGCCAAGGAGAAGACTTTGTGTCAGAACTGGGTGAAGTGGTAGGCCCCTCATGATGTGATTACCCAGTAAGAGTGTGCTCTGGCCTCCTTTGCTGTGCAATC
Organism: Antilocapra americana; assembly: GCA_007570785.1. NCBI lineage: Eukaryota > Metazoa > Chordata > Mammalia > Artiodactyla > Antilocapridae > Antilocapra > Antilocapra americana. Next base: position 482,146 of record ML664183.1, read on the forward strand.
AGAGCATCAGAGCCCATCTCTGAAGACCATGGATGTCTCTGGATTGCTTCTTTTTCTTCCTGTGGAGGCTTGTGGAGGAGGAACTTGATATTTGCAATACCCCAGGGCTGGCACTAGAAATTTATTGAAAGTCCTCAAGGCCCCATCTCTTTTCTTGTTAAAAAGAATGCAGTAACAGCAGTGAGAACTGGGGAGTCATGAGGTGACTGAGTGTTTTGTACCCAGGCCATCCCCAGGTGGGTGTTAGGATGAGGCAGATCAAATAGAACTGGCAGGGTTTTCTGTCAGCCTTTTCAGGAAGGGCAATTTGCAAGCCTCCTGCCTCAGAAACTATTAAGGGCAGAGCCGCAGAGGGGAGGGAGCAGGGAACCTTGAAGAGAGCCAACCACAGGAAGTGTTCCTCCAACCTAGAAGCCTCTGCATGAGACCATGTGGAGGAGACCCAGGACCTGCCTCCTGATGAGAAAGACACCACGGGGACCTTTGTAGTGAAAGCATCCAAACCCATCAATCAAAGACAAACTCTTCCCTGATGGCTCAGATGTTAAAGACTCTACTTGCAATGCAGGAGACCTGGGTTCAATCCCTGAGATGAGAAGATCCCCTGGAGAAGGAAAGGGTAACCCACTCCAGTATTCTTGTCTGGAGAATCCCCATGGGCAGAGGAGCCTGCTGGGCTACAGTCCAGGGGTCACAAAGAGTCGGACTTGATTGAGCAGCTTTCACTTTCAAAGGCTGAAACATGCTATCACTCTTTTTTTTTTTTTATTGTTTTTGCCATACAATGTCATGATATCACCATGGGTTTACATATGCTTCCCCTCCAGAACCCTCCTCCCTCCTCCCTCCCCCCCCGGGAAATCTCGCTGCACCAGCCCCGATCATCAATCCTGGGCTGGCGATTGGTTAGACATATGATAATTAACTTGTTTCAATGCCCTTCTCCCATATCATCCCACCCTTACCCTCATCCACAAAGTCCACGAGTCTATTCTATACATCTGCGTTCCTTTTGCTGTCTCGCATGTTGGGTTCTCATTACCGTCTTTCTAAACTCCATATATATGTGTTAATATACTGTATTGTTGTTTTTGCTTCTGGCTTACTTCACTCTGGATAATGGGCTCCAGTTTCGTCCATCTGAGTAGAATTGCTTCAAATGAATTTTTTTTTAATGCTGAGTAATATTCCATTGTGTATATGTACCACAGCTTTCTTATCCATTCGTCAGTTGATGGGCATCTAGGTTCCTTCCATGTCCTGGCTATTGTAAACAATGCAGCAAAGGAAACTATAAGCAAGGTGAAAAGACAGCCTTCAGAATGGGAGAAAATAATAGCCAAATGAAGCAACGGACAAACAATTAATCTCAAAAATATACAAGCAACTCCTGCAGCTACATTCTAGAAAAATAAACAACCCAATTAAAAAGTGGGCCAAAGAACTTAACAGACATTTCTCCAAAGAAGATATAAAAATGGCTAACAAACACATGAAAAGATGTTCAACATCACTCATTATCAGAGAAATGCAAATCAAAACCACAATGAGGTACCACTTTACACCAGTCAGAATGGCTGCCATCCAAAAGTCTACAAGCAATAAATGCTGGAGAGGATGTGGAGAAAAGGGAACCCTCTTACACTGTTGGTGGGAATGCAAACTAGTACAGCCACTATGGAAAACAGTGTGGAGGTTTCTTAAAAAGCTGCAAATAGTCCTGCCATATGACCCAGCAATCCCACTGCTGGGCATATACACCAAGGAAACCAGAATTGAAAGAGCCACGTGTACCCCAATGAAACATGCTATCACTCTTAACTTTTAACCTGGCACTGATTTCCTAGCTGCAAAAGAAAATTCCTAATAGGTCCCTGTCTTAATGCTATAAAATGAGGGGCTGCCTTGATCTGATTTAGAACAATTGAGAAGACTTTCCAGGGACAGCAATGCTTGCAAGCTTTTGCATCACCACAAGGAAGCTGAATTTCTATTCAAAAAAAGATGCTATTCTGCTCGCGATTCAACCAAAATGTGAATGGTAAGAAGATGGAAAATGAAAGGTGGAAGGAGCTGCTTTCATACCCTACTTCTTCCAGCCCTTCTTATTTTGCTGTCAATTCCGAATCCTGAGCACAGTTGGTGAATCTCACTCTTACCCACCCCCAAGCTGTTTGTACCCGCGTGGCTTCCCTCTTTATTCTCCATTGGAGCCTTTGCCCCTCAGCTGATTTGCAGCTCTCCAGGATGGCACCAGAGAGGGCTGTACAGTTGGTTGAAAGCTGGTAATCAAACCAACCCTTGAAACTGCATCCTTTGCAATTGCTTTTTTATCTACACTCTTCATATGGCAGACAAAGACAGATGGCAAGAAAACAAGCCAGTGTGATAGTTACCAAGTTATCAAAAAAAAAGAAGAAGGAGAGAAGGACTGACTAACTCTACAGGGGAGGAACATGGCAAGAAGTGTTGAAAGCCCCCACACTGGGATAATAACAGAGTGGAGAGTTGGACCCTGAGCTGCTAATACATCTTGAGCTTAGATGAGCAATGAGTTTGTGCTCATTAACTTACGTTTACTGAGATGGGGAGGTAGTCTCAGACAGTTTAGAGTGATTCTAAACTGGAAGAGTCATCTGCCTTTCATCCTTTTGTTAACCAGAATCCTTCCCCTCTCCCGTTCTAAAATGTCTATCTACTCCTTCAATTTTTTCGCTAATATTTTGTACCAGGATTAATTAAAAAAAAAAAAAAAAACAGATCTAAACCCTTCCAAGAAGGTGTTTGGGGAGGTCATGACAGAGGATTAGTAGATGAGCACTGCTCTCCTAAAACTAGTTCAGGTATTCTTTTCTGCCCCCTGATCATTCTCCCTCTCTCTTTCTCTAGGTTTGGCACTGCTGGAGAAAGCTATGGATGCTTTCTCTGATGTGACAGATAGTAATGATAGTTCTCAGTTCTGTGTTCTGACAGTCAAAAGAAACCTTGGAGCTGTAGACAGACAGGGAGGGAAATAAATCTTACTTAGGTGCTGCCACCGCTATGAATTTTATTAAAGGACATTGACTCGTTCTGCACCAAAAGCCTTTCACTGGTGGTTGAGATAGTCACTGGGTGAAAAAAAAAGGCTGAGATAGCACTCTCTTTTGTGGAGGAGAACTTTGCTGTCAGACTCTGTAGGTTTAATGAACACATTAACTTGGATGGCTGTGAGTTGTTTTCTCCTTTTCTTCGTGTGACATCAGGCTGGACAATTAAATTCTTAGAGAGGAAAGGTTTGAAGTAGTAGGTGGAGTATACACCTACTTATAGATTCTAGGGGTGAATCTATAAGACCCTGCCTGCAAGTCCTTGGGAATTTCATATGTGCTGATATTTATAGTTTTGTTTGTTGGTTTTAGGTACAGGCCTCTAGCTATGGATCCATGGAAGTAAAACATCTTCTTCTGCTAAATTACCTTTGTCTATTCTTTGGGAAACCTGAGTGTTTTACTAGGTAGATCCATCACTAGGGAATTTGCATGATGTAAAATCAATACTTTATTTTTCCCCATTGGTCATCTACTATGTGCAAGGCACTGTGTAGATACAAAAAGATGGAATTCCAGGCACATAAAAACTTTGTGATCTCATCATAGAGGGAAGGGATGATCTCAGATATTTTAGAGTGAGTTTAGATAGGTAGGGATTTCTGTCTTGCATTATAAAAGGCTCTCTTGAAAGGCTACTAAGGAAGTTAAATATATGGACTATAGTTTGATAGCATTTCTTGCACCATAGTTCTTTGGAAATGAGGCCACTAGGAAATCTCAGTGTGTAGGAGAGGGTTCATAGAAAAGATGTCCTCTGATCTGGACCTAAAAAGAAGACTGACATTGTGGTAGGGAAGCCTTGAAGCCACCTCTGCCAGAGTGGGTAGCACCAGGGAAGGCATGGCAGGGGGCATATGCCCAGGTGTGAATGGAAAGGGGAGAAGACAAGTCCACTGAAACGAGAGGGTACCTTTTGGGACAGGAAACTATAAAAAATGTCACTGAGCTGAGTAAGAGAGGCTTGGTTTATTGGATCGTTCAATGTACCCACTGCTTGAGGGGCCTCTAGATGCTCACAAATAACAAAGCATCTCCTTGAAGAGGATAAAAGCAAATATCATGGGACATACCTGACTGGTCCACAAGTTCTGAATCCAAGCCTAGAGGGATCAATTTAAAAAGACATAGAGGAAAACATACACACACACACACACACACAGAGATGCTGGCACCCAACAATTCCTCACTGAGATGAATTCTATGTGAAGACAGAGATGGCAATCTCTTGGTGTAGCTGTAGGAGAGCTCAGAATTTATATATGATTTTCAGAATATATGTGAGTCTAGCCTTTACACAGAATTATTATTATTTCAAACCACCCTGATTCTCTTACATTTGCACAAATCTTTGTATATAAATATAGATACTAACATCCATTTATAAATAGCTATAGGCATACACAGTGGCATGATTTCTGTTCCCTCTGAACTCATAGAAAGCAGTGCAGCTCTGGGTTTTAATTTAAAAAAAAAAAGATGGTGCAGGAGGAGAGGAAGCCACAGACACTCCGGATCAAGTGATTACTGTTCTGATCCGAGTTTGAATATTAAAATGCAAGTGTTCGGGACATAATGGGAAGCAGGACATGCACCCTCTGTCTACTTGGCGTCTGAATTAAGAGGGAGGGTGTTGTCGTGTTTTCTATCACCTCTACAAGGGGGGCTGCCACCCCTTTTCTCCTCGGCACTCTTGAAATGGATCAGGCGTGAAATGTGCCCAGGAAGCCTCCACTTGAAAGGAAAGGTCACAGATTCTTCTTGGCTGAGTGCCCAAATACTGTGTAGGTAGGCCAAGTGAGCGCCTCGCTTTGGTAGCCAAGTACTTCAGCCTCTTTCTCGATTTCACGATGTGTTTTGATCCAGTGTACTCAGTGTCATAGCAGGCTCTTCCAAGGGTCAGTAAATCCTCACTTGAGCTGACTTACTTCTTGGACATGCCTGGTGCATCTGCAACCGTGGTGAGTCACTTGTGAGTCATTTGACCCTCCACTGAGTGCTGAGGCTGGAGAGGGAGGACAGTTGTGGTACTTGGTACACAGTGACTCACCATCCATTCACTGTAGGATCCGGCAAGCACAGTGGTGGATGACTGGGATGTGAGTGGGTTACAGACCAGGCACAGAGCAGACAGGGGACATTCCAAAATGATATTTTCAAATCAGCTGGCCAAGTGTCCATGGGAACCGGAATGCCTCGAGCAATAGGAATCTCTGGGCTGCCATCAGAGGACACTTCTAGAAGCAAAAATAAAAACCACACACACAAAGAAAGGTTCCTGTAAAGCCATCCTGGAGATAATACTGTGAAAATTACTGGAGAGGAGCAGGAGTAGGAGTCAGCAATGAAGAACAAGATATAAGAGAAGAAAGACATTTGGAGGGGAAGGAGTATGTGGAGGGTTAGACCCTGCCTCATGAGCAGTGTTTCTTTGTGGTTGCCCTTGGGGAGCACTGTAGCAGTGTAGCAAGTGAACTTGAAATCGCCTCGGCTATGTAACCATTGGTAAAATGGCCATAATAGTTTTATATACTACTGGGAAGGGTGGTATGTGGATTAAATGAAGGAGAATGCATGAGAGGCACTTGAATTATAGTAAGAGCTTAGTCCACGTGGGCCGCTGTTAGAGCCTGCAGTTCCTCTACTCTCTGTTTAAAAAGCCATCACTGGCTCCTTCTGCCAGCAAGACCACATTTTCTTCTCCCTAACTTGCTATTCAAAGCCTTTTCAAGTTGCCATCACATTTTCATCTAAATTTTAGATTCCCTTCAGTTCAGTCACTCACACGTGTCCAACTCTTTGTAACCCCGTGGACTGCAGCATGCCAGACTTCCCTGTCCATCACCAACTCCCAGAGTTTGCTCAAACTCATGTCCATTGAGTCAGTAATGCCATCCAACCATCTCTTCCTCTGCCGTCCCCTTCTCCTCCTGCCTTTAATCTTCCCCAGCATTAGGGTATTTTCCAATGAGTCAGTTCTTCGCATCAGGTAACCAAAGTATTGGAGCTTCAGCTTCAGCATCAGTCCTTCCAATGAATATTCAGGACTGATTTCGTTTAGGATGAACTGGTTGGATTTCCTTGGAGTCCAAGGGACTCTCAAGAGTCTTCGGCAACATCACAGTTCAAAAGCACCAGTTCTTTAGTGCTCAGCTTTCTTTATGGTCCAATTCTGACATCCATACATGACTACTAGAAAAAACATAGCTTTGACTACATGTACCTTTGACAAGCCACATTCATTTATATACCATCCCTGAATTTCTCACCTCTTATGCATGTTATTCCCTTTGTGAGTCCTGCTTGTCCTATCTTTGTCAGTTTGAATTCTGCCATTCATTCATATCCCAGGTGAATCACCATACATCTCAGAAGCATCTCTAATTGATTTCTGAATCCCCTTCCTTTGAATTCCTTTATCATTGATGATTGCATGCATTGCTCATTATTTTTTTTTGTCAGATTTGGGTTATATTATTGGCTTTATGAGAGCCAGGTCTAGATTTTGGCCTTCTTTGTATTTCAGACAACAGTCTGCATATTCCAGGGCTAGTGGTACAGCTTACCACGCAGAATGGGGTATGAATCCCCATTTATTTTAATATTTAGTGGGCATGTGATTTCCAACAAATCACTTAATCTCTGTGAGCTTCAGTTTGCTCAGCTATAAAGTGGAGATATCAATGTCTTGCAGGACCTACATGGAGAATAGAGATGATACATGGGGCACTCATCTGGCATAGGAAGGGTGATTAATAAATGGGAGATGTTATTATTATTATCATTATCATTAATCCAGTGAATCATGTTTTATGCATTCAGTGTACCATGAAGTCCTGGTGCTAAATATTTTATCTTCTCTACAGTTATACAGTTCTGCTGAATTTGGAAGAAGGTGGCAGCTTATCCAGGAAGCAGTTGTGCCAAACAGGTTCTACTGGTAAGTCTCACTCTATTTACTAGCATACTGAGATATCACCTGGGAAAAATGAGCATTGGAATCTTCCCATCCAGAGCTCTCACATGAAGTCAGTTCTTATTGGGATATACACACATTCTGTAGGGCAGGAGGTGACATTGGAGTGGTAAACATGGTAAGGGAATGTTAAAGCAGTATCATAAAGTACTTTTAAAAATATGAGATTAATGGCAGCAAGAGCTATGCGAATGTTGTTTTGTTTTATTTTGATGAAACTTTGAGACAGACACTTAAAAACATTTTAATAGTGATTTTTATTACTAAAAGCATTATACACACATATAATGCATGTTAAAATTAAAGACTTTCAGTGTAAATATGTAGATCTGAATTAATCTAAAAGCAAATCCTCTTCCCATCCCTGATTTCGACTCTTTTAAATATTCTTTTCATCATATGGGACGCAACCAATGTTTTCTCACTTCTCCTTCCATAAACATTCTATGAATACCTAAGCATGTGTAAATACAAAACATTCTAGTATAATGTTGATATTACTTATCAATCCCTTTTGAATTCATAGCCTAAATCATATAAAAGATGTGATTCTGTCTTACCCTAATTTATCTAACCTGCATATGGAATAGGCATCTAGGTTGCTTCCAGATTTCTGCTGGTATAAACAGTGTTCTGTGGAACTAGCTCAAACAAGAGTTAAAATATCCTTTGTTCACATCATTGAGAATTACTGGGGCAATAACTTTTTAGAAGCCAATGAGCTTCCTGCAACTAGGACAGTGAAAGTTGCCTCCCTTTTATTCCTCTTAAAATCACACTATCTTTCATCAGCTTTGCAGCTAATTGCTTCCCTCACCACTCCAATTCTCTCACTTCAAAAAGAAATGCATTTTTATTTTTTTCATTCTCAAACACTACTGTGACTCCTGTGGGAGTTGAAAGCCAGAGAACAGATAAATCTCTTAACACTAGTGAAACTGCTTGAAAAAGTGAAAGACAAGTCATTTGCAAACAAACTGGCTCAAAGATAACACAAAGAGACTTCTATATGGGAAGATACCTTTTTCCCCATCACAGGGACATTGATAACTAAATAGGGTTTCTGTTGCATAAAAGTTATCCACCTCTTCACTGCTGCTCCCACTCAGGAATGACTGAAGCTTTGTTTTTGGCATCTAAATTGGCCTCTCCCTTCTCTGGGAACCCAGTTCTAACTGTCACTGGATCTCCCTTTTCTGATCAGCATTTCTGCTCTTCCTCACTTATTCATTTTTTTTCTTATTCATGAGACACTTTGCATCTCTATGTGCATCTCCTTATAAATTATAAAATCACTTTTTGGAAAGAGGGTCCGTGTGTTTTGTTTTGTTTATTTTCATGTCCTCCTTTATTGGGTGTTACATCTTCATAGACTAAATAAATAATATACATAGAATAAATAAAGACTCAAATAAATTGATGTGGTTCCCCTAATTTAACCTGGAGATGGAGTCAATGCTTCACCAATGAGAAAGTATGAGAGACTGATCTTCTTTAAGTCTTGCTTCCAAGTAACTGAAAACATTTGCACGTGGACTAAGCTGTGGAAGGTAAAAACTTCATGAAAGTCTGGAGAGAAGTTTATTCCAACTGACAGAAACAAAGGAAAACATTGATCAAAAAAAAAAAAGGAAAGTGAGATGAGAAAATTTCCCATGTTAAGTGGTACATGGTACACAGTATTTTCCAGCTTACTGAGGGCTAATTTACACACATTTGTGGGATATAACAATTCTATCATTGCTCTGCTGCTGCTGCTGCTGCTGCTAAGTCACTTCAGTCATGTTCGACTCTGTGTGACCCCGTAGACGGCAGCCCAGCAGGCTCCCCCGTTCCTGGGATTCTCCAGGCAAGAAAACTGGAGTGGGTTACCATTTCCTTCTCCAGTACATGAAAGTGAAAAGTAAAAGTGAAGTCGCTCAGTTGTGTCTGACTCCTAGTGACCCCATGGACTGTAGCCTACCAGGCTCCTCCATCCATGGGCTTTTCCAGGCAAGAGTACTGGAGTGGGGTGCCATTGCCTTCTCCGATCATTGCTTTGGCTGGTAGTAATTGAAAAACCCATTATCTCTTCTTGGAATGGGGGTCTTCCATCTGTGACCAAATGTTATTATATAAATATTATTATACAAATTTTATTTATTATACAAATATTATGCCAAATCCTTGTAACCACATGTCATATCATTATCTTTATAAAAACTTTATAATGATACTATATAAATTCTAATTAATCTGTCTGTTGAGTGAAATAAATGATAGCCCTCCTCTGCCTTTGGGACTAGAGAGAGGCCTCTTCTCCATTCAGGCTCTGACATTGTGGTAGGCATTATTCAAACTTAAGCAATGTAATTCTCAGAACAATTTTATGAAGTAAGTCTTGCATTATAATCCCTAACAGAAAAGGAATCTTTGGCATGGAGAGGTTAAATAATTTAGCCGAGGTCACCCAACCAGAAAGCAGTAAAGCTAGGATTAAAATTCAGGCAGAACGGCATCAGAGTCCATAAGCTACTGAATCAGTGGACTCTGCCACTTGGAACTTTTCCGGACTGGAGCTATGAACTCTGGAGATCTAGCCTGTTTTAGGCAGATGAGCAGACAATCCAAGGCTCTTTTGGCCACCATGCCTGTGTGTGTATCCCTCCAACTGGGCTTGGTAAGTGGCCTCTTTGGATTTTCCAGAGAAAGCATGAGACCTTGTAAACTGCACAGTGCACATGATGGTTGATGAAATATATTGGTCTCTGGCCACATGGTCTATATTTTCTGACTCTGAGGAACTTCCTACGGCTGGCAGAAAGGTGTCAATCGAAGCAATATTTATTAGACTCTTGAAAATCAGTGTTTTTTTTTTAATTATATAAGAACTATTGAGCTATCTAGGATTATTCAGCAAGCTTAATTGAAAGAAGCTCTCTTTATCCTTAATCATTTCTGCTTAAAGCCTGGCTATGGGAGTGTAGAGGGGACAGAGGGGAACTTTTATAGTGCTGAACTTATATGTGACACTAGATAATAACAGCATTTCCCATGGAGAAAAATGAAGGTGAATTCATATCTTTTCCTCATCACTTAGTGCACTTAAGGCTTCCGTGGTGGCTCAGATGGTAAAGAGTCTCCCTGCAGTGCAGGAGACCCAGGTTTGATTCCTGGGTCAGGATGATCCCCTGGAGAAGAAAATGGCAAACCACTCCAATATTCTTGCCTGGAAAATTCCATGGATGGAGGAGCCTGGTAGGCTACAGTCCATGGGATCGCAACTTAGCAACTTAGTGCACTTAAGGCCTGTCTTTATTTTTGGTGGCATTAGTACTCCTACCCCTGGAAGTAGTCAGTGGTAATTGTAAAGCAATTATGGAATGTAAGAACTTATCCTTATGTTCATGGTGGTTGTTCGTAGTACCAGCATACTGATACTGACATACATATGAACTTTCTTCCAAGGAGTTTAAATTGTTCCAAAATTGATTTGCATGTTTAGGGCATCTTATAAAATGTATCTTAGCACGATATTGCCCTAAATAGAATAGGTGTATTTTTATTCAGCTGTCATAATGGTCTTGTTCTTTACTGTATCAGAAATCAATTATACTGGGTGGCATTATAGCTTGGAATTTAAGGGCCTCGGAGATACCAAGGTATGAGTTCTAGCTTTGCCATTTACTAAGTAAGGAGTCATGGATAAGTTTAGTTTTGTGTTTGTGTGCCTCTTTTTTTTCCCCCTCTGTAAAGTGAAGATAATTAATACCTACTTAGTTAAATGAGATGTTTCTTGTGAATTGGTTATATGCCTGACACCTAAGAACTGTATTGAGTCCCTACTGGCTTACAGTAATATTAACTGACTTTTTACATCTCTTAGTTTTGTTTTTCCCTCAAGTTGGCTTCATTCTCAAGTTAGATTTCAACATTTATTATAGCAATGATGGACATCATCAAATTTAGTCTTACAGTCTTACAATTTGGAAACTCCATCAAACCAGTCAGCCTCTTTCCTCACATTTCCAGGGATTGAATCCAAGTAGTCTGGCTTGGATCAGAGCTATATAAGATGGTTCATTACTAATGTAGGTCAGACACATATCTTTTCTGGGAATTGAAATAGGAGGTGGTATAGAGTCTCAGTCAAACTACATAGCTCAAGGATAGAGGAGAGAAGATTCTTAAAAAGGAAGGAAAAAAGATTCTGTTATCATAAAATAAAAAGGTAGATTTTCATTAGGGAGAAAATAAGATGCGAAGGCTAGGTGTCAGTAAGATAATGTTCCAGAATAGGGATATGTATTTGTTAAGTAACTACAGTGGTCCAGGTACATGATTTTGTTGTTGTTATTCAGTTGCTAACTCATGTCCAGCTCTTTGCAACCCCAAGAACTGCAGGATGCCAACCTTCCCTGTCCTTCACCATTTCCTGGAGTTTGCTCCGATTCATGTCCATTGAGTTGGTGGCTATCTTACCATCTCCTCCTGTTCTGCCCTCTTCTTCTTTTGTCTTCAGTCTTTCCCTGCATCAGGGTCTTTCCCAATGAGCCATCTCTTTGCATAAGGTGAACAAAGTATTGGAGCTTCCGCATCAGTCTTTCCAGTGAATATCCATGATTGATTTCCTTTAGGATTGAGTGGTTTGATCTCCTTTCAGTCCACGGGACTCACTCCCAAGAGTCTTCTCCAGTACCACAGTTTAAAGGCATCAGTTCTTTTGCACTCAGCCTTTTTTAATGGTCCAACTCTCAAAACCATACATGACTGCTGGAAAAAAATCATAGTTTTGACTATATGGACCCTTGTTGGCAAATCGATGTCTCTGCTTTTTAATACGCTCTCTAGGTTTGTCATAGCTTTCCTTCCAAGGAGCAAGCATCTTTTAATTTTCATGGCTGCAGTCACCATCTGCAGTAATTTTGGAGCCCAATAAAATAAAATCTATCATTGCTTCCACTTTGTTCCATCTGTTTGCCATAAAGTGATGGGACTGGATCCATGATCTTAGCTTTTTGAATGTTGAGTTTTAAGCCAGCTTTTTCATTGTCCTCTTTCACCCTCATCAAGAGTCTCTTTAGTTTCTTTTCATTTTCTGCCACTAGAGTAGTATCATCTGTATCTCTGAGGTTGTTGATATTTTTCCTGGCAATCTTGTTTCCAGCTTTTGATTCATCCAGCTGGACATTTCACATGATGTCCTCTCTTATAAGTTAAATAAACAGGGTGACAGTATATAGCCTTGTCGTACTCCTTTCCCAATTTTGACACAGTCCATTGTTTCATGTAAGGTTCTAACTGTTGCTTCTTGACCTGCATACAGGTTTCTCAGGAGACAGGTAAGGTGGTCTGGTGTTCCCATTTCTTTAAGAATTTCCCACAGTTTATTGTGATCCACATAGTCAGAGGCTTTAACGTAGGTAATGAAGCAGTGAAAATCGCTTAGTCGTGTCTGACTCTTTATGATCCCATGGACTGTATAGTCCATGGAGTTCTCCAGGCCAGAATACTGGTGTGGGTAGCCTTTCCCTTCTCCAAGGGATATTCCCAACAGAGAGCTCGAACCCAGATCTCTCACATTGCAGGCAGATTCTTTACTAGCTGGGCCACAAGGGAAGTCCAGTGAAGCAGGAGTAGATGTTTTTCTGAAATTCTCTTGCTTTCTCTGCTAATTTGATCTCTGGTTCCTCTGTCTTTTCTTTCTTTCTTTTTTTAATTAATTAATTATTTTATTTGGAAAATAGCTGCTTTAGAATATTGTGATGGGTTTTGCTACACATCAACATGAATCTGCCCTAGGTGTCCCCCCATCTTGAACCCCCTGCCCGCTTCCCTCCCTACCCCATACCTCCAGGATGTCACAGCGCACAGGCCCTGCGTGCCCTGCTTCATGCATTGAACTTGCACTGGTCACCCTAGATTGTATATCTGGAGGTTCTCAATGCACATACTGCTGAAGCCTAGCTTGAAGGCACATGATAAGTCGTACCATTTGATCCTCACAAGAAGATTGTGGGGTAGGGATTTTTATTCCCTTGTTGATGAAATAGAAAAATGATATAGTTAATGCAACATAATATGTAGTATACCAAGTTTTGAAACTCAGTCTATCTAGATCCATGACTCCTGCTTGCCGCAGTAAAGATCAGCCCAAAATTCAAGAGTTATGTGCTTGCTCAGTCATTTCATTCATGTCTGATTCTTTGTGAACCCTTGTATCCCTCTATAATAACTGTTAGTTTAACAGTTCAGTGGGACTTCCCTGGTGGCTCAGATGGTAAATACTCTGCCTATAACACAGAAAACCCAGGTTCGATCTCTGGGTGGGTAAGATCCCCTGGAGAAGGAAATGGCTACCCACTCCACTATTCTTCCTTGGAGAATCCCATGGACAGAAGAGCCTGGCGGACACACTTTCTAACAGTTTAATAGATAAAAACCAAGGTATTGCATTTAATACTGAAGAAGACTGTGGAAAGGAGAACCAGTGGTACCCACATGCCTTGAATAAGTGAAGCTTCTGTCAGAAACCAAGTTTACTGTTTAAGAGATTGATGAATTGGGTTTGTTGGAATATGATTCAAATTTCGGATAAAGGAATGAAAGGTAGTTTTCATTATAAACCACTCAGCAATCTATTGGGCTTCTCTCTTAGTAAATCAGTAAAGAATCTGCCTGCAATCCAAGAGATCTGGGTTCAATCCCTAGGTCAGGAAGATGACCTGGAGAAGGAAATTACAACCCACTCCAATGTTCTTATCCAAAGGATTCCATGGACAGAGAAGCCTGGCAGGCTACAGTCCATGGGATCACAAGAGTCTGACACAACTTAGTGACTGAACCACTATAGCAATCTATTATCTGGGCAAAAGACAAGACAGTCTTAGAACTATTTCACTTAATTTAAAATAGGCTCAAGCATACCTTATTCAAGCAACATATTATGTTGTTCTGACATACAGGGGGCTGGCTGGAAACAGGGACAGCTGAATGGCAGATTACATATTTTTTGTAACTAATTCACACATGAAAATTAAGAGTTGGCTCAACAGTAAACCTTCTGTTATTCTAGAATGCCATCCTTGTTTCAGTGATGTCCCTCAGGGGGTGAAGGACAGCTGTATTGTAGCAGAGGGATCCAGGAATATTTCTGGCTCCATTTTCAGTGTGTTTGAGCAAGTTCATGCATTTTCATTTGTCCCTATGGCTCAGTGTCAGTCAGTATAAGTGACTTCCCATCCCACATCTTTGGCAACAAGTCTCATTTCTTGAGCACTTACTGTGTGCCAAGCTCTATGCTGAGTGCTTTGCATATGTTGTTTCAAACAATCCTCAGAACAATGATGTGAAATAATGTATCGATCAGAACTTATTCAAGACATGTAGTAGAAAAAGGAAACCAGTTTTAAGGGGGAAAAAAAGCAATATTGGCTCCTGGATCTGAAAAATAAGGTCTGACTTCTTCTAGACTCTGCCTAATGTGGGAGCTCATTGCGATCATCGGTTTTCTCTTTTTATTTTTTTGTTTGCTTCCAAAGGCATTTGATTTTTATTGGCACATGATTGATCCACAGTGTCGTGCTAGTTTCAGGTGTAGAGCAAAGTGATTCAGTTACTCATGAAGTCATCAGCTCCTACCCAGGGTCCTTTCATCTGACCTCAGACAGAAGAGGCAGATCCATAAACTTTCATTAGTATATCTGGCTACAGTCAGAAAACACTCCAGGACTCAAAATATAGTTTTCCTCTCTGATTCTGACTCACATCACTCCTACTCATCATCTAGTCTCTGTTGAATATTGCTGCCAAGCCTATTTCAGTGTTTTATTTTGCCTTGTTTGATTGTTTTATATCTACCTGGTTACCATGTCACCGTGGCCCTTCCTCTTCCTCCTTCAGATGTGCTGGCATTCAACCCAGCATCTCTAAGACTTCTAAGCCACTCTCACAAAAGGGACTTGAATGGGATAAGGCATGAGATAACTAACTCTTTTCTCTTTCCTCAGATGGGTTTAATGGATTCAATAATAAAAGATCTCTCTCTACTTTTCTTTTCTGAGGTTTATCAAACTGGAAACAGGGTAAAGTCTAATGATGTTACAAAAAAAAAAAAAACCCACACATATATACATATATATGAAGTAAAACTCTATGTTATCAAAATAACTAGAAGATATAATACTATATTTGATGGCATTAGATTAGATAGAGTTATGGCTCTTTTTTACAGATGCTCTGCTGTCTTCTTCACTCACATCTGGGAAGCCAGTCATTTTCTGTAAAGAATAACACCATCATTTGCTTTCAGTTTTATGTGAGCCAGTAGCACAGCCTCCCGCCATTCAAAATCCGCTCTTTCTATAGGCTTCCATATTTCTGTATTCCCAGTACCCTAGCCTTAGCACCTTAGAGTCATATTCAGCTCCGCTCTCTCACTCGCCTCCTCTTAAATCTTTGGGATTCCCAGTCCCACAGGTTCTCCCTCCAGGAAGTTTTACCTGCCCAGCTGATTCAGCACCACCTTCCCTCCCACTAGGAAGAGTAAGAAAGCCTCTCTATCCATCTCCTCCTATCATACTACTGCCTCAGGAACCATGTACGCATTTCCCTGATCAAGTATTTGCCTTATTTCTCGTGGCTTAAAACATAACATTGAGAAGAATAAGAATGTAACCTGGTTCTTACAAACCTGAGTGTAAAGATACATTTTTCTGGCCCTTCTGCCATGCTCCCAATTCTGTGTGCCAACATCTTAAAGGCTATGTAAGTAGTTCTAAGCATTGCTTAGTCTGTGTACCAATCTACACCTCTTATGTCTATGATTTTAAACATATTCCTACCTGGGGATAAACTGCCCTTTTTGTTTGTTTGTTTGTTTTTGCAGTGATTCTTTTTTAACACCTACTATATATCAGGATTTTTTTTTCATTGAATATAAAGGTAACATGTGAAGGTCTTTGTCATTATTAGGATCACAATATTAGGCTTTTATGTCCTTTTACTGATGACTGCCTCTACTATGTAGCCTTCTTTGGTTCTGGCTTCTTATTTTTTTAGGAAAATAGTTTCCTTTGAATTTAAATGTGATCATGTCACAAATAAAATGTAACACATCATACTGTCTGTCATATTACAGGTCTGTGTGTAGGATTAGTAGAAATAACATAGTAGTAATAGTAGTTACTCAGCTGTGTCCAACTCCTTTGCAACCCCATGGACTGTGGCTCACCAGGCTCCTCTGTCCATGCAATTCTCCAGGCAACAATGATGGAGTGGGTACCTACTCCCTTCTCCAGGGTGTCTTCCTGACCTAGGGATGAAAACTGGGTCTCCTGTATTGTAGGCAGGTTCTTTACCATCTGAATCAACAGCGAAGCCCTAGATCTATCATATGGAGCTTCAAATCTGAGCTTCACTATCTACTACCTGAGTGATCCTGAAAAACTGCTTCACCTGCTGAAACTTACTTTCTTTTTTTCCAAATCTTATTTTGAGAATCAAAAATAGCATATTAGGTTATTATTAAGTAACTTAGCACTTGGTATGTTCTTTGTATCTATCTTTTTGTTTCATCTGTTTCTCCTGCTAAAAGATAAGTTCCTTAAGGACCAAGACTCTTGTGTGCAAAAATAGATGGATAGCAGAAATTTTAGTGTGCACACACACACATCCATACCACACACACACAAATGCACACAAGGTAGTGAAATTCATCAACTACACATATACTTGTATATGCACACACATAAACCTTTAGATTGAAACACATCTTAAATGGATGTTATTTATCAGGGAATCTTAATAGATAACCTGTTTTTCCTTCCAGCCTGAAAAGGCTAGATTTCTAAGCCATTGAAGCCATCAAAGTATATTGAAGAAGGGAGAGGGGAAATTCTGGATCAGTAAAAGGAATACTTTTCTATGCAGGAGGTTATTTATTAATTCAACAGGCTGTCTTAAGGAGTCATGATATCCATGTTAGCAGGAGAATTTAAGCAAAAACAAAGTGACTGCTTCCTAGACTGCTCTCACAGAGAGTTGTGTCAAAGAGTGTTGAGAGATCCTCTACATACTTCAGAATATGGAATTCAGAAGAAGAAACCCTTCTTTCTTTGGTGTATGGACTTTATTCTCTCTTCTTTTGTGCTCCTTATCCTCCCAGGCAGCCTCTTCTATTCTGAGCCTCTGAGATGAACCATGTGTATGGCTTGGGTAAGAGCAGAGAGAAGTGCAGAAAATAATGCCCAAGATCACATACCAGTAGCTGTGATGGGGCACTTCTGGTACCTTTACTAGGCATGCTGGATAAGAGGATTTTCATTGAGTGGGTTGCTGTTTTATCATTTTTTTTTTTCTGTTAATGAGCTCCACTTGAGTGCTATTTCTCTACCCACTTGCAACTTCCTCCACTTCTTAATCTCTTCTTATGATTAGCAGGTTTTCCCTACAAATTAAGTTAAATTTCCCCTGCCACACTCTGAGCCCATCACTTTTCTCATGACCTTCATTCACTAATGGCCATCATCGATTCCTGTCCTCCTTATCTTGATGACTTTTTGTCTCCAAGGACTGCAGTGCCTCCATCACTGGGCAACTGAGATTCAATCATTTTTCTAGATTCCCTCTAAGAACTCTTTTGATGGCAGAGTACAAGAGATGGCAGTGAAAGGCCAAAAGAAAGGGTAACAATCCTCATAATTATGACTTCCTAATTTAGACTAATTAAAAAAAAAAAACTGACTAAGCTCTGGTGATTAGGCCTCACTTAGTCTTCAAGTTCAAGAGCCTCTGGATTTGTCCAGTGTCTCCATATGTAGTTTCTATTGCTCAGTCACTGTCCACCTTTGTATGTTCTCTTTTGTCAGTGAGAGGTGGTGTTTTGGTGTTTCAGAGTAAGGGCTCTGGAGTCAGGATGCTTTTGTTAGAATTTTGTTAGAATCCTATTATCAAGGGTGTCACGATGAGCTGTTTAACTTCTTTAAGCCTTATTGTCCTCATCTGTATAATGGTGATCATAATAGTGGCCCCCTCATATATTTGTTGTCAGGATTAAAATGAGATTCGAGGTTAAAGTCTAAACACATGATGCATGATGAATAAACATTAACTATTATTTAAAAGAGGAATAGTGACAAGTTGGGTATTAATTAGTTTCTGAAATGTGGCCATCTCATTTTGATATTCAGTTTAATCGTTTGTGGTTTCAAATGGCATTTTTAATGTGTATGTGTTTTACATTTTTGTTGTGCCAGAATTTGGAACAATGGATAGAAAAACAGCTTATAATTTTGTAGCTTCTTGCATATTTGAAAACTCTTATGTTATCCAGTTCATTTAATTTACATCAGTTGAGTCATTTTCAGAGCTAACACTTGTCCATGAAAATAGAGGACACAGCCCCTGCCCCCTGGGGGGCCTGCAGCTGATGGGGTGGGGTTGTGAAGGGAAGACTCTACGGAAGTCTATGGAAGGGTATCACCCCTGCATAGCTTCCCATCTTTGAGTGGCAGCCAAGCATCTGACGTGGAACCCAAGGTCACGAGGCTGTCAGTCTGAAAAAAAAGCTGGGCATGTGACTGGAAAGGGAAGAATAAGGACAAGCAAGATAGAACCTACCAGTCCTTCTGCACTACTTCCCATCACTTCTAGCCAAAAGGACCTTCAGAGTGAAGTGGCCACTGCTTCTGTCCTGCATTGCTAATCTCACACATGTTTCCTTTCAGTCAGTTCTAACTAGAAGCCATAGGGAGGCTCTGGAAAATATAATTGCAGCTTTGCCAAGTTGATCCAGTGCAAAATCCAGTTGATCCAGTATACCCATTGAAAATGTGGCTCCTGTTCACATCATTAACCATATATAACTTCCAAATGAAAAGAGAAACATTACACATCTGTCTAACATGAGAGAACACCCCATGTAACTTAAAACAGGATGAATATCTTCCTAAAAAGATTTAAAAAAACCATTGCCTATGTCATAGTGTCTGTCTTTGGGTGATATTCCTTCTGTAGTGAATCATAGTTCCCTATTCTTTATTCTGTAGTTAAAAACTGACATATATGTAAACCACTAATCACACATTTCATGTTGAAACAGAGAAATGGGAAAGAGAAAAAAGAAGGATTCACAGACACACATGCACAAAGATATTCACATTAAATTAGGTTAGGGTGAGTCTCTAGGGCATGGTTCCTAAGGAAAGGAATTTATTGTTAATAGACCAATGGTGAGAAGAAATTTCGGTAGAAATCCTACCGAAAAGTTAGGATAGTGAAGTACCCAGAACAGTCCCTGGTGTATCCATATAACTTCAAATCTAAACTTTTATGGAATGAAAATGAACCCTTATTTTGTATATCTGTCAAAATAATTCTTCTCATTAAGCTGTATCATTTCAATAATTATAATATACCTACTGATTTAAGAGATGTTAAAATAAAAAAAATAATTAACATTTCAGAATTGATGAAATGAGTGAACAGTAAATATTTGTTGAATGAGTGAAAGATGAGGAATGGATGTTGGAGATGGAATAACCATAGGTATTTATTTTCCAAATCAAAGTTTAGATGAGTGAGTGAGTGAAAGTCTCTCAGTCATGTCCAACTCTCTGCAGCACCATAGACTGTACAGTCTATGGAATTCTCCAGGCCAGAATACTGGAGTGAGTAGCGTTTCCCTTCTCCAGGGGATCTTCCTAACCCAGGGGTTGAACCCAGGTCTCCTGCATTGCAGGTGGATTCTTTACCAGCTGAGCCACAAAAGAAGCACAAGATTACTAGAGTGGATAGGGTTGTCTAAGTAGAAAACTGCTGAGATGTGGAATGAGGAATTCTAGACAGGAGGGTAGTCAAAATAACCCAAAACCTGGCTCATTTGACTAGCTAGGAATGAAACTCAGAATGACCTGAGGAAGATCGTAAAAGCAACTGTAAGACTGGTGAATCCTTGCAGATGACTAGCCCTGATATATTTATGCATCAGAATCTCAGGATTCTTTGAAAACTTAAGGCTCATAACATCTTCCTTCTGATTCACAGGAATCCCTTCTGTAAAACTGTAAGTGGCTGAAAACAGTCTTTTGTATCGAGAATGGAACTTTGTCTATCAGGATCTATCTTCCTCTAAAAACAGTAACTAGAGGAAATAGACTAGTCCCACCATTTTTTATTGTTGGCTCTGGCACTTAAAACATCAACACCTCCAAACAGAGTGATCCCATAGAGAAAGCTATCAAGGTTTTCAGGGGCATGGCAAAATGTGCCCTGGGGTGGGGGGAAAAACTTGCTGCAGCATTTATGAGATTTATGGTAAGGGGTTTTACAGGAGGGCTGAAGTTTAAGGCAGATAAATCCCAGAAGACAAATACCACCAATAATTGAATTACAAAGCCATTATCATGTGCTGAACAGAGGAACTTTATGACTCTATTGTGACAAGATGAAACTTGTTAGAATATTTATGTGCCTGGAATAGCTTCTGCACCACCAATGCAGAGAACAAGCTGGCTCTTCCATGTGCCTCCTATGAGCAGTTAGCCTTTCCGAGTAATTCAGTAGCCAAGGAAAACAAGATGCTTTGGAGAGAAGGCTCCAAAACAGACACAGCCTACGACCAGATCTCACATCTGACCTTGAATTTCAACAGCTCTTGGGTCCAACACATTTCTGTTGTCAGCGGAAATCAAGCTCTTCCCATGGTAACCTGGGCAGTCATACAATAAATAAAGACTCTAGCTGTCTTCATTGTTTTCTAATTCTAAACAAATGAAGAGGAAAAACATCCCAATAATAAGAACCATTTTTTTCTGATCTTAATATGTCTTTGAAAAATCATATACCTTCATCTTTTGTGATTGTTGAAATCTATGAATCAGACTCTTGGTGATGAACTGGTAGTTTTACCTTTTTTATAGGATGAAGTAACCACAGGACCAATCCATTCCTAATGATGACTATGACTTAGTTAAAACAGATTAGGTTCCTATTTATCGTTTTGCTATAACTGAGTATATCCTTATGAGATTTGGGTAGTTTTCTCCCTCTAATTTTTTTTTTCTTAGAAATAATTTTAGGATTGCAGAATTGCAAAGAGTAAGAGCTCTTATATACCCTTCTATATGGCTTACATCTTATATAACCACGTTGTGATATTCATAACTAGGGAACTGACATTGACTTAATACTATCAACTCAACTGGAGACTTTATTTGGATCTTTCCAGGTTTTCTACCAATGCCCTGTTGTTTCCCCATCCAGAATCCAAATAATAATCCAACATTGCATTTATATGCCATTTCTTTTTCTGTCTCCTCAAATCTCTTATCTTTCCTTGTCTTTGATAACCTGGACAGTTTTGAAGTATGCTAATCAGGTGTTTTGAGGAATGTTCCTCAAACTGGATTAGTCTGATATTTTCTCATGATTATAGGTCTATATATTCTTGGGAAGAATATCACAGAAATGGTGTATTCTCATGACATCACATCAAAGAGTGATACAAGTATCAAATATGTATGTTTTAATAAAACATACATATGGTTACCAAAGATGGTAACCTTGATTACTTGACTGAGGTGGTATCTGCCAGGCTTGTCCATTGCTGAGTTGTTTTTTTCCCTGTTCCAACATCTGTTTCTTGGCAGCAAGTCCCTGAGTCCAGTTCCCACTCCAGTGAAGGAGAATCCAGCTCTAACTCCTGGCAGAAGGAGTATCAGAAACTGGATGAGCATGTTAAAATTTCCATCATCATTAAGTCTTTTGAGAGGGATACTTTGAATCTGGCTTCTCACTCACTAATTTTAGGATGCATCCATCAACCTTGCCAGTTATGACCAAGGTATTCTAATGGAAATTTTTCATATTGATCATCTCATATATGTGTTCATTGAAATTCTTCTGTCAGGAAAAATTATCCCACTTGACAATTTCTTTAATGTATAGGACTATTTAATTGCTGAGTCAATGAACTGACCAAAAAAAGACAGTTAATAGGCCAATTCTGGATTATGTTTTGTTATTTCCTCCTCACCTCAGGAATCTCTGTGCACTGTCTCTAAGTCTGTGGTCAAATAATCCCTTTTAGTCATTAAGATGCCACCTGCTAATTCAAGGCAAGATCTCTCTGACGAATAAAGTCCTTCTTAAAAGGAAAGTTTTAAAGTATGACCTTGGATGAAGCAGTCAGAGGTGAATGCCTTTCCCCAGTGACATATTTGTTTTATTGACTGTGGAGGTGGGGACTCCCCTGGGAGTTCTGATCTCTCCCCTCTGTTCAGCTGGGCATCCTGCAGCATCTTTACCCTGAGGAGGGTGAACACACACACATGCACACACACACACACTTTTACCTCTCCCTGTCTCTCTTCTATCCTGGCTATGGAAAAAAATCCAGGCTTGCTGCTCCCCAAAAAACAGAACAAACCTCAATGAAGTGTACTGACTCTGCTGTTCAAAAGTGATTTTAATTCTTAAGACAAAGAATGAAAAGAAAAGTAATATTTTTTCACAAGAAAGATCACTGGAGTGAGTCAAGGCCCAGGTTAGCAGTTTCAACCTGACACTGTCTGAATGGTGTGACCTTGGATGGGAGATTTTTCTCTCCTGAAACTTTGGTTTCTGTAATTGTGACATGCAGTGTTTGGACTAGTTCATCTCTAACAGTCTTTACATCTCTAAAGGTTTACTGTTGACAGCAATGTTAGCTGTATGTAATTTTTCTTTTACGCTTCACAACAGTCTTATTATTAAGTAGTATTATTATCAACGTTTCTACGGATGGGTACATGGAGTTATAGAGAAATCAGGTTCCAATCCGATTTTGTATCATTTTTTAGCCATATGACCTCAGGCATATTGCTTTCAGGGCTAACACAGCCTTTCCCTTATCTCACCATTATTTTTCCTGAAATTGTGTTGCATGTGAAGTTTCTAGGCATATAATATATATTTTCATCCAAGTTGTTGACAGTTGACAAACAGGACACCAGCAGTGGCATAGCCTTACAAACCCTATGCGATATCCATCCTACACTTAACAAATGGACACTAGTCATTGATCAACAGCATTTGATGAGAGATTTTTTTTCTAATGTAATTAAAGCCCCTTATAGTTCATATGTTTTTTCCTATGCAACTTTCAAGAAATGGTATATTATATATAATATACACCTGATATATATTTATAGTTATTCACTCTCTTTCTTCTCTGTTGAAATCTAAACATGAAGGGCAGGGATTTTCCTCTGTTTTATTTGTTACTAAAGCATCATCACCTAGAACTACCACTGGCACATTATTGGCAGTCAATAAATATTTGTTGAACTCATTCATTCATTAAAAATTCAATTGAGAATCTGATGTCTGCCCTCCTGGGGAGGACAGTGTTAAAGATTTAACACTTTAAATGTTAAAGATGCCCCAGGAGTCCTTAGTCTAGAGCAATGGTCTCCATGGTGAGTTACCTGTGACCCCACCCCAATGATGGACAAGATGAGTCACGGAGATGTGAGAAGAAAGTATTAGAATTTCTGACTTTTTGCTTTCTTTTATTTTGATTTCTATTTTCTGTTTATTTTCTAAAGTAAACATGTAAATACCATAGTGCATTCGCAGTTTCACCTGAGCTATCTCAAATCCTAAAAGGTGATGCTGTTAAAGTGTGGCACTCAATATGTCAGCAAAATTGGAAAACTGAGCAGTGCCCACAGGACTGGAAAATGTCAGTTTTCATTTCAATCTCAAAGTAGGGCAATGCCAAAGAATGTTCAAGCTACCATACAATTGTGCTCATTTCACATGCTAGCAAGGTAATGCTCAAAATCCTTCAGGCTAGGCTTCAGCATTATGTGAATTTCCAGATGTATAAGCTGGATTTAGAAAAGGCAGAGGAGCTAAAGATCAAATTGCCAACATCCATGGGCTCATAGAAAAAGCAAGGGAATTCCAGAAAAAAAACATTTACTTTTGCTTCATTGACTATACTAAAGTCTTTGACTATGTGAATCACAACTAACTGGAAAATCCTTAAAGAGATGGGAATACCAGACCACCTTACTTATCTCCTGAGAAATCTGATTACAGATCAAGAAGCAGCAGTTAGAACCTTATGTGGAACAACAGACTGGTTCAAAGTTGGGAAAGCAGTACAACAAGGCAGAATATTGTCACCTTATTTATTTAACTTATATGCAAAATACATCATGAGAAATGCCAGGCTGGATGAATCACAGACTGGAATAAAGATTGCTGGGAGAAATATCAACAACCTCAGATACGCAGATGATGCTACTCTTTTGGCAGAAAGTGAGGAGGAACTAAAGAGTCTCTTGATGAAGATGAAAGAGGAGAATGAAAAAGCTGGCTTTGGACTCAACATCAGAAAACTAAGACCATGAGATACAGTCCCATCACTTCATGTAAAATAGAAGGGGAAGAAGTGTAAACAGTGAGACTTTTTTTTTTCTTGGACTCCCAAATCACTCTGGATGGTGACTGCAGCCATGAAATTAAAAGACATTTGCTCCTTGGAAGAAAATCTGTGACAAACCTAGACAGCATATTAAAAAGTAGAGACATCATTTTGCTGACAAAGTCTGTATAGTCAAAGCTATGGTTTCTCCAGCAGTCATGTATGGATGTGAGAGGTGGATAGTAAAGAAGGCTGAGTGCCAAAGAATTGATGCCTTTGAATTGTGGTGCTGGAGAAGGCTCTTGAGAGTCCCTTGGACAGCAAGGAGATCAAACTAGTCAATCCTAAAGGAAATCAACCCTGAATTTTCATTGGAAAGACTGATGCTGATGCTGAAACTCTAATACTTTGGCTACCTGATGTGAAGAGTTGACTCAGTGGAAAAAACCCTGCTGCTGGGAAAGGTTGAAGGCAAAATGAGAAGATAGTGGCAGAGGACGAGATGGTTAGATAGCATCACCCACTCAGTGGGCATGAATCTGAGCAAACTCTGGGAGACAGTGAAAGACAGGGAAGCCTGGCATGCTGTAGTCCACATGATTGCAAGCAGTCAAACACAACTTAGCCAATGAATAACAACAACTAGTGCATTTCTACAATTTATTACTAATAACTCCTATATTGGGTATGTGCACTTTTTTTTTCTCTTGCTTGAGAAATTTGGAGATTTCTGCCCTTGGAATTCTCTTATGGAATATAATTTCTCTGGGTCAGACTGTTTGCAGCAGCAAAATACTCAGGTTTCCATTCCTTTACATTCATTTTCTGCCTCTCTGGTATGAAGTTCTTTGTCTGTAACAAATATGAAAATAAAGGAGAATTGAAGTTCTCTCCTCTTCTTGTCTCCTATTAATACAGTCCCTCCAGTCTGAATCAGGACCTTTGCATCTTCCTCCTCTCACTCTGAATTTACGGTCAGCACAAATACACACCTCCTAGCATCCCTGGCATTTTTTCCTCATATACTATCCCAACTTTAGCCTTCTAAGCACTCTTTCTTAAGATGATATACAAGTTGTAAGTGTTTTGAAATTTGAGAAAAGTCCATGTATCCTGCTCATGCAAATACCACTTATCTCCCACCCTGTCCCTTTGTCATTTGTACACATTAATTACATCTACCTTATTCTTGCTTTCCTGACTGTAGAAATTTTCTTGTTTTTATTAATAGTGTAGGTTTATTACTATTAATAATAATGCATACATACATCTTCATATAATTGTTAAATAAATTACTGGTAAGTATAATGATCCCTTTGGCTGTTTCCCTACATTTCTAAAAATTCCAGAGGTGACTTCCATTATGAATTTTGAATGTACATTTCCGGTAGCATTTGTTTTACTTTTATATGCATTCTGACTTTGAGCTAGTCAATAGAAGATAGATAAATTGGGTATTTTCATTTAAGAGATCTCTCTCATTAATTTTGTGTTCTGGCATGGAACAGTCTCTAAGTTACATCGTTGAGTAAAATTAACAAGTTGCTAAAAATACATAGGGTATGCTACCCCTATAGTTTTAAAGATTAAAAGAAACCTGCCTTAAAAATGCCTTGTGCTCCTCTTTTACCTCCATCCCACACTCTTTGATAATTTAAAGTATTTTTCTCTGTATCTCACTGGCATTGTCATTTCTGTTTCATGATCAGGCTCGTGATCTGGTCGTGTTCCCTGGTGTCTCTCTAGACTTTCTCATTTGCATTCAGAAACAACAAAGACAAAGATAGGGAGGCACCATCAAAGTGGGGAAATAAGAAGGAGACAGGAAATTCAACCAGTGGAGTAAGAAGTAAAGTCATTACATTACAAGATGGGAAAGTGGGAAAGAGGAGGGGAAACTGTAGAAGAATGGTTTGTCCCAACCAGTTTAGAAGAATGATTGATGTCTGGAGAGACACATGCTTACTTCTAAGCCCTTTCATTTCTCTTTCAACTTTCAGTTTTATTTCTAGTGAACACTTTGTGTAACAAAACCTCACCTCCCACGACCCTCCTGAGCTTTGTGTATTCCTTCATTCTGAGTTAGACATCCCATTCCTCACTTTCCTCTCCTTTGTCTATCTCTCTCCCCTGCGTTTTGTTGTAAATGTCATATAACTTAACAGTCAGACTTCTGATTTGGGGAGTAGGAATGACAAAATGCAGACTGTAATGAGCTTAAGGGTATTGGCCATGCTGATCCTTTGTAGCCATTATGCATTTAAGAAACTAAGCATCATTTTTATTTGTCTGACTCTATTTATTTGTTATTTGCAGTAGCTGCCATTGTTTCTGGAAAACCAGTCTAACCATGTGGAGATCAGAAAAAGCAAACAAGCACGTTTCTCAGGCTTACAGGAGAGGTTAAAATGCCACCTTTAAGATATTTTTGATTTTTTTCTAGCTCATTTCCCCCATAAGATGAGACCTCAGGCCCAGCTACTTTGTTTAGGAGTGAAAACTATAGCTTTAACTAGGGCTTTCCTGATGGCATTTGTCTGTGAGAGCCTAACTGTAGTATTATGTGAAGAGGAAACCCTTGACTACAAAAGAGGAGACCAGAGGGTCCAGCCGCTAATACAGGCCAGCACTTTGCTGCTGCTCCTGTAGTAGATGGGGCCACTCGCTTTGTTTATGGGGAGCCTGCGGGAACATGAATGCTTCTTCTAAAACAAAAAGGAGGAGGGCAGGTGTCTCTAACTCTAGAGCCTCTGTCCCTCTGCAGATCCCTCCCAACTCCTCCCTTGACCATTAGCTGCAAATCTGACTCTGAATAAATAGGTGCTATCCCATCACAGTGTTTATTTTTTAATACTTGCTCCGTGGTTATCTCCATCAGTACATTTTGTGGCTCCACAACATTTGTGGAGCAGTATATTAAGCTGGTATAAACTTACACAAAATGCCAGGAGAATGATAAACTAGTGACATTTTTGAGTTTCTCTGTAGAAAATGTCTATAAAGGCTGCATTTGGCTGATTGTATTTCAGAAGGCTGATGTTTCACTGCTAACTTCACAGTGCACTATATCAGAGTGAGTGTTTTATTTGCATTCTTGACTAGGATAATCCTTAGGTTTTATTCCAAAATGGCTCCTAAATGTGAGCACTGGCTTAAGATACTGGAAGCATAGATGCAGGAGTCTGGCTTAATCTTGTTTGTATCAATACAGCTGAGTCTACTATGTCCTGAGGGCCTTCATCTTATACTTTCCTTGGGCAGAGAGACCTACACATAGATAGATGGGAACACAAGTTATTTTGAGCCATTTATAAATTTATGTGCATCTGCCCGCAATGTGGGAGACCCAGGTTCGATCTCTGGGCTAGGAAGATCCCCTGGAGAAGCAAATGGCAATCCACTCCAGTACTCTTGCCTAGAAAATTCCACGGATGGAGGAGCCCGGTAGTCTACAATCCATGGGGTCCAAAGAGTAGGACTCGACTGAGCGACTTCATTTTCACTTTCTTTAATGTGATGTCATTGCTGTTTAGTTGCAAATTCATGTCCAACTCTTTTCAACTCCACTGGCTGTAACCCACCAATCTCCTCTGTCCACGGGATTTCCCAGGCAAGAATACTGGAGTGAATTGCTGTTTCTTTCTCCAGGGAATCTTCCCCACCCATGGATCAAATCCATGTCTCCTGTATGGGCAGGGGATTCTTTACCAGTGAGCCACCAAGGAAGTCCTAACATGATGTACACAGTGCCTAAACTTTCATTTTATTATCTGTTGATCTGCTGTGAAAACTTAGTCATGTTTACTGTTATATACTGGTAGACACCTCTGTGGATCAACTTCTATCTGACCTGTGGCCTTTTTACTTGGTATTTATCTCTAAGGAGAATGCCCTGTCACTCCCTCTAGCCATTGATCATATCATTGCATATCTGTGAAAATTCAATCTGTTTTACTCTAAAGGCTTACAGGACATTCTCCTGCAGACATTTCTCCTATGTCTTCAAGTACCAACTTGAATATTAGAACCCTTGTTTAACTGTATTACTGTCTCTCCCGTAGTTGTATGTAAAGCCAGAGAATCTGTAGCCCTTGTTCTTACCACATAAGAGGACATTGGAATATTTCATTAAACAAATAAGAGAATTCCTTCATTCATATGGCTGATCTCTGGGCTACTGACTCTTTTATTTTGTCTGTTGATTCATGATGAGAAATCATTTCTGTTAATGAGGTACCCATGATAACCTAAGAAGCTTTTATTACCAACATGAATTTTAATTTTCACATGAGGATTAATTCCCCCCATCTATCTACACATACTTGCTGTGAGCCAGGAATCTCTTAAGTGCTTTAAGATGTATATTCTAGGAAAACTTATTTTAGTCTCATTTTATCCTTAAAAAATAAAAGCACAGAGATGTTAAGTAACTGAGTGTCAAACATGAGCAGATAAACTGATAAATGCCGATATGGCTTGCTGTGTACTTCTTTATTCAGAAGCATTTGGTAAACATTTATTGACTATCTGTGTATGGCGTGCATGGTACCTAGCACAGTTTGAGCTTGTTTGTCAGTAAGAGGGACAGAAAAATGGGTCACCACTTGAAACATGGCCTAATTTGTGCTATGCAAAAGAATGTACAAAGTTCTGGATGTCTCAGAAAGGATAACCAACTCAGTTTAAGTGGCACCCCCACTGGGGAGATAGTTTTCGACTTCATTCATGTGCAGCAGAGCCACAAACCATGAGAGTTAAGAAGGCAGAAGGAGGGTAAGAGGTTATTCCAGGCAGAGGTGCTAATACGTGCAAAGCATGCATAAAGACGTTCGTTAACTTCATTGAAATTCAGCTCCAGAAGGGAACTCATTTTCCCGATTAGACATAAAGACAATATAAAAATATACAAGATATAGCCACCTACTGTCTGTTTATATAATTAAAGGACCCTGCACTAATATTTATCATCTCATTTTTATAGAGAGATTCAGAGTCCCAGAATTGAATAACCCAATATATTGGATATTATAGTAAATATTGACCAGTGTAAACATGTCTATATATTTGTTGAGGAAACATTCTTCTCTATGCTCTGGTAAGCACAGAGAATGTAGTGATAAAAACAGAGCACCTGCCTTTTGAGAGCTCAGTGAAGTAAGAGAAGCAATTATGCAAAGAGATCCAGCAAACCATTATGAACCATGATGGGGATGGTACAGGGCAATCTGGAAGCATAAAGCAAAGCTAAAAAAAATAATAAATAAATAAATAGATAAATAAAAATAAAGCAAAGCTGCCCAAACCTTTGTGCTTAATGCCTGAAATCAGAGTTACTAACATGATTGGGTAGAGATTCTTAATGTCATTTTTGAGATCTCACTTCAAATATGAGATCATCAAGAGACTATTTTGAATTAAAATTTCTGTTAATGCTGGTATTCTCTGACTTCTTATTTTTTTTTATTCTTGAGGTTTAATTGACAAATAGACTTGTGATATGCTTCATGTACAATGTGATGATTTGATACGTATATACATTATGAAAGGATTGCCATAATTGAGTTAACACATTAATTGCCTCACATATTTGCCTTTTGTGTGTGATGTGTAAGAACACTTAAATTCTACTACCTTAGCAAACTGCAAATTCATAGTACAGTGTTCTTCATTATAGTCACCGTGTTATACATTAGGTCCTCAGACCTTATTCATCTTTTAACTGAAAGGTGTGCATTTTTATCATTTTCTCCCCATTCTTCCATCCCCCAAAGTCCTTGGTAACCACTTGTCATTATTTTCATCATTGTCATCAGCATCATCATTAAGCCCAACAATTGGTCTTAAAACATACAGAAAACCATTCAATTCTACAGCTCCAAGTAAAATGCATAAATGAGCTAGAAAAGGATATTTTGCAAGTCATCTGCAGTCATGTGTTTCCACAAAGGTCTGGTCAATGACAGCACCATTAAAACCAGCACCTCTGAACTTTTAACTTTGGCTTCAGCTCTTGAGAACTCATCAGTGCCACAAAGTAAAAGCAACAATAATTCTTTATAATCTGTGACTGCAGATCTAAGAGGCACCCTTAGGCCTCCAGGAGAAAGGACGAGCACATCAGCAAATAAAAGTCATGGTCTGACTTTAAAGTTTTATTTTGTTTCTGCAATTGTTTTACTATGCCTGGGAAAATCTTAGGCGGGGTAAGGGAGTTGGTAGCCATGGTAGATTTTGGAGAGACAAAGGACTCTGTTTTGGCCCTGTCTCTTTTCATTAGTTAATAAGAGGAACATGTCAGTTGAAACAACAGCTCCTGCCTTTAGAGATAATAAAAAATCTTAAGAGATTTTGATTTGAGGTCATGAGCACATGGAAAGATGAAATTGGATACAGGAAAATCATTTTGCCTCCAGTTGACACTAACCATAAGCCAAGCAGTTTAGTTCATTTGCAGGGTGGTTGCTCCACTGTTTCTGGGATGCCAGCTTCATTGATGTTGGCCATTTCAAGGAAGAGACTTGTAGCAATTAAGGAGGGAAGTGACCTACACGTTACTGCCTAGTAATAACTTGCAAAAACCACAATTACCTGCTGAGCTTTCTGGTTTGAGGGTTGTTGGGAGCTTGTCTTTTTTAGTGCTCATGACTATGGTCGCATCAGTAGAGGTCACCTGTGAACCCAATCAGTGCTTCACTTTGGGCAGCGGAGTGCTATCAACCACAGACAAGCAGTCACTACCGTGGATGACTGAAACGATGGTGAAAGTGTCACACCTTCCCATGTTTAGATTCTAACCAGGCGAAATGACCAAGTGCATGTCCCCTGTCTCTTTGGGGGGAATTATAAAACCTTTGCTAGGACCGTTCTGCCTCCTGGGAGAAGAAAAATACAGAGTTTAATTTTTCAAGCATAAGCTCTGAGTTTTAGGCCATGTGTCAATCAAAGAAAAGTTACTGACAGTGATAATACGGCCTTAGGAGACTTCTTAAGATGAACAGAGACTAAGCAGGCTAAGCCTCAGACTCTTGGAGTTGGAAGATAAGGTCAAATGAGAAGTGTTCCGAGGAGGCCCACAGGATAGTGATTAATTTACTTACTTTGAACAGCTCACAGGCCATCATGCACTCTCCCTACCTTCCTCCTTCCTTCTCTCAGTGTTTGAATGTCTATTATGTTAGAGCTCAGGCATTATTTTATTCATTTATACATATGAATATAAAGCGTTTAAAGCAAAACTCCTCCATGGCTCTCAGTTTGATGTAGTGGGGGTGGATGCTTTTACCCAGGGAAAGACAAAAATAACTCTAGCACACTGTTATGGGTTTATATTTTAAAAAAGAAATATTTGTGGTAGGAAGAGAAAAATTTTCCTGGTGTCACTAAGAACTAGGTAATGGAGGAAGTGACTTTTCAGATGTGTCTTGAAATAAGAGTCAAGGAAGATGAGGTGAACCTGGAAAACAGCCGTTTATGCTGGAGAGCAAAGCACACAGAGGCTCACAGAGGCTAAGGAAGGGCAAGAGACACTTTGAGAGGTGGCACATCTTCTCCTGTAGCAGGAGGGTGACAGCAGATGCGAGATGCATCTGGGGTACCACACTGAGACCTGAGTGTTTTCACCATCTACATTTTCTCACATGGATTTGATGGTGAAGCTGAGGGGCTCAGAGGAGGCAAAAGGAGACCTGTTTTAAGGCGTGCTTCCTCCTTCCGCTTGGAAATGAAACAAATAAATGAAAGTTGTGCAAGTCCTGATAAAAAAAATTATAGACAATCCCAAGTTTAATTAATCTTGTCTAATGAGATGGGGTACGATGGCCCATATTACTTATGTAACAGGATAATTATTTTCTATTTAATATGGCTCACTGCAAGATAAGACTAAATAATATGTGCCTCCAAGGCATTTTAAATAGACTTGTCTTTTACTTACACGTGTGGCTTCCAGCACACATTATAAAGTGAATGTAACTGCATTTCCCCCTTACACTGGTTCAACAATACAGAGAATGGTCACCCTGTGCTGTTCTGTCCACTACATTTGTTGGATCACATGGTCTGTTCATAGGGTAGTAGTAGATAGTTCTGCACATTTCAAATAAAAACGTTAATTAGATCAGTTTGCTATGTAGATCACTGTTCAAGTAATCCACCTAAAGCAGCTTGCCTGGCATCCGCCCGATAAGTCTTGAAAGTTTAATATACTGTCAGTGAGATTGTTGCATATGACATGTGTGGGACTTATTTGCAAGTCTGAGCTAACAACACACAATATCCTTGCCAGAGTTAAGCCTGGCCTCCATCAAATAAAGGTTTCATTATCAGCTTTATTTGAAGTGGAAATTTTATTGTCAGGCTATATCAATAAATACAGTAGATGCATCCCAAGGATCGTGGCTTTAAAATCCTGTGAACATTAGTATAATAGTTTGTGGGGCTCGGCTGACTTTCTCTGGGGCAAGTGGAGTTTCATTAATGTTGATATTTCTCCATCATTTAGGTCTGTGATGGGGTCAAACAAGGAACCAGACCTTGTGCATCTAGAGGCCAGAACTGTGGATGGTCGTAAGTAAAGCTGCTTTTCCATGATGTTCATAGTAATCATTTGTTTTCTGGATCTGCCATGAATTACATCTGTGTTAAGGGAAATCACAGTGGCACTAATCTAAGTCATTTGGACCTGAGGCCTTTTTTTTTTTTTTTTTTTTTGGTCCTTAGTAATCTAGAGTTGTCTTGATAATTCTCTACAACTCTTGCCCTATCAAGATGTTTTTCTTTGCAGGTGATGAGAAAATTCCAAAATCCCTTATTGCTAAAGTAAACATGTATTATTATTGTGTTCAGTTCAGTTCAGTCGCTCAGTTGTGTCCCACTCTTTGCAACCCCATGGACTGCAGCACATCAGACTTCCCTATCTGTCACTAACTCCCGGAGCCTACTCAAACTCACGTCCATGGAGTCGGTGATGCCACCCAACTGTCTCATCTTCTGTCGTCCCCTTGTTACTACTGCTCTTTTAATGTGATTTTTTT
Organism: Antilocapra americana; assembly: GCA_007570785.1. NCBI lineage: Eukaryota > Metazoa > Chordata > Mammalia > Artiodactyla > Antilocapridae > Antilocapra > Antilocapra americana. Next base: position 515,635 of record ML664183.1, read on the forward strand.
TCACCAGTTTCCTTGTTTTATCAGATATCATCCAGGCAATACCTCACAGTCTAGTGGGAGATTCACAGAGTACTTGGAAAGGGCTTGTAGAAGAGAATCAAGCAGCAGAAGGGAAAAGTCAGTTGGTAGCTCTGAACGCCCCTGGCTAGATTGGCTGAGTGAAGGATTGTGTTTCCTGTGGACACTGTGACTTTAGCACTCAACGTGGAGGGAGTTGAAGATCTGCAACCCACACACGTGTCTGTATGGCTCGCAAGTGCACTCTCTTGTGTGACCTTGAAAGTCTTTATGCCTCTGTTTCTTCACTGTAAATTGAAGAAGTTAACGGTGATTTCTACGGTAGCTAATATTTACTGATCACTTGCCCTGTACTAAGAATTATGCTAAGGGATTTCTATACTCTATCACAACTATCTCACAACTTGTAGGTGGTTTCTATTTTGGGGATGAAGCAATCAAGGCATAGAAAATGACATGAATTTCTTTCCCCTTCTTTGGTCCTGAGGGTCTCCAGAAGGGCTGAACATTTCACAGGGTACTACTAGGCCCAAGATGGGTGCTGCAGGTGAAAGAGTAAAGGGGGAAATATAGAGAAGAAAAGCGGATGAGAGAGAAAAGCTGGGTGAAAAGGAAGGGGTCTTGAGTGTAGAAAAGAGGAAGAAAATGGACTGTCCAGTCACCACGGAGATGGGAGGCTGGTAGAAGTTGTCCAGCACTGAGCAGAGGGTTATAATCCAATGTTGGAGAGCCTCTCTGCCTCAAAACTACCCCTCACAGCTCACAGGCTTCACCATCACTGACACTGAGCATGTCTACATGCCCTCCACTCTTTTGATGCAACGGCAGACGATACCCATGGTTTCCCAGCTCACAGCTGAAAGAAGCTGGTCACCGCGCCATCCACATTCTCCAGAAACTACACCTCCTCCGTCACTGTGCACTCACAGGGAGATAATTTCATCTCCAGAGGTTTCTTTCCCTGTGTAGGGGATGAATATATATCCTTTGGCTAAATCAGTTGGGGGACAGATCAGGGTCAAAGCTGACCATCTATCTACTTTCTCCTTATGAACTCAGGAAGGGCTATGGTATGCAACATGCCCAGATACCTGACACAGAATAAACTCAGCAATTTAAAGCTGCTTCCTCTCCTTTTTTAAAGTGGACTCTCTCTGGTGGTGACCAGAGCTGGCAATGTTACCTTGGATTCCAAGGTTCAGTTCTCAGTACACAATAGCCAGAGATGTGTTTTTGAAGTCAGAAGTTACCATGTCATCTGTCCATTTTCTTAGCCTCATTTCGCTCTGTGCCCTCCTCATTCCTCACCTGGGTGTCTTTGGGTTTGCTTTTAATTCTTAGACCTGCAAGGTCTATCTCCCTACAAGGCTCCAATACCTGACATTTCCTCTGCTTGGAATTCCTTTCTTCCCTCTTCCCTGATCAATTCAGTATAACTCATCACTGGGGATCATCCAGGTATCAGGTTAAACATTCAATTTTTAAAAACTTTAAATTCTGAAATAATTTTAAACTTGCATGAAGTGAAAGGTCCTCAGTCATGTCTAACTCTTTGCACGCCCATGGACTGTAGCCCTCTAGGCTCCTCTGTCCCTGGAATTCTTCAGACAAGAATACTGGAGTGGTAATACTGGAGCCTCTTCTCCAGGGAATCTTCCTGACCCAGGGATTGAACCTAGGTCTCCTGAATTGTAGGCAGTTTTTTACCATCTGAGCCACAAGGGAAGCCCCTTAGACTTGCATAGAAGTTGCACGCACACACACACACACACAATAGTAGAGTTCCCTCAAATCCTCCACCCAGCTTCCTCCAATGATAACATCTAATATCACCACAGAATTACATCAAACCAGAGAAAGCATCCCTGGTTTCTTAAGACTTCTTAAGGAAGTCTTTCTTGAACTTCTAATCTAAATCCGTTTATTTTGTGTTTGCTTTCATCCAACTCTATTATTATCTTTATGGTGCTCATCTTAGCTTGAAATTACACATCCCATTTACATGATTATTTGATCATAACTTTTCCTCTCCACCAGCTTATCAGTAAGTTCTGTGAATGCAGGAGTCCAGTATATCTTTGCTTGATAGTGCGTCTCCAGCTCATTCCACAGTGGTTCCATGTAGAGAGAGCTTACTGAATGAATGAATACATAGATGACCAATTTTCAGTCAACTGGCTACCTAAACTCACTTACACATTTTACGAAAAATATAGAGCACTGCATCTCAAACTTGAACATGCATACAGCCCACCTAGGGATCTTGTTAAAATGTGGATTCTGATTCAGTAAGGGCCCAAGAGTCTGCAGGTGAAGCTGCTGCCACTAGTCTGTGGAACACGCTTAAAGTAACAAAGTCTCACAACAAAATCTAATGAAAGAGCTTTAGGGTCTGTCTCCCATGACCATGCTCCTTGTTTAGAAAGCTCTGGATGAAATTGGTAGCATCCCGGTTTGCTTGTATTTCCCAGCTTTGGGGGATTCGGCTGCTTTCTGGCCTATGGCATCTAATGCTCCTCACTCTGTATCCTGAAAGCAACAAGACTGTCTCTTTCCCTAATGGGCACCTTTTCTCGCACCCAGCAACATTCCTGTGCTCCTTGCGGGCATGGAAGCTGTAATGACAAGCTGTCTTCTTAGGCTCAGCTTTCACAACGCATGAAATACATCTGTTCTAATTTTATTTATTTATTTTACTTTTCTTTTTTTTTTTTTTTCAAAGGCAGCATCTTCAGAAACTATCCAAGAGTGAAAATTCAATATAGGGATTTAATTTGAAACATTATCCTTATCAAAACAAAACAGGAAAAAAAAAAACCCCACAAAACCTACCATTGAAATAAAGGATATAAGCATAATGCCTGACCTGACTCAGTGTGAAAAAGAGATTTTTTTTTGGTATCATATTCCTTCTGTCTGTCTGTGTCTCTCCGAGAGAGTCAGTAACCATATGGCTTCAGATCAAATAAATAGAGAGGAGGAGGAAAGGAAGAGAGAAAACAGAGAGCTCAGAGCAGCAAACTGTTAGCAAATAGAACTGAGCGTAGATTTTATCAGAATCAGACGCTAGGCTAGTCGGTTGCTCCCAGAAATCCAGTATCGATGTTATCTCTCTCTCCACATTCTGGGATTGGGTTTCGTCTGTGTTTCTCCATCCCTTTCTTACTGTTTAGTATATGAAACCCATTATTTGTATTCTAGGTCATACATCTGGTAGAGCATATGCCCAAGTAATACAATTCTTAAAAAGTTTGTAGCAAGTTTTTTTTTTTTCTTCTGATTTTAATGGGTTTAGGAATTTTGTCACCAATTCACTGAGACATGTGACACAAAACAAAATCCCTCCTTATTTTGCTCATCCCCACAGGGTGGATGGCAAATGCTTATCTGAGCTTGCTGTTGGAAGTTTAGTTTTATTCTCATTTCAGATCTCCCTAGATTACATTTGATAATTTCTGTTTCAATTGAAATCTCATTTGAGGGGAGAGGAACTCTGGAAAGCTTTTGCCCTCTAAGGGTCTGTGACCAACACAGATATTTCTTGCTGACTGTGCTCTGAAATCTGGGTGTTTTGTAGTCTACACCCGTGACAAGGACGTTATTCTTTCTTGTACTACCTCTCTGCCTTGGGAGGCAAGCTGAAGAGAGCAACCTCAATTACAGTCAATCATGGGATGTATTATTGGAAAATTCTTAACGTACTTATTATACTTGGCGTTTGTTATTGGCCCCTGCATTCAACTGAGGACAAATTGATATATCCTCATCATGGAAACAAAGATTTTACTGTTTAAATACTGTGTGTGTATGTGAGAGAGAGAGAGAGAAGGTGCACACACAAATGTATGGTATGCACCTAATACATTAAAACTGCTACCCAGTGCATGAAAATTGTAAAAAGGAAACCTACATTCTATTGATTTGCCTAATATAGATATGTGTGTGTGTAAATGTAATGTATATAGTGAGAAAATGTTGACCAAACTGTTAGATTGAATTCTTCTTGAAAAGTCACATCTTATTTCATCTTGGTTCTATGTATATAGCATAGCTCAAAGCCTGGTACATTTAACGTGTATTGACTTAATGAATATCTCCGTGTCACTGTATGGGTGGGTCTTCTTAAAGAAGGGGCTGTAACCATAGGGTGTGTAGTCCCATAGGGCTAATGGATGAGATGAGCATGAGAAACTCACAACTCCCTGAAATCCTGTGCCACGTTGTATGTATGCATGATCTGGGGGAAAAGAGCAAAAGTTTTATCAGAATTCTTTGCATGATAATTATCCATGGGTCTATAGTCTTATATTCGTGCTTGTCTACAGACATTATCTTGTAAGAGAAACTGCAGTACCAAGTTTGAGCTTTATTGCTTCTCCATTTTACTTCTGAAATGAAAGACCTGGCCAGTGACCTGAATGTTTTCTGTACCCATGATGATCCATGCCAGCAGGGACAGGGGACAATTACTGGTCTCCTTGTCTATTTGCATGAGTCACTAACCTTGTAACAGTTTGCCATAGGACTGATCTCTTTCACTGAGGAAAAACAAACTTGGCCCTTTAACGAACTGTGAAAATGACTGCCCCCAAACTCTGAAATGAAACTCAAACCAGTAACTTATAAGCTGAGATAAAAATCAAAGGAAAGTCACAACTTTGTATAACCACCACCCCACTAATTCTGGCTGTAGGTGAGAACTGAACATCTCATTTCAACTTTTTTGTTTTCCACCCCTCCAATCAAATTTCCATATTGAAGGTTAGGCATGTCAGAACGTGGATCAGGGAGCCCTGCTGAGACACTGTGGGAAGGTGACGGAGACCTCAGTTCTCATCAGTCCCCAGTGTATTAGCAATGAAGTGGTTTGAGTTTATCCTATAAATGTTGTTCACTTTTATACCAACAGAAGTAGCAACATTGACAATAAGGAGAAGCAGTACTCCACTGTATCAAGTGAAAAGTAGGTCCACTTTCTGACTGTCATTCTCATTCCCTAAAGTTGGTATTTTTTAGAAAATATGTCTTCTATTGTTGTTGGAAGTTTAGTTTTAGTCTCATTTCAGATCTCCTAGGTTACATTTTCTAATTAATTTCTGTTATAATTGAAATCTCCATATTTGAGGGAAGATAAGCTATGGAAAGCGTTTGCTCTATGAGGGTCTGTGACTGACATAGACGTTTCTTGCTGACTGTGCTCTGAAATCTGGATTTCATAGTTTTTTTGACTTATACAGATAAATGTGTGTATATACATACATACACATTCACAAGTATTCATTTTATAAAACTCTTATGCCAAATTTGGTCTGGGTGAATTCAATAGCAAATTAAAAATCTGTCCATATATTATATACACATTTAGCAGTCCTGAAAGTTCACTGGAAGGACTGATACTGAAGCTGAAACTCCAATACTTTGGCCACCTGATGCGGAGAGCTGACTCATTGGAAAAGACCCTGATGCTGGGAAAGATTGAAGGCAGGAGAAGGGGACAACAGAGGATGAGATGGTTGGATGGCATCACTGACTCAATGGACATGAGTTTGAGTAAACTCTGGGAGATGGCAATGGACAGAGAGGCCTGGCGTGCTGCAGTCCATGGGGTCACAAAGAGTCAGACACGACTGAGCGACTGAACTGAACTGACTGAGCCACTTAATGATTAATCACTACCTAGGAACTCCATTATACAATCAACTATAATTTTGTTAATCACTATCCCTGATGACTCAGATGGTTAGGAATCTGCCTCCAATGTAGGAGACCTGGGTTCCGTCCCTGGGTCAGGAAGATCCATGGAGAAGGGAATGGCTACCCATTCCAATATTCTTGTCTGGATAATGCCAGGGACAGTGGAGCCTGACAGGCTACAGTCCATGGGGTCTCAAAGAGTCAGTCACGGCTGAGTGACTAACACTTCCACACATCTCATTAATAGACACACAGATGTTTGGCTATTTCAAACAATGTTGATACATACATGTACACACATGTTACTTACTTGGTTGGTAAGTATTCAGACAAGTGTAGGGAGCAAGCACTACTCACAGAAAAATTATCAAAGGGACATTCTGAGGTCTGAGAGTGTAAACATTTTTAATTTTCATAGACATTGTCACAGTGCCCTCAGAAGTAGTTGCATCATTGCATAATCTCTGAATATGAGAATGCTTATGTTTACAAGCCCTCAATAGTCCAGGATATTATGAAAGATGTTTTAAACATAGCCCATCTGATGAGCAAAAATGTGGCATATCCTTATTGTTTCTATTTGCATTCACTTAATTAAGAGTGAGATATTGTATTTACTTAATTATTTGCATTTCCTTTTCAATGACCCTTCCCAAGGTCTTTTTAATGTTCTAGAGAAGATCAACATTTTTGCATTTTATTTAAATCTAAAAATATCCAACTTGCTACCAGAGTCTCAACACTAGTATACCAATTGGCATTAATAGACCCTATGTTTCATAGCTTTCTTTTACCTTCTTCTTAAAAAGTTAATGTATTAATCACTTTTAGGCTTTTAGGGTAGGGCTGGGGAGTAGGTTAGAAGTTTCCACAGATGGTCAGCTTCATATACTGATAGCTCTCCATCACTGGAGCCGAATTTGGCCTCTATACCCTGACACTGAATTAAATCTTAGAGATAAGAGTTTTGGGCCCAATAGAAAAGAATAGATAGCTGTGTTGCTTTGCAGGCAATAGGGGGCCACAGCAAGCTAATGCCCTCAAACTTGTATGTCCCCACCTGGAGGCAGGTGGTGAATAGTTTTATAGTAATGGTTTCAAGAGGGCGTGGGCATGATCAGCTTGTGGACATTCTTCTGATTGGTTTGGTGGTAAGGTAAGTGGGAGTCAGCATCGTTAACCATGTGGTTCCACTGGGTGTGGGGTCTGTGTGCCTGGGAGCAGCATACAGTTAGTTTCTCCCACCTGGTGAGGGTTTCAGTATCTGCACAACAGCTCAAAGATATTGTTTTGTATATCACTCGAGGAACTTTCCCTCAGGAACCTTCCCTGAGGCTGCACTATTGTTTCTAGACTGTTCGTCTCCAGTCTCAGCATCCCTCTCCCTTCCCTAATTAGCAATTGTTTGAACCTCCTGTTGGAACTCAGCGGAGGTCTTGGAGGCTGAAAGAAGCCTGTTTCCTGTAATGGAGAGATGGGGAACATAGAAGGCTTTTGTGCCCAGGAGTCCCACAGGGTCCTTCTTGGTTTCCTCACACCCCAATATATTTACCAAATGCTTTCTTACCTCTCCTTCCCTATCCTCAAATCAAACTTCCAGGCTTAGCGAGTCCAATGGTACCTAACCACTTTGACCCCATTTTTCATATTGCAAAAGTCTCTTGATTTCAAAGACTATTGATGTCAACTTGGCCTCTCTGATTTATCAGCCTAAAGACAGCCCTGAAAACCAACCAGAAAAGCATGAAATAAGATAACACGGGCCTCCCCACACAGCAATGAAAAACCTGACAGTGACAGTGCCGTAACAGGCTCAGCTGGGCAGCTTTCAAATGGGGTCCTTTGTATCCATTATGTACCACTCCCCGTGCCTCCTGGGTGCCCAGCCATGTGTGAGCAGGTCTGTGCCCTCAACTCCCAGCCTGAGGAGGAGAGCACAGAGGTACACAAGGGAAATTTGTCATCTCCAGATGGTGTGTGTGTGTGTGTGTGTGTGTATGTTGCAAGAAAATGTTACTAATGGACACTGAAATTTGAATTTTCAGTGTCATTTTCACACTGAAAATATTATCACACTGAAATATTATCCTTCTTAGGATTTTTTTCAACTATTTAATAAAAATGTGAAAGCCATCCTTGGTTCAAGTGTCACATGAGAACAGATGGCAAACTGTATTTGGATAGACCAGAGTTTTGTCAGCCTCTGAACTATATTGTTGCAAACACAGTTAAAGCCCAAGGTGCCTCTTCCCAAAATGCATCCTCTGATAACCTCAACTCACCATTCTCCTTAAATGGGCATCTATCATTCCTATATCCATATTCAAACTCATCCACGTTAGTCACTCAGTTGTGTCCAACTCTTTGCGACCCCGTGGACTGTAGCCCACTAGACTTCTCTGTCCATGACATCTCCAGGCAAGAATACTGGAGTGGGTAGCCATTCCTTACTCCAGGGGATCTTCCCAACCCCGAAATCGAACCCAAGTCTCCTGCGTTGCAGGCAGATTCTTTACCATTTGAGCCACAGTGGAAGCACCTATCATTCCTATGTGTGTGCTTAGTTGCTCAGTTGTGTCTGACTTTTTGCGACACTATAGACTGTAGCCCACCAGACTCATATACTATTATCTTATGTATAATATTGATTTGTATATTTCGCACTCCATAGAAGTGGTATCATGGCTTGTGTACCCCTCTGCCTTATGGCCCAGTACGTTGATTGGTGCTCTGTCCGTGGTGCTGAATAAGCTCCAGTGCAATCTTTTTCACTGCTGTATTACTTTACACTGTGTGATGATTCTGCCTATGTTATTCATTCCTATGACAGTGAATGGCAATTTAGGTTGCTGCCTGCTAATTCCTTTCTTTTCATGTCTCATCTCTTTTCACCTTCCCCATGACCTTGTTAGATCTCCAAATCTTACCTCTAGGACAAAGGACTGGATTTCTACTGGGTCTTCAGGCTCCTCCAGGACTCAGCAACACTAGTTCCTAAAACATACAATTTCTAAGAGTTTGAGAAATTTCTTGTGTTTCTGACTCCCAATTTAAAGCAAAAACAAAAGGTAGCATTGTAAAGGTCTTGCCATTTTTTCATGCTACCACTCTTCCATATGTTCTTAAGCAGCCAGGATGCCAGGATTGTGCATAATATTCCTATGATTTGTCTGTTGCTGCTGCACTAGATACTTTTTAGCTACACTACTTACAGCGACTCTTGGAAATAGGTCCTTCCTCCTTTCTTTCCCTTGCTCCTTTTTCCCACTTTCATTCTTATTCTCTTTCTTTCCTGTAAATATTTCCTGAAATATACATATTTCACTGTAACTATGAGGAAAATGAGGTTTACAGTGACTACATATTTTTGATTATTTTTGCCAATGCTGCAGGGCCAAAATTTGAAGCCAGGTCTGGTTTATTCCAGACCTTTTTATTATTCATTTGAAAGGCATTGTTGGACATTGGTGGCAGGCCAGGTTCCCTTCTAGGCATGAATGAGGGGGGAATAGGGATGTTGCAAAGGCCCCACTCTCATCAACCTTACCTTCTGGTTAGGGGAGACAGGTTATGAGCGTATGCATAATGCTAGATGATGGTAAGTTCTAGGAAGCGAAAAGCAAAGTCTATAAAGAGGGGCTGGATGGAGAGAGGGAGCTGTCAAAGAATCTTTGATAAGGTGGCATTTGGTCTTTCAGCCAAGTCTTTATGTAAGTAAGGGAGAGAGGTGGGTCTGCCACATGGAAGAGCTCTGCAGACAGTGGAATAGCAGGTGTGAAGGGTTTGGCCTATGGACATCCAGGAATAGCAGGGAGGCCAGGTGGCTATCTCTCTCTGTTTATTCCACTGCACAAGGCACGGATTGTACCTATTGATCTTTCAGTTCAATTCAGTCACTCAGTCGAGTCCAGCTCTTTGTGATCCCATGGACTGCAGAACACCAGGCTTCCCTGTCCATCACCAACTCCTGGAGCTTGCTCAAACTTATGTCCATCAAGTTGGTGATGCTGTCCAACCATCTCATCCTCTGTCGTTCCTTCTGCCTTCAATCTTTCCCAGCATTAGGGTCTTTTTTAGTGAGTCAGTTCTTCACATCAAACAGCCAAACTATTGGAACTTAGGCTTCAGCATCAGTCCTTCCAATGAATATTCAGGACTGATTTCCTTTAGGATTGACTGGTTTGATCTCCTTGCAGTCCAAGGGACTCTCAGGAGTCTTCTCCAACACCACAGTTCAAAATCACCAGCTCTTTGACACTCAGCTTTTTTATGGTCCAACTCTCACATTCATATATGACTATGAGGAAAAACCATAGCTTTAACTAGGTGGACCTTTTGTCGGTAAAGTAATGTCTCTGCTTTTTAAAATACTGTCTACACTTGTTTTAGCTTTTCTTCCAAGGAGCAAGTGTCTTTTAATTTCATGGCTGCAGTCACCATCTGCAGTGATTTTGGAGCCCAAGAAAATAAAATCTGTCACTGTTTCCATTGTTTCCTCATCTATTTGCCATGAAGTGATGGGATTGGATGCCCTGATCTTAGTTTTTTTGAATGTTGAGTTTAAAGCCAGTTTTTTAAACCTCCTTTTCACTTTCATCAAGAGGCTCTTTAGTTCATCTTTGCTTTCTGCTGTAAGGGTGGTGTCATGTGCATATCTGAGGTTATTGATTTTTTCTCACAGCAATCTTAATTCCAGCTTGTGCTTCATCTAGTCTGGCATTTTGCATGATGTACTCTCCCTACAAGTTAAATAATCAAGGTGACAGTATACAGCCTTAACATACTCCTTTCCCAATTTGGAACCAGTCCATTGTTCGATGTCTGGTTCTTTCTGTTGCTTCTTGACCTGCATACATCTTTCTCATGAGGCAGGTTAAGGTGGTCTGGTATTCCCATCTCTTGAAGAGTTTTCCACAGTTTGTTATGATCTACACAGTCAAAGGTTTTAATGTAGTCAATGAAACAGAAATAGATGTTTTTCTATTGATCTTTATTGAACATTTATAATGTTCCAAGTATGATATTCAGTATTGAGTATGATGAAAATAGTAAGTTGGAATAGAAATGGTGGATTGAATATACCCACATGCTTCAGAGGCCATTCTTTGAACCTGCCCTCTGTCCTGGCATTCATCATATAATATGTGAACACATGTAATGAGTAGTACACACCCATCCCCCAGAAACTCTGGAGAAGGCATGCTGTGTATTTTCTCCCCTGTGTGCAAAAATGCTTTCATTTCTTTCTCCCTCCTTCCCCTCCTTCCCTCCATTTCCCACTTTCATTCCTATTTTCCTTCTTAGTATTTGTCCATTTTGCTGTCTCTGCCTCTCCCTCTCCCACCCCACCCCCTTCTTTGTAAATTCATTTTGGGAAATTACTGGACCGAGCTTGCTCCTGGGTTTTTGCATGGCTGGGTGAACTTTATGGATAGCTTGATTTCTTTTCTTGGCTTAAACTGGACTTCTAGTGTGGTGTTCTCACAAAACAGACAGCTAGCCCTCCCTGAGCCTGGCCCCAGTTTTTTCTCATGCCTTTGTGCTCTGGCCCATTGCTCCTGCTTCCTGGAGTGATGGCCCCCCTCACTCCTTATCATCATTCCAAGCAGTCTTCTAGGCTTTTCTCAGCTTTTCCATGAAGTGTTCCATTGGTGTGCCCATCATCATCTCTATACCAGTAATAGTCCCTCTGTGAGTCAGTCAATAGTAGTCTCTGTCCTATAGCCCAGGAGGGCACAACAGGTCTACAGCTCTGTATGACCCAAAGTAAAATAAAAGCAGAGTCACAGAGAAATCCCCACACAGAGTAAATCCTCTGTGGAGGGGTTTAAAGATTAGACACCCCTCACCTGGGGGCCCACACACCTGCCCCTGAACTCCTCACAGTGCACTCCCCCACTGCATTATTCTTGGTGGGGGGCTTTCTGTATTTCTACAAAATTATTCTGCCCTCTTGTTTTCTCTCATGTCCCCATTTCCTAGCCCCATGCTTGATAAAAATAATATATGATTCCAGAACTTTCTGTGTAGTAATCATGGTCTCCTGAATGTCCAAAGACTAACAGTACAAGACAGCATTTAGAAAGTCACACTGGGCTGAAATCAGGAGATTGCTTAGAAGAAAGCAATGCGACCAGCTCATCATGCCAGAGGACATTTGATCCAAGTTTGTATTTTTCACAGAAATTTCTTGTCCTCAATATAGTCTTTCAGGGGTCAATGTTGGAGTCTCACTTTTGAAGATCTCAGTTTCTAACTAGTATGTGCCACAGAGGGCTATAGACCTAGCTGGGAATGAAGTTTCTATGAGCCAAGATTGTTGACACATGTGTGTGTGTGTGTGTGTGTGTGCGCGCGCGCTTTGGGTAGAAACATTTAGTAGGAGGCCTGGCATGCTGCAGTTCATGGAGTCGCAAAGAGTTGGACACAAATGAGTGACTGAAGTGAACTGAATTTAATAGGAACATTCTAAAACAAACAATAGGACTGTAGAAAGAACAAAATAAAAATTTACGAACAGATTATGGGCTTTGAAAACTATTCTGCTTTAAGTTGAAAATTAATGGGGGAAGGGAGAGAGTTTTAAAAGTGTTTGTGCTTACCAGCTTGGTTTATGGTTTTATTTAAGACTAAAGTTTTGCAATATTAAACTGTTGTCCCTAAGCTTTGAGTTCTTTACCTGTAAAAGGTACCTCACTCTGGATTTTTTCCAAACTTTGAAAGAGAAAAAGCACATGATGCACTCGGCACAGTTCCTGACCCAGAGGAGAGGTGGCTCTGGTTGTTTTGGAGGTTAATGCCGCTGTTGCTATCAATGGAGCCATTTTTGGAAGGAGAGATCTGCCTGAGCCTCAGGAAAAGCTCCACAGAAGGCGGCCCAGGAAGTGTTTGGAGAGGATCACAGGAAGGAAGAGGCAGTTCAAGCCCTGAGAGCTCTCTGAATGAGCATGGAGTGTCAGTCAATCAGCAATGCAAATACTGTTTAGAAAAGGCAGAAACTGGGGAGACACAGACTTGCCAGCAGCATCACAGAGTTTTGATTACTTGGGCAAGAGTGAGATGGAAACAGGTCCCAGTGGGTAAAGGATGGTAAAGACCTTCAGATCTTAAAGTCAATAGTCTGATTTTTACCATCCTCCTTTGATTCTTAAATTCTAGAACCTTCATCTTATAGAGAAAAAGTCTGAAGCCTCGTCTGGTAAATGACCTTCTCGGAGTCACAGAGCATGTGAAAGAGAGAGAGACCAGAGCTCAGACCTAGCCCTTCACTCCAAGGGGAGGGAGACCCTGAACAGCAACATGGCTGCAGGTGGGCCACCCTGCATGCCAGATGGCAGGATGACCTCTGGGTCATCTCAGATCCGAGTTACCTTCCAGTTCTGCCCTGACCACTACCTGCATAGAATACTTACTTAGCTACACTCAGAGAATGCTTCTTCATGGTGTTTTAAAATATTAGATAAATAAGTTAAATCAAGACATGAATATAAAGAAGGCTATTGTCTCAGGTAGAAATGTCTATAGTACTTTACAGTTGGTTCCCTTGAGAGTCAGTGAGCATACTGGTGATGAAAGCTGTGGATGGGGGACTTTGATCAAAACCCCAGCTCCCACTGTGTGAGCACAGCCCAGCCTGACCCTGGACTGAATGCGTTTCCTGACTGTGGTTTTAAGCCCTCACTACCACTAGCAAGATGGCTCCTGTTTATACCCATTTTACAGACTTGAGTGGTAAAATCATTTGCTTAGGTTTACCAAGCTAAGCCTGTATTTAAGCCGCTATACCCCTGCTCCAAGCCTGGCCTTTAAAAAGCAGCTTGCCTTCTTTAGGGCAGCACAGATCTAGGGGCATGGAAATTGCATTATGCCAAGTAGCTGCTGTTGCAGAGAGTGAGGGTGCTTAGAAAGAGCAGCACAGTGTCCTAATTACCTGTGGCAAGGAAAACATCTGTGTGGGGAAAGTAATGAAATTAATTCCAAAGTCTAGCGGTTGCCTACATTAATTGACGTTAATTAATGCCAAATTACAAGACACCTCCTATGGAATCACATCATACACTCACCAGAATTGAATATGGAAAGAGTTCATCACATTTAATGCTATTACAGCAAGCCCCAAGGGGAATAAGAGTGATCGGTCCCTCATTATGAAGTGCAGCCAATTTATTTTTGTTTCCATTAGGAGGGGAACGAGAACAAAACAGGAGCACTATACCACGGGCAGGCGGCTCAGAATTGATCAGTTCCCCTTCAGCTTGTAGATTTCACTTTGTGCCACTCCGAGCAAAGCATGGTTTCAAGGCCTCTTCCTGGAGCTTTTCTTGGGTCCTTCGGTTGTACATTTTAAAATTCTCAGCACAAGAACAGCTCATTGAACAGGTGTGCCTTACTGTGTGGCATGGGGAGTGGAGAGGGATAGGACAAGCAAAGGAGTTAGGGACGATTCTCTAATTCTTATGAGTAGGACCCCACAAGCCCACCATGACCCTTGGCCGCCTTCCCTGGCTGAGCAGTGCTGCCCAGAGGTTTGCGTGCTGGTCGGTTGTCTGCCTCTCTCATGTCACTGCCTCTGTACTAGCATTGACGTCTCGTATATATCTATTATTCATTTTCCCCATGCAAACATACATATGTAGGTATCTATATATACCACTTGCACAAAATCGTGTCCATATGCACATATTTGGGTAACCTACTTTTTAAAAACTTTTATTTTGGAATAATTTTAGATAAACAGAGAAGTTACCAAGATAGTGCAGCTTTACCCAGTATCCCTTAATGCGAACATCTTATACAACCATGATCTATTTTTCAAAGCTAAGGAATTAACATTGATACAACATTATTAGTTGGTAACTATCTTCTTATATAAAATGTATTAAGCATTTATGTAAATCCTCATATAAGGATTCATAACGAGCTTTGCATCTTCTACAATCTATTTAGCTGTGCCTCAACTGTTGGCCATTTTGTTTTCTCTTACCTTTTTAAATTCTAAAGAACACCATGATGAATATCAAAGTAACTAAATCTTTGCATGGGTCATTAATTATTTCTTTAAGTCAGATTCTCAGAAATGAACCTCTGGTCCAAAGAGATTTTAATAGATACTGATCCTTATTGCCAAATTACCTCATAAAAATATAAACATACAGTTTTCCTTTCTTCTTCTTCTTTTTTTTTTTGTATCTAGGTTTTTCCATTGGTAATTTGAAGCTAAAACATACTTAACAAAAATTGGCCCCAAACTTGCTGGGGTTTTTCATGCAATGTAGTGGGAATAAACCAGACTTGGAGTCTGGCCAACCCAGTTTGAAAACCCATACTGCCCTGTCTATAATCTCCAGGGGCTTCATTCTCTTTACCTGCAAAATCAGATGATGAATTCTATGCCACAGTGTTGTGACGATTAAGTGTACCAGATGAATGTGACCGTGCTTTAGAGTGCTTGGCACATAAGCGCACAGCAGATATTAGTTTCCCTATTCTTTCAATTTCTCCCCAAATCCCTCAGATTCATAATTTCCATATAGTTAAGTTATAAATATAAAGAGTTTATTTTTATATCTTCCATCTTATGTTTGTTCAGGGACCTTTGAAGAGAAAGTTGAAGTCTTAAGAAAGAAATTATTAGACAGCACTACAAATAAAACAAGCACGGTGTACTCATCAAGAAATCCTCATGAGGTGGCAGTATTAGGAATTCTAATTGGAAAGTTGTATTTGTAATTTGAAGTCTGAGACTTTCTCAGTCAGAACCTTTGATTCAGATTGTTTTCATTCATTATCTCACATAACAAGAAGCATGAGAAAGGGCAGCTCTGGGTTCAGTACAGTCAGACGCTCAGTGATGTCATCAGGGATTGGGCCCTTTCCATTTCTTTGTCATATTCATTCTGGAAGCTCAACTGTAAGACTCCTCCACGCACAGGAAGGCCAGAGCACTTCCAGACATCATATTGACACAGTGTTGTATTGGGGCAGAAGAAGGTCTTCTGCTCTGCCTCCCTGTAGCCCTTTATAACCTCTTATTTACTAGAACTGCGTTTAAAAGGCCTCCCCTAAAGCAAATGATGGTAGGTCAAGTAGGAAGACTTGGAGTAAACCCAGACCCAAGAGAATCATTCCCTGCAGGTTAGAGGTTCTGAGTGACATGGGAGAAAGGTGAGCCACCAGGCCCATATTGGCTTTTCTGGCAAAGAGGTAGGGAGGAATGAGTATTGGACCAGTCACCAACAATAATCAATAGTGAAATATAACTGGAATACTCAAATTCAGTTTTTTAAAGGACCTACAGTGTGCCCCAGCACCATCTGATCATTGTGAAAAGTTGCAGAAGAGAAAAATAGGAACATTATAGTTTTTGTACACCTTCTGAGTTTCAAAACATTTAGCATATATATTATTTCAGTTAATTCTTAGAGCCAAACTATGAGATAGTTGACACTGGCATCCTCATTTGAGAAATGACAGTGATGAGACTCAGGGAGGTGAAGTGGTGTTCTTTGAGGGATGCAACTAGGAAGTGACCACAGCAGAACTCAGACCCAGGTCTCCCAGATGCCATTCTCCATTTCTATGATCTTGAGCTGCCTTCTGAAAAAGAGAAGTCAGCTGAAAGGTCTGAAAGGGTCTGATGGGGTATGGGGTGAAGTAAAGATTTTGTGTCCTACAAAGAGAAGTGTTCTGGGAAGAGATGAGTCCCAGAAATTCTCTTCAGAGATAAAGATCATGAATTATGTCCTAAAATGAAACTATTAATATAAGAATATCTAAAAAACTAGATGGGGGAAGGGAGAGTAACAGTCTTTTCTTTAGTCGTTCTTTGGAGGACTAGATGGGTTAAATTATATACTTGAGAACTATTTCTATTCCGACACATGCCAGCAGGATAAAGGAAGACTGTGGATAAATCTCTCCTCCTTCCCTCTTGTTAGAGCTCATCAGCGACTGTCAGCCATTGGTCAGTTGGAGCAAATGTGCATGTCGCCCCCTAGTGGCACTGCATGTAGAGTACAGGTTTGCCCAGGTTCTTGAAGTAAAAGTAGTGCTAGAAATTTCCTTCAGGGAAGTCATTAGTGAATCCCTGTGTCTAACTCAGTGTACAATTGCCTACCCCCATTTCATGTAAATAATCATGTCCTTATTTCTCCATTTGGAATAGTGCATTTCTTCATACATCTTTGTATATCCTAAAATCAAACTCACCCATTCATTGAACATCAAAAAAGGTAAAATAATTTCCTTTTTTGCTCAAAAAGATATATTCCAGTAAGGTGGCATGTTCGAAAGAATATTTATTTATTATGTACTATGTGCTGATTTGATTCATACATGGATTGTGATCAGTTCCATGAAGGGAATTAACAGGATGGAGTGTTATTGAAAAGTGATCATAGGAGACCCCCAGAAGTAACAGTTAACTGAAATCTAGACCTTTTTTAGAGAACAACCTGGGGAGAAGCCTTTAGGATAGAGTGAATACAAATGTAAAGCCTCTTAAGTGGTAGAAAATTTGGCCGAATTTCTAAACATATTTTACGTCAGACTAGAAGAATCACTCGGAGAGAAGAGATTAGCATGAGGGGAGGTTGAAGCAGCACTGACGGAAGGTTTGAATGTATTCAGGAGTTCTGCAAAGGGAGTTCTGTGTGACGTCTGATTCGTAGAGAGGGCAGAACAGTTGTGGCTGAAAACCAGAGACAGCCTCCCTGGTATAATATATTAATACTGTCAGCAGCAGGGGCCAAGTCTGTTAAGAGTCATTTTTGCCAGTATGTTTATCACCTGCTCTGGTCTCAGGTGAGAGGCAGGGTTTTACTTTACTCAACTATAAAATGAGAGCAATGTTTTTGAGTAGGGAAGCTCTTCTCAATTCTGTTTTATTTCCAATTAGTAATAGAAGAAAAACTTTTATTTTGACATAAGGCCTTTTTGTTTAGAACAGTGCACTTCTAGCCTGAGATGACCAATGATTGCACACGTGTTTGTATGTTTTCCTATTTATCAAAGATCAGAGTATGGAGGTGAGTCCTGTTAATAAGAAAAATAACTAAGAAAGCACAAGTATCAATGCCAGCTTTTGATTTTTTTTGTTTTCATCTGGGTTTGAAAGGAAAAAAGTTAGTTAGTAGAATTTAGTATTCAAGGATGACGGGAGTTGGTGGAGGCACTGGAAATAGTGGTGGTGGTGTTGATAGCAAGTGAGTAAAATAATCATGAAAATTTAAACGATAATAATAACAGTAATGTAGTTAATAGAGACTGTGAGGTTTGTTGAAAGAATTGCAGGTAGCAAGACAAACAGAAAATGTCTATGCTGACTCTAACACTGTGTGTATATCACCCACCCCCATTTTCCTTTTTTTTTTTTTCCTTCTCAGATTCACAGTACCTAACATGCCGAATGCAGAACTGCACAGAGGCCAACAGAAATAAACCTTTCCCAGGCTACATCGACCCAGACTCTCTGATTGTCCAGGATGATTATGTGTTTGTTCAGGTATGAAAGATCTGCTTCTGCTGATTGTCTCAAAGACATTTCCCTTCCCTGCTTCTAATGCAGCCCCTTCACCTGCTTGCCCTCCCTGCAGAACAATAGAGAAAGAAGCAAAGGGATTCTTTTTTTTTTAACAAAAGGAACATTACCAAGCTGAAGCTTCTATACTAACAGAATAGTAATTCCTTCTATTGCCTGTGAATTTGAAGTTATTGCTTCTTAGTGAAAGAATTCAGAGATAAAGTAATTGGTAAGAAGGGGATGTATTTGGAGAGAAACACAGACCACAGACAGAGCGTGGGCCATCTCAGAGGGTGAGTGAGAGTTTAGAAGTACGGCACAGTTAGTTTTTACAGCCTGGGTAATTTCATAGACTAATCAGTGGGAGGATTATTCCAGTTACTGGAGGGAAGAGGCAGGCATTTCCAGGAATTGGGCCACCGCCCACTTTCTGACCTTTCATGTTGCCCTCAGAACTGTCATGGCACCAGTTGGCGTGTCTTCTGGCATTCTAGCATATCACAGTGAGTGTGTAACGCGGCTCACGGTGCCTTGGAAACAGAGTCTCGGCGCCATCTTGGACCCAGTCGGCTCTAATCAGTCTTTGTCATGCCCTGTGACATGTCCTTCTTTTAAAGGTTGTGCCCTGCCCTCTTCCCTCCCGTTTCACTTCCTTGGGGCAGTGTCTGGAGGATGTGTCAGAACGGGGTCCTGGGGACATTGCTCTGAATACTCAGGTTGTCTCCAGAACCACGCACGCTTTGACTCATCCTCGTCACATCACCTGCATTCCTGAGAGGCTCCCTTCAGTCGTCAGTAGGACTGAGCAGATATGTCACTCTCTTCCTAGAGCAGTCAGCCAGCAAGCCCCCTTTTCAGAACCTGCCTTAAAAATAGAGAGCCAGATGGTAGCAAGCTGTGGGGTGGCTGGAGGTGGTGGGCAGCGGAGCCAGTGATCAGCCATTATTGTCAGGCACTGCTGTGATTAGGGTCAAGAGAGTTTAGATGAGACATTCAGGCGGGCTTTTCACCTCCAGAGAGTGGAGAGCAATTTGAGAAACTGAGGGTTTAGGAGCAATTAGAAGAGAGAAGGAACAAGTATCCTTTGTTTCTTTTTGCAGTTAATAAAACTTTAAACTTGTTTGAACAAAGCATTTAAAAACTCAGTTGTTGCATTTCATGTTAAAATTGACAAAGTTACTATTGCTGAATAGTTTATATATAATACACATACATACATACAATTTCTCTATGATTGAGACATTCTAGACACTACTATATTTACTTGGGCAAGAAATTATAATTTAGAATATTTGATCCCATATACTGAAAAGCAAATGTTCAAATTCCTTATGGAATTTTAAACTGTTTCACAATTACACACACACACACACACTTCCTTTTTTTTTTCAGGAAAATGAGTACTGAGCACTCTGATAACTTCAGCATCAAATTATCAAGTGACATTAAAATGGAAAATGATTACCCATATTGGTTCTACATATAATTCATTCCTCCATCAGTGTTGCTTCCAGGGACCTTTCCTGTTTTCTATTAACAGTTTATAATCCACATATATGACTTACAAATGAGAATCAAGTGTGCATTTAGAGTTTTATATATATTTTTACCCAGGCTGCTCTGAATATATAACCCATTGCTAGGACTAAGAGAGAGCTGGCCACATCACGGTGAATATGATAACATTCCAGTCACATTTTTATGTGTCTGATGAAAATTCACCCAGAGCATTTGTTGACATTCTGAGTATGCAAACCAACTGACTTCAAACTCCAGGTGTTTATATGAATTAAGAGTGGCAACAGGAATCCATAGAAACTGAGAGTAAACTGGTGGTTTTTAGAGGCTATGGAAATGGGGAGATGCTGGTCGAAGGGTATACATGTCAAGCCATAAGTTCTGGGGATGTAGTATACAGCATGGTGGCTATACTATGTCTGAAATGTTATCAACATACATACAACATACACACACACACACACACACAATCTTAATTAAATGAAAAGATGGAGGTGATTGCTAACCTTGTATATGGCAAACATTTCATAATATATATGCATCAAATCATATTGTACACTTTAAAACTGCATATTTTATGTGTCAACAATATCTCATTAAAGGGGGATTAAAAAGAATGGCTCCAAAGGAGAGTTTGGCAGTGCACCCCTGACCCCTGACACCCCATACCTCATGGTGCTCAGCTGAGATGGATGCCACACCGCTCCTCCCCCTCGCTCAGACCCACAGGGTTCTTTGGGCTATACATTCCGGATGGACCTGGGGCAGTAGCTCACCTTTCCCTACCGGGAGGGGGAGATGGAGAATGACGGGTTGGCTTTCTGTGTATCACATCAGCATCACTGCTGTGTGTGGCACATGCGCACAGCCAATGGTATGACTGCACAAAACTGGAATTCAGTGCCTGGCTTGGGGGCTCTGGTCCTGCCACTCTGTGACTTGGCCCATTCCCTTTTGATCTGGTACAAGGACCAGTGTGTGTGGTCACAGTCTTGGGACTAGAGAGAACTGGGTTGCTGATGGGCTCTGATCAAATATACCCTCAGGCTCGTGTCAGTTAAAAGAAAAATGACCAAAATTCTTTCCTGACTTCTGAGCCACAGGGTAAGTTGAAGAATTGTATTTCTGTCAAGGGGGGTTCAGTTTGGGCCTCCGGCCAACTCACATGCACCAAGGTGTTTTGGAACTAAACGCCAGTGCCCTACACTTGCCCGCAGAGGTCACTAGCGCTGCTCTGTTGGTACCTGCCCCTTCCGTGCAGGCGCTGTTCTTTGTGACCTGTAACTGTGGTAGCGACTCCTTTTACCACCTTTGTGTTCACGTTGCAGCTGACCTCAGGAGGACGGCCACATTACTACGTGTCCTACCGAAGGAATGCGTTTGCCCAGATGAAGCTCCCCAAATACGCTTTGCCCAAGGTATGGCCTGAATTAGCTTCTCTATTTCAGTACCTGTTCTTTTTTCCAAGGACCCTTTCAGTCTCTTGTCGTTATTTTTTTTTTTTTAAATCCCCCATCTCCATTTCGCAAATTCACTTGAATTCTTTTTTGCCAATCTCACTATCTTCCTTTCTCTCTCGGGTCCCTCCCTCTCATACCCCTCTTTTCCTCCCTCTTTCTCTGATTCTTTGGAATTCTTACTACAGGGCTATCTGAGTAAACTGACAACTGATTTGCTTTTGCTTGTCAGGTGGTATGCATTGGTTTTTAGCAAAACAGATATTATGCTTTGGACACAGAGTATATCAGAGCAACAGGTATGATACATATATATTCTGATCTGTTATTATTTGCGAAGTGATACAGCCACTTTATCACAGATACAGTGATACAGCTTCCGACCTTTGCTTTCCCTCCTAGTGGAACTTTTGAGACTAGTTGTCTTTAGGGTTCAGTGACACAGCTACTTTTTAAACTTTCCCCAAAACGTATTCCTTTGAAAATAGAGGCAGACAAGAGACTCCCAAGAGCTAACATCCCCAGGCTGTCTCTCCGTAAACACTGAAGAACTGTGTTAATACGGAGCGCCACCTAGTGGAAGTGAAACTTACTTAGGAGCTCAAAGTTGTGGATTTGTGGTCTTGTTGCCACTGTGTTGTACTTTAAGTGGCCATAAATTGTTAATGCATCATGCCTTTCTTTCTAGCAACAATCACTGAAATGTGTCTTCATTAAAAAAATTTTATTAAAATACAGTTTATTTACAATGTTATATTAGCTTCAGTTGTACAACATGAGTCAGTATTTTTCTCCACTTAAAGTTATTACAAAATAATGGCTATATTTTCTTGTACTGTATAATATACCCTTATTTATTTTATACATAGTAGTTTATGTTTCTTAATCTCATACCTCTATCTATCCCCTCTACCATCCCTTTCCCTACTGGAAACCACTGTTTTGTTCTCTATATCTGTGAGTCTGATTCTCTTTTGTTACATACATTTGTTTGCCTTATTTTTCAGATTCCACATATAAGCTATAACAGAGAATGTGTCTTTCTCTAGCTTATTCATAAGCATAATTCTCTCTTGGTCCATCCTCGTCACAAAAGGCAAGATTTTACTCATTTTTATGGCTGAGTAATATTCCATTGTATGTTGATATATATAATGGGACATATATGTGTACCACGCACACACACACACACACATATATATATATGGGTGCATTTGCCTTTTTTAATTAGTGTTTTGTTTTCTTTGACTATATACCCAGCAATGAAATTGCTGGATCATATGGTAGTTGTATTTTTAGTTTTTTGAGGAACCGACATACTATTCTTCACAGTGAATGCACCAATTTACATTCCCACCAACAGTATACTGGGGTTCTCTTTTCTCTGTATCCTTGCTAATCCTTTGTAGACTTTTTGATGATAGCCATTCTGACAGGTAGGCGTGTTGATCATGAAACGAGGGAGATGTATATGGCTATAAGAAAGGGAGAGTGTAGGTTTAAATGCAGCTCAGCTTTGAAATCTTTGGTTGAACAAGGAGCATCAATAACTTCTTTTCAGTTGTATTTTCATGACTCTGTGTTGTGTTTTTACCCGTGTGTTTGTAATATGCTCTCTTGGACCAGCCTCCTGCCCGGGGACCCTGTGATAGATACAGCACAAGAGCACTGCAGGCTCCTCTCCCAGGAGAGCCAGGGGCTGCTCCAGGCAGAACTCTCCTACTTGGGCATCACTCTGCCCCTAACCCTAGCGTAGTGAAAGGTGAGCTGTAAACCTCAGCCCATTAGAGATAATAACACACATTAAATTATGCTGTTAACTTCAAAAAACCCGTTTCCATGTTAGTAGTTACTATTTTCAGCTGCTAAGAGATTAACAGTGGTAATTGCCCAGAACTGTATGCCTCTGCCTGCATATGTTTAAATGCTCCTCACTCGTGATTTGGCTTGAACTATTTTACAAAAAGACAAACACAACATTGGAGTTGTGCCTTAGATGAGAACTGGGTAAAGTCAGAAAAAGAAAAATTTAGTGTTGTTAAAATTTCCCTTGGTAACCTTTTAGGGAGGTCCTTGAGGGAGATGATTGTGTTATCTTGGTAAGTTCAACAGAGCTGGTGGTCGTGTTTATTTTGTTTTCTTTCCTTTGAGCACTGAAACAAGTTTCCAACTTTGATTGACTGACAGATGAAGTAGTTGGCTTACAAGATTTACACCTTTAAAAATAAGAATACACTCAATGCAGTGAGATGCTTCTGTTCAAGAGGCACGTGGGAATTGGGACCAAAATCAGGAAACAGCATATCTGAACCACTCATCTCATGCTTACTTCCTCTTGGGAATATACTTTGTGAGTGGAATAAGTTTCAGCTAAACTAAATGCTACTTGCTGCAGAATCAAGGCTAAAATATATGCCTCTGGACTCCTAGACTAGCATTCCTTGTATTATACTCTTCTACTCTCAAAATAAATTAGATTCTATAACTAAAAGGGAGCAGCACCGCCCACCCCTCAGATTTTTATACACTGAGTAACATGCAGAGAAAAAGGCCCATTGATCTAAGTTGCATCGGAAATGGTAGTTTAAAATCAAAGAAATCACTTTGGTCCCTGGCTGGAGTATTAGGAAATGCATACTTTGCATTGCTTTTTCATAGCCATCACACCAACCACTGTGGATGATCGTACCCAGTGGTATCATGCCAGTCTGGAATGAGAAGTTTTACTTTGAGCTGGAATCGGCTGTCTGCGCCCCACACCCCACCCCACTGTCCCAGATGAGCGTTTTTCATTACTCAGCCTCATCTGAAGTATGAGGGTAGAATGTGGTGATTAATTTAGCTTGTTCCCAGGAAAATCAGAGCCACTACGGCAAATGAATATATTATTTGGTCCAAGTGGGTGTTTATTATTTAAGGCAAAGAAATGCCTCATTACAATCCCATTACACCTTCCAAAAGAAGCCTCAGCTTGGGTGGAGTGATCCATGGCAAAGATGCATATGTTTCGTGACCTGCTAGCAAAGCAGGTCTGCTACAGCAGGAAAGGAGCGAAGCTCATGCTCACTGAAAGAACGGAGACAAAAACCAGTACTTCCGTGCTCAGATTTTCTGTAGTCATCCCCTTCCATTGCATCAGCTCTGGAAAGACTGAGGTTAACCTGAGCTGTATTAAAAAATAATAATAATACAATGGCAAAGATGACCAGAGAGCAGGGGTGGGGAGATTTTAATATTGCTGTTACCATTAAGAGCATGAGGCCCAGCAGACAGGGAGAGCTAGTGACCGTTTTCCTCCCTTAACATACTTGGAGCTCATTCTGAGCTACTCAAGTGAGATAAATGAGGCAATACATATGAAAGTGCTTTGAGCATTTTGGAGGACAGATACTCTATAAAAGCAAGGTAATATTATTATTAGTATGGATCTAGTTGTCTGTGTTGGAGGAGATCGATGTGAACTGGGGTGTGGGTGATGAAAAGGCTGCTTGATTCACAGTGAGAGACCCTAATTCCAGACCTAGATCTGTCACTCACCTGCTCTGAACCTTGGACTGGTTTATCAATTTCTTTTTTTTTTCTTCTTTTTTTTGCATTTTTAAAATACAAAACTTAGATTCACAATACTATTTTCTCAATTGTGTTACTCAATAAAATGCTTTTAGAGATGCTTCATGAAAATTTGGTTTTATGATCGAAAGTTTAAAAAAAGAAATAAACTCAATTCTGTGCTCCCTGTCTGGAGACTAACAGAAGTTCACCAGTATATTAAAGGTTCTAGGATGTCCTGTGAGCAAGAAAGCCATATAATTAGCATTCATCAAAACATTTTACAAAGGGATCCATTAAAAAATATCTATTAGAATCCAACAATATTGATATCCTATGGAACGGACATTGGGAAATGCTCTAAAAGATCTCACAGTTCACTTCTTGGTCTAAAATTTTGTATCTCGTACAAGCTTTCAACATGAAGTGCCATTTTGGGAGAAATAGCACGTTTTCCTGATATAAGTGGATATAGGCAAGAAAAGGAAAGATGGCATTTAAATATGTTATAGATTTCAATTAAATATTTAAGGCCACTATCATCTGTCATTTTTAAACTGTCTATTCAATAAAAATAGATTTTATTTAGAGAAAGAGATCTGCCCTTGGCCCTTACCTGGTGATGACTATTTAATCTGTTTTTTTAATTAATTTATTTTTAATTAAAGGATAATTGCTTTACAATATTGTAATTTTTTCTGCCATACATCAGCATGAATCAGCCATAGTTTTGTGAATAGTTCTCTAAGTGACTTAAACACGTAAAAGCATCCATGTTTTCTCTTCCACATCTACCAAGCACAGGTTTAAGTGGGCTGGGATAATATACATGATTTACTCTGGCCCCTGAGATTAATGTGTCGTCTGTTTGTGGCCCAGACCTCCGAGGTTCATGAGGGCACTGATTCACTCCAGAGACCCAGAGGTGGGAACTAGTTATGTGATGTTCGGGTTAGTGCTGAAATATTTTAGCTTGAACTCAGGGATGATGCTACACTCCACTGACAAGGAAGGAAACATGAATTGGGAGTAGTTGTTTAAGGGTTCTAAATGCTAGGGTAAGGATGTTGATCTTTGTCTTATAGGAAATGGGGAACCATTGGCCCTCCATGGCTGAATGACCCTTGGGGTAATTTCCACAGTTAATTGCTTCCATTAGGAAAAAAAAAAACAAAACAAGTGGATGAACCACTTTTTTATTAAGTGTATTAGTATATATATAATATATACATATATATAATATTTCAATACCCTAATGTTTGCAATGAACAGAAAGGCCAAATCAACCTGGCTTAATCAACAAAGGAGATTTAGGGTTTGTGTAACTAAAAATAGCTAGCATGTATGGTGCCAGGCACTGTTTGTTAAATGCTTAATACTTACTAACTGATTTAATCCTTTCAACTCCATGAAGGGCATACTATAATCTCTAGTTTGCAGGTAGAAATTCTGAGGCACAAAGTTCACACAGCTAAATATCAGAGCTAGGATTTGAGCTTAGCTTTATTTGAAGGCCATTCTTTCAATCACAGGTGGCCAAACTTCTTAGGTGTCCACATTCAGAGACTCCAAGAGTGTCACAGAATTTGAACCATCTCTCTTTACCTTTTGAACCTACTTTTTTTTCTGAATTGGCTTATCCTCTGCCTGTAAGAGATGTCTCAAACAGATCTAGATTTTATTTTTTATCCTGACTGCTTGAAAACTAACAGTAAAATGTAATTTTTCTCTCTCTGTAGTAATTCACCGTCATTCTAGAATCATGTCTTACTGATTTTGCTTGGGTGGAGTGTCCATTGCTGATCCAATCACTGTTTCCTAAATGCCAGGCCTGCAAGATCACTTCTGGTGCCGATGGTGGGTGAAAGTAGCAAAGACTGAGCATAGAGAGAAATTTGTCTGAGAGGGATGAGAATGTTTTTCAAAGAACGTCAAGCTACCTTTGCCAGAAGAAATGTACATAAGAAAAGTGGTACCTTGGGCAACTTTTATAGCAAACCTCACTTTGCACTATCAACCACCTTGGATCCATGGGCAGGGTTCATTGGTGGGCTCCTGACTCTGGCTTGTTTCTATAAAATTGTAATCAGACCCCAGAGTGTGGCAGTAAGGTCTGAAAAGGGGTCAGGAACATGAAACCTTTTGAGTAAGGACTTCTTCCTTCTAGAATCACGTGAGTTCACTATGATCAACTTTGAGGAGGAATGAGACTTGTTCCTCTGTTTCTAAAGCAGACTTGAAGCTGAATTGCTGACTGACTGATTGAGAGAATATGGGCAGAGGTTACAATGAGAAATTTGGAAGTTAGGTGGAATTGGAGCTGTGGTCAAGGAAGACTGACAGATCTCCTGAAGCCTTTCTTTCTTCTTTTTTTTTTTTTTAATTTTCTTTACTTTATTGTGGTGGTTTTGCCATACATTGACATGAAGCCTTTCAAGGAGAATGGATGATTCCTCGTGGAGAATCTGAGCCCTGAGCTATACAAAGGCCAGGGATCTTTTCAGGTTGTTCTTCTACCTTTAGGCTTATGTGTAATTCTGTTTTTGTTTTATTTTATTTTGATTTTTGGTTTTTATTGTTTTATTTTTTTTCCCTCCCTTTTATTGTTTTTGTCATACAATGCCATGATATCACCATGGGTTTACATATGCTCCCCCTCCAGAAACCCCTCCCTCCTCCCTCCCCCCCGGGAAATCTCGATGCACCAGCCCCGAGAATCAATCCTGGGCTGGCGATTGATTAGACATATGATAATTAACATGTTTCAATGCCATTCTCCCATATCATCCCACCCTTTCCCTCATTCACAGAGTCCACGAGTCTATTCTATACATCTGCGTTCCTTTTGCTGTCTCGCATGTTGGGTTCTCGTTACTGTCTTTCTAAATTCCATATATATGTGTTAATATACTGTATTGTTGTTTTTGCTTCTGACTTACTTCACTCTGGATAATGGGCTCCAGTTCGATTTTTGGTTTTTAAAGTGATACCGATATGCACCACTTTGGGCAAAGGCGGAAAGATCGCTAAGAGCAGTAAGCTGGCATCCTTGAGGGTGGCAGGCTTTGGTCTGAGACAGCAAGCCCTGGTCTGCCAGTCTCTCCCCGAACACCTACTCCTCTGGGCTCAGAAGTGGGGGAGAAAGGATTCAGAAACCCCACCCCAGGGGGTTCTGCTCACTGCCTCTTATTACCTCTGCCTTGTTTCTATCTTCCAGGACTAGAGTCTGAAAACATCATCAATTATGCAGAGTGTTTTTTCCCTCCTTTATTTAAGGTTTCCTGCTGAACTTCTCAGGGTACAGGTTTAGATAAGCTAAGACCTGGAAAGCTCATTAACCTGAAGGTTAGTACTCTGGGGTCTCAGGTAAACATTTTTCCTCTGGGACTTCTAGGGCTTGCTGAGCCTTAGGGAAGTGCTTCTCAAACTTGGAATGTGCATATTATCCATCCATGGATCTTATTAAAGTACAGGTTTCTATTTGACAGGTGAGGCCTGAGGTTCTGTGTGTCTAAGTCTTACAGGTGATGGTCATGCTGCTGTTCCATGGACCACACTTAGAGATGCAAAGCTTGTCTGTTTTCTCTCTGTCCCTTGTTCTGTTCCGTATTTGCCTTCTGAGCATGTACTCTGTCTTGCTAATTTATCAGGATGCCTGATTCTCCAAAGTCATACATATTTGAGGAATTATCCTTCAAATTATCTAATGAGACAATTAAATTGTAACTGAGCTACCAAGCATCTCTCTGTCTTATTTTCTGATGACCTTATCTTGTAAGTGACAAAAGAAATATGTGACTAACGTGCAACTAATTATTATTTCACAGATACACAAAAGGAAAATTTCTGTCTTCCCTCACGCTACCTCCGTGCCTTATCCTGGTGTTCCTCATCTTCACACTCTTTGGATACATGCCAGGGGCACATATAAAATGTTTGTCTCCCCTTCCTTGTGTCTTTCTTTAGGACATGCATGTCATCAGCACTGATGAGAACCAAGTGTTTGCAGCGGTCCAAGAGTGGAACCAGAACGACACGTACAACCTCTACATCTCAGACACACGTGGAGTCTACTTCACCCTGGCCTTAGAGAATGTCCAGAGCAGCAGAGGCCCCGAGGGCAACGTCATGATCGACCTCTATGAGGTATGTCACGAGGCATGTGTGGTCTTCAGCCACTGCAGAGCTGCAGTTGAAGGCCATGGGTTGGCCCTTCCCTCAGTCACTTTAATGACTAGCTCCTTAGGTGGCCTCGGTCTCTTTGGGAGAGGGAGGGGATCGCAGAACATTTATATTGGTTAGTTTGCAATTCACAAGACATCTCTGAGAGGGATCTTTGTTGACCAAGTCCAGAGGACTTGGAAAGTGTCTGGGGAGGCAGTCAGGTAATTAAAAGGTTTAAATAAGAGTGGGCCTAGTATGGAGTTTGAAAATAGTCTTAAAGGACTAATAGATGTCAGGGGTGGAGTGAAGTGACCAGCGGTGCTCTCTTACATCTCTAAAGAAAGAACTAAGGGAACATCTTTGCGTTGCATCAGAACACACTCCCTTGACAAATGCTTTACTTATTTAATTCACGCAGAATATTGAGCAGAGTTCCCTGGGCTATACAGTCGATCCTTTGTTACCTATTTTAAATATAGCAGTGTGTACTTGTCAACCCCAAACTCTCCATCTATCCTTCATGTATGTGTAACTGAATCACGTTGCTGTGCATGTGAAATTAACACAACATTGTTAATCAACTATGCTCCAATATAAAATAAAATTTGAAATTTATTGTAGCAAAATACTTGGGAAAAAAAATAAGACGCTCACTTGGACTTGAAGACCTTTCTGACTCCATAACCTCTACAGGCTGATTGTCATCTTCTCAGGGGTCCAGTGTATGAGATAGGATTCATATGTCTTTCTTTTCCTAAAGAGGGCTAAGGAGGAGAAACAAAAAAAGCAGAGTTTACCAGATTTCCTTAAGGGAACTCTGGCCGTTTTTTTTTCTCAGAAGGACCAGGTTCAAAATAAAGTCACGTGTTGGCTCAGTTAGCCTTCATGACAAACACCAACACTTTACTGGCTATTTAAAGTAGAGTCCGTAAAAGAAAGCTGCTATTTGGGGACGGATTTTATCCATGTGTCAGTCTTACACTGTGAAGGATTCATAGAGGGTTATAATGAGCCATTACAAAACATGTTTGGAACTTGGGGAGTGCAAACATCTACTTATACTCTATTGAAAAATAGTTATAAAACTGATTTAAATGTGTTCAGTCACAATGATACTGTCATTTGGTTGAGGGTAAGCTCAGAGTATATAAGTTGTTTGTGTGATGAGTAGAAAGGCAGTCATATCTAGTTATGTCAAAGAAAGAAACCAATCTCACTTAAGAAACTTAAACCTATCATTGAAATTCTTTTAATGCTCTCTATATTCTCTCATCTTTAGGTATTTTGGGGAATTTTCTTCTACTATCTAAACTTCTCTGTATATATAAAAGCATGTTAGCAAACTGTAAGCACAACTCAGAGCTCAAGTATTTGTAATGGAAATTACAGTAGACTAGAATAGGACATAGTTTGTGTGTATATATTTAGGAAAATACCCTGCAAACTTTCTATGCAGTCACAAATTTCTTTCACTTCACTTCCTGCCCCTGTTCCATATAAATATAGTATCATATATCTCAGCCTCAAACTGAACATGTATTCTGGAAAACATTTACATATTTTAGTGATTTACTTTCAAATTCATGTTGGATAAAATTGTGATTTAGGGTGTAAATTTTGGAGTCAAGCAGGCTGGGTTTAAATCCTGGCTGTGCCACATATATATCTCCATGAGATAAATCCAACAACTTAGTCTCCTTGTTGAAAATAAGGGGATAAATGTAATATCTCCTTGATAGGATTTCTTTGAGGATGAAATAAGCTAATCTTCTTAAAGTACTGTGAACAGTGCCTAAAATACAGCAATGCTCAACAGATTATAGATAGCATAATCAATATTACATTTCAATGAGTTTAAGCCTGAAAACAGTGTTCTAGTCTTATAATCTTAAAAACCAACCCATATTATTCAAATGCCCAATGTACTTCCACTGTTCAGGGTCTCTACTTCTTCCTGTATTGCAGTTAGCAAGGCCACATGCCACCCTTTATCACCAAAGTTGTCTTCTTATGCCATGCAAGCATGCTCAATCCTGTCTGACTCTTCTCAGTGTGTGACCCCATAGACTGTAGTCCTCCAGGCTCCTCTGTCCATGGGATGTCCCAGGCAAGAATACTGGAGTGGGTTGCCATTTCCTTCTCCAGGGGATCTTCCCAAACCAGGGATTGAACCCAGGTCTCCTGCATTGCAGGCAGATTCTTTACCCTCTGAACCTTTTCTTATAAACAAATGTCAATTGCCACATTTTGGTCCTCTTTTGCAAATGTCATATAAACATTTAAACTTTAAGTGTGTTTTGTTGAAATATCACACATTTTCTTGCTTTGATCCAGCATTTACAGTGGAAATATCTTGATTTGAGAGTGTGAAATCTACTCAGCTGCCCCACACTAATCAGCCAGTTGGCTTCTCTTGCCTTGGATCTGTCCCTGCTCTCTTGAAAACATTTTCTGATTTTTAGGTGGTGTTTTTCCGTCCCGATGACCTTCTCCCTCTTTTTAAGTCCATGTGGGATAGTTTCTCTGGTTAATTTTATTTTCTGCCAAAATGGAGAACATTTTAATTAGTCCCTTTATGATGGAAAAGATGACAGATTTGAACAAGAATGACTTTGTCACGTCCTGTTATTTGCAACTGTTTCCTTGAATGGTTTTCTGAAATCAAAAATTACTAACAGGCAGGGACTGAGAAGAGGAACCAGAGTGACTCTGAAAACGGCCAGCCATTTTTTGGTAACCTTTATGTTTTCCCTTTGCATCTCTCCTTTTGGTTGACTGTCTGTAGGGAAGCTGCTGGCTCTTATTATCCTCATTTGGAACGGTGGTGGGACTGCATTATGTAAAGGTGTTCTGCATCCTGGGGCTGGGGGAAGAAGAGGCTTGTTTTATTAACCTGGCAGTTCACAGCAACTTGATTTGAAATTGATGTGATCTGAACAGCAAAGCTGTATAGGCTGATTACCTAGATAGAAAGAATATTGGCTGACACAGAACCTGGCACAAGCATTCCTTAAAGCTGATTGTTCTGCCTAGCAGGAAGCTGAAAGCCATCCAGCATGAATTTCCCAATAGAATGGCAATGAATGATGAGCAGTTAGAGATAAATGAGAAGTAAGAAAATCCATAAATGAATTAATAAGAAGGAGAGATGAGCAATATGCCAGGTGGGGGTGACAGAGATAGAATATATAGAATGCATGTCTGCTCACATTTTGGGAGTGACAGAGGAAGATGACATACATCCTTGGCTTCTATAAGCTGCTCACCTGCTGTTCTCATGTGCTCTTCAAATTATGTTAGCAGAGGTAAACTGTGTCATATGACTATATAATGAGTCTGTGTATCAGACAGATGTATTGTTTTTGAGTCTGTGTGGGAAATGCAGAGGGAGGCACAGTTCTCATCAAAAATAATCATTTTATTCACTCTCTCCGTGGAACCGTACAACAAATGCGGTTCTCTCTACATCAGAACCGTGTGTATGTATGTGTTGAGACAGGGAAATGTTGGGGACAAAGTGTTGGGGCCCTATCTTACATGGTCTAGTTATTGAAATACCAAAAGTTCCCCTCAATGTGAGGTGATCATTGCCATGGACCCCATTCATGAAGAGTCAAGATGTGAGCCAGGAAAGCTGGCCTGAGAGCAAAAATGCTGGGTAGTGATTTTTGTTGATGAAATATCACAGTAAGTAGATAATATTTGGGATACCATTTAGACACTTTATAAAGAACTTTTTAAATTATCTCCTTCAATCTATATATTAACTTCTTGACACAGGGACTATAATCATCACTCTTGTTTATAAGTAAATGGAGGTAGAGAAAATGCAATCATTTTTTATAAGATTACAAAGCTAATAAGTACCAGGATTAGGATCTGCATTCTAGAGTGTGCCATCTTTTAACCAGAAACTGTTGTGTGTCTCTAGAAAGATCATCATTAAGGCTTCTATTTGATTGTGGCCAAGTAGTAACCATAAGATAGAAGCCCATTAGAGAACAGCATAAATCATAATAGACTATACCTACCTACAGAAAAGATCAGACAGGAAGAAGAAAATGGTCTGGGAAAAAGCCAACATAAGCAGAATCAGCAGATGATGGCTTTGGACCTATTCACCATTTAGTAAACCAAGTCCTGAGCCTGCAGTTTAAGCAAATTCAGCCTGTGTTGTCCTGAAACTCCCAATTTTGCCTGGTGGATGTGTTCATGCAACAGACTGCTAGTGTCCTAAAATTCTGTCATTCCCGAGGAGTGCAGATTCTCCAGTGGCACCATGTGGAGCAGGTCACAGAAGACAGCAGGCCTGATGGTGGCCGGAGCGAAAGAGCTGTGATGAGTGTGTCTGAGACATGTGGTTCCTAGTATATCCATCTGCAGTGGATGATGATACGGAGTCTGACAGCTTTGGGCAATATCCTCCCCACTCTGGGAAGGGGATATTAATTAGTGATGATGATGAGCCCTTTGGTTTAATGGTCAGTGACAGTTCACCCCAGCCAAGCAGAAGGGGTTGTGTTGAGAATGGAGCCACCTGGCTACAAATTCAGAATGCATAGAACGTATGCATGAGTGAGGTGCAGTGGGCAGTATGACAGACGTAAATGGTGACCGGCGCATATTGTTACACTCACAGCCTCTTCTCTGTGTTGTGACCACCTCTCTCTAAAAGAGAGAGTGCCACAATTCTGATGGTGTAGCTACACCTTGTTTCCCCGGAAAAGACTGCCTGTTACAATCCAGCATAAGAGGTAAGGAAGAAAATTCCTCTCCCATTTAGGACATAGTTATTGCAAGATATAGAATATACCCTCTAATTATTTAAGGTGATTCTCCCCCTGGGAAGGTGAGTGCTGCCTGACCACGACAACAGGGAAGGAAAAAATACTTAGTCTTTTTTGGCAGTGGGTTCTCTGATGACAAAGGCACTTGCTGGGTATGTGTGTCTCTGCCTGGGATCCTCTCTTTAGAAAAAAATATCCTGTCTCCAAAGACATCATGGTGGCAATATGTCCTCTTTCCCACCATTGTCGTTAATTCATTTTTTTAAATCCCCTTCTAAGGTTGACATTTCAGATTCATAATTAAAGTCTGAGATGGAGAGGATGGGAGGAATCAGCTCCCAGTCAGCATCAGAGAAATAAGCAAAAATTCTTGTACAGGGATCTTTCTAACATGGCTACCATGAGGAATATATGAAAGATTTGGGGTAGGAGAGCACCTTCTAGGCATGAATATTAAGAAACAAAAGAGATATCTGGAGTTCTTTCTGTAAATCACCAAAGAAATCTAAGTCCCAGTACCTGGCATATTCTGACTCTCAAAAAAAATCTGCACAGTATAATGTATACTTCCTTAGACATTCTAGGTGCTATTTTCCCAGTACTTAGAATGCCTAAGTGATGGATATTAAAAATATTAATTGAACAACTACTGAGTACATGTACTGAAGAATGAATAAAAAGCAATTTCCTGTAATGTCTACATACAACATTTCTCTCAGGATGAGAGAGAAGTTTGAGAAACTAGTATTGCCAAAGAGTTAGGTTCTTGGATTCTAAAGTTAGACACACTGATGAGGAGGCCATTCCTAAGGTTCTTGGGGGAATGACCTTAGAGTGATTGGCCCCATCCAGACTTTGGTTCTTACATGTGTAGAATGAGGATGCAATGAGTCTTCCACTTACATTGTACGGAGAGATGGATGGGCACTTGCTTGCAAAAAGCCTTTCATGTCATGCCTGACATTTCTTAAGTATTTAATCAATTTGGGGCACTATGAATTTCTTCTCTCTTCTCACACAGAATTCTTACTACCTGTTTCACTAAAAACAAGAGTAGCACTTCTTGTATAGAGTGATTTTCAATTATTAATTTCAATGAGAGAATATGGTGGATTGAATGAGCCTCCAGAAGTTATACCCAAGTGAGACATGATGATATGAGAGATGACAGGAGAAGCTGGGATGTATTCACATGTGGTAAGAAGTTTGAGGAGTACCAGACACATTTCCAGGAAGACCGGGGCCCTTGAGAAGCTCACACAGTTGTTGAGAGCCAAGATGTAGATACCATCTGTGTAAGAGACGTATTGAAGGACAGAGAAGAAGAGCTGGGGACAGTCAGGATTAAAAGAGAGGTTCTGGTTTCTGGCAAAGACTTCCTGAGCTGGGTCTTGAAGGATGGGTAGGGAGAGATCAGCCCTGGGATGCTGTCCCAGGGAGCAGGGGTAGCCTACATGATCAAAGAAGGGAAGAGATGAGCAGTAAAGTGGCACTTTGAGGCTGTCGTCCTGAGGTCAGTGCTCTGTGTTGTCTTGAGGTTTGAACTCTGACACTTCATGTTGAAAAATCTAATCCATGTGGTATTTTTGGCTTGTAGGATGTTAGAGAATAAGAAATAATTAGTAATTAACTTTGAAACTTTCAGTACCATATCCCCCCACATGACAAAGAAATAAAAGTGGCTTCTCACCATACTCGGCATGTTTGTGCAGAATTGAGGCAGGCAGAAGAGGTGATAGTAGCTCTTCCCTGAAGGGAGACAGACTGCCAATAGTGGGATGTGCCATCCCCATAGGCGTATCTTCCCGACTACTGTGTCTCTGTGAAGGCATGCTTCCAGAGGGAATACTAGTCCACCCTCCAACCCACAACCTGCCCCATCATCCCACCAAAGCCAACCCCAGGGCACAAATGGGCTCATGATGTGGAGGCAAAGGGAGTAGTCTGGAAACAAAAATGTGTCCCCTCATCCTCAGCAGAAACCTAGACCTTAAACACACACACACATTAATACATGTATGCATCCATGTACACACATAAGCACACATACACACATGTACACACATATTCCACATTTTGGATACTAATACTGCTCCCTTGGCATTCAGAGTCCACAGTAAGAGGGTAGAAGTTCTAGAAACGTAATGATACCTCATAACAGGCATGCGCTGAGACAGACAGGTGGGCTTCTCAGGCTCAGGGAAAAGGAACCATGAGTGGCCCAAAAACCTAAGAGCAGGCCAGGATGACCATCTTTGCAGACCAAGCCAAAGAAACCTAAATAAACAGAATAAAAATACACTCCAAATGGGATTTTCCCAGATTAAGTGCCTTGGCCACAAGAGGAAAATAAGTAGACCTTCTTCAGCTCTATCCTTTATTGTGATACATCCCCTTGGCTTTGCTAAGTTTTTACTCCTCAAGATAAACCTGAAGGCCAGGTTGCCAGAGATGAATTACAAAGCTCTAGAGGCATTTGATAAAGCCAGACAAACGGAGGCCAACAAAGTCACGCGCTTCTGCAAATCAAATTCACCAGCTTCTAAACACTCGTAGCCCTGCTCTGACACCTGGGCCAAAAGAGGAACAGAGCGGGAAATGGATGGGGCAGGAAATGGCAAGGGAACTACTGGAATAGGTAATGTTTTTTTCCTTCTCTTTGTCCTATAAACTTGTAGAGTGTTTCATTGTCCATGTTTAGTACTGCTGTGGAGGGAAGACAGGTATAACTGTGGGATAATTCTGATTTATGAAATCAAAGCTTTAAAGAATTGCCAGTATAGTGTCATTTAAATATGTAACAGCCTCTCGAACATATGCAAGACCAACATGGGCTTCCCTGGTGGGTAATCCTTATGGAGCTGGTGTAATGAATAAGTAAACGTTATTTGCAATTAATATACCATTGTTAAGAGGTAGAGTATTCCTGGAAATTTACGTCTCCCACATTTGTGGAGGATCCACAGTGTGTAAAAAACTATTCTGGCTACTGTGCCAGGCCCCAAATGAAGCTTGTTTTCTTAAGTAGTTCAAAGTATCCCCCCAAGAAACTCATTTATACCATTTATTTGTTTAACAAACTTGTTGTTGCAAAAGAGTACAAAGTTGGCTCAACTCTAAATTATCCCAGATGCCAAAACAGCAGGTACGAACTAATGAGGTTTGACTGTGTCAAAAGCAAAGGCAAAACACGCACGTTCTATTGATTGAAGCCCAACCTCTGAATTGACAAATCAGAGCTGTATGTGCTGAAAGAATGTTGGAAGTCCAACAGATTTGGGTGTGAACCCCAAGTCTTTGTTATCCTCAGCACTTAGATTTCATTTATGCCTCAGTTTCCTCATCCGTAGAATCAGGATGATAGGTGCTGTGCAGGTTTATAGCAAATATTGGAGGTTTTACCTAAAAGGACTAGGTTTAATGTTTTGTACATGGCAAAGACTGATACCATGGTTTCATCCTTCTGTTTAAATTTTTTCACATTATAATATAAAAGGCCTGAGTTAAGTTAAATGGGTTCAGATATGCTTTCTAGTTTATTCACTTACTCTCTGTCTGTGCTCCAGAAAGCCACTTAATCTAAGTTTCTATTCCCTCATCCTCAGATAAGGCTATATCTTATTGACTTTTGTGAGGATTAAATGAGATAACCTTTGCAGACTGTTGGAATGCACCTGTCAACACATTTCAGACACTTTTCTCACTACCAAGTTTTCCTAGATTGTTATAATTTCAAGTAGAGTGAATTATGTATAAATATGTTTAATTCTATAACACATGAAAAATATGACACACAATTAATGATTTGTTCCTGCACAGTTTTGGCAACTTCTTTATTGTTACATTTTCTCTAAGATATAAAAGAGGGAAGGCAATCATATTTGCAGAGCCAAATTATTAATAAGGGATGTTTATGGTAGGATTAATAGTATTACAGAAGTTGAGGAGGAATTGTTTGTAAATTTAGGGAAACTGCTACTTCTTTATGTTTAAAAGCTGTTCTCTTTTGCTTAATGTATTTTGGTAGTTTAATAGATCTTTTACAGAAAAAAAAAATGATAGTCATTGGATCCAGATTTTCACTCACCTCTTTTAATTGCCCAAGGCTGTAGATAGTGCAGTGATATCGTCATTAAGGACAGGGGCTGTGAAGCCACAGAGCTCTGGGTTAAAATCCTTGGTCTGCCGCTTACCATCTGTATGACATTAGATGTTGTGATCCTGGGCAACTCACTTTACTTGAATGAGCCTTAGTTTCCTCATATGTCAAAGAGAGTAAGTGATATTTACCTAAAAGGACTATTGCAATAATTAAATGAGATAAATTATTTAAGACTGAGTGCTTGCCTACAATAAAATACAAGTTGTTGTGTTTTTCTTTTTTTCCAAAAGAAGTAGCACAGCTTTATTTGAAAACTTTGATAAAACTATTTGATTTACCTCTATAACATGAGTTATTTTAAAACTAGTAAACAATTCCTTAGCAAGCATAAATTATTTTCATTATTGTTTCATGATTTGCTTGTTTAGTTTTTTTTTTTCTCCCTTTTATTGTTTTTGCCATACAATGTCATGATATCACCATGGGTTTACATATGCTCCCCCTCCAGAAACCCCTCCCTCCCCCCTCCCTCCTCCCTCCCCCCCGGGAAATCTCGATGCACCAGCCCCGAGAATCAATCCTGGGCTGGCGATTGATTAGACATATGATAATTAACATGTTTCAATGCCATTCTCCCATATCATCCCACCCTTTCCCTCATCCACAGAGTCCACGAGTCTATTCTATACATCTGCGTTCCTTTTGCTGTCTCGCATGTTGGGTTCTTGTTACTGTTGCTAAGTCTTGTCTGACTTTTGGCGACCTCATGGACTTAGCATGCCAGGCTCCTCTGTCCTCCACTGTCTCCTGGAGTTTGTTCAAATTCAAGTCCATTGAGTTGGTGATGCTTTCTAACCATCTCATCCTTTGCCACCCTCTTCTCCTTTTGCCTTCAATCTTTCCAAGCATCAGAGTCTTTTCCAGTGAACCAGTGCTTTGTATCAGGTGGCCAAAGTATTGTACCCCCTATTTGTTTATTATTTGCCAAGCACAGAACTGACAGCATCAGAGTTTTTCTCTAAGCAGCTGTAAGCTACTGTCAACCTACCTTAGAGGAGATAAAAAGA
This sequence comes from Antilocapra americana, assembly GCA_007570785.1. Classification (NCBI taxonomy): domain Eukaryota; kingdom Metazoa; phylum Chordata; class Mammalia; order Artiodactyla; family Antilocapridae; genus Antilocapra; species Antilocapra americana. Next base: position 554,511 of record ML664183.1, read on the forward strand.
CTCTGTCAAACTTGGATTGCTGTCTCCCACCACCGTAGGGGACAATGGGGCTATGGCATTGTCTCCCACAGCCCAGGGAGTCATTCATAAACATATCTTCACTCTCTTTCCTTCAAGACAAGTGCTCACAGTTGAATTTGATAATCTGTTTTATTTTCTTAATAAAATAATTATATGTCTTCTCAAATTGATGTATTTTTCAGCCATGTCCATTTTTCCCAGGTAGCAGGGATAAAGGGAATGTTCTTGGCTAACAAGAAGATTGACAACCAAGTGAAGACCTTCATCACGTACAACAAAGGCAGAGACTGGCGTTTGCTGCAGGCTCCAGACACAGACCTAAGGGGGGACCCTGTGCACTGCTTGCTGGTGAGTCTTCACGTGGGGGCTAGAGGTGGAGGTCAATAAGCAGATGCATATGGTCCCAGGGCTTCTTGCTCAACTGATGAGCAGGAGCGGATGGGGAAGTGTGTGAAGGCTGTTGGAGGAAAGAGTCACAGCTTTGCTGCTTGTGATGGACCAAAGTCTCATAAGAGAACATAAGTGATTTTCTTGCTTATTTCCGACGATGTTCAGTTGCTGTCCAATTTCTGATGGGGACCACATACCTTAGTTTAAGGGAGAGTATGATGATTTCCATTTGTGGTGGGAAAAGATACCCTTACTTTCCCATGAATAACCTGTTAAGGATCTAATGACACATAAATTCAGCTGTAAAGTTGATGGACTGAATGCAGAATTGTGTAAGTGTATTTTCCAGTGGACATGCTTATTCATATTTTCAGAGAAATGTATGCCTCAAACAAAGGTAAGGACAACTTATTTAAATCCTTAGTCAGTACTCTTTATAATACATTCCATTCATTTATGTCGTTATATAAAGCTGGTATTTATGGTCTGTGGGGCAAATCTAGCCCACTGCTTGTTTTTTTAATAATATTTTATTGGAACATAGTTATGCTTATCCATCTCTATATTGTCTATGGGTGCTTTTGCTCTACAGTAGCTGAATTGGGTAGCTGTGACAAAAACTGTGTGGTCCATCAATGAGATATTTATCTGACCCTTAAAAACAAAATTTTTGATCCCTACTTTTAAATATGGCTTTTAAAAACTTGTCTAACATTGGGGCAGTAAGTAGGTCAGATCAAATTATTTTTGTATTTGATTATGATGTCCAAGACAGGAATCACAAATATGTCTTGCCTTCAAGGCGTTTGTTGTCTACTTGAGAGAGAATAGATTAGTGAGTGAATGATTATAAGCTCATATCCTAGTTTTCTTAGTATTTATGATACCTGCCCTGTACTTGACACATGAATTTGTTACTGAGTGAATAAAAGAGGGGAGGCAGGGGTTAATTGTAAAATAATATATCATTAAATGCTAATTTCTAGAAAACAAATCCAAAGTTTCATTTAAATTTATAAAAGGGAGAGAGCAGTCTGTAAAGCTAGAGGAGAGACCTCTTAGTTTTAGTAAGAAGGGCTTGATATATACCAATTATTCACACCCACCAAACAACCCCAGCTTTATTTAATGTTATGCCCACTGAGCATGCTTCCTTCTGTCCCATGAAGTGTGAGCAGTCACTTTGCAGGTTCGTCTCCTATAGCTGTAGGCGGGTCACCCTCCCAATGGAGAAGATGCCACAGCCATAGCTTGACCTTATTAGCTGCAGAGGATATCACAGTTGTCATCATGTATCAGGGGAAACAGTCTGAAATTCAGCCTCCCACTCAGCTTCTATCCTTATTACTGGCAACTTACAGGGGGAAGAAAGCCAGTTGTTACTCAGTATACAAATCTGGTTACTGAGTAAGTTAATGTAACAGTTATGTACTGAATGCCTACTCTGTGCAAGACATATAGCATTTTTAAAAAAATTATTTATTTTTAATTGATGATTGGTTTACAATATTTGTTTGATTCTTGTCATACATCAACATGAATTAACCATAGCTGTACATTATGTCCCCTCCCTCTTGAATTTTCCTTACCCCTCCTGCCCATTCCTACCCCCTAGGTTATTACAGAGCACCAGTTTGAGTGTCCTGAGTCACAGAGCAAATTCCCACTGGCTATTTATAAGGCAAATAGCATTTTAAAAACATGCACACCTTCCTCATTCAGCTGTTCCAAGTTGAAGCCAAAGATGCAGGAGATGTCCCAGTGCCTTAATGCTGTCTTGCATCCCATCAAGCATGTTGATGACTGAATGCCTATGAGAAAGAGTCAACTGTCTCACCTATAGAGGCTTTCCTGGGTGCCCTGGCATCATAAATGGGCCGTTAGAAATGTCTCTTACACAAAGCACTTAGTGAGAGAGCCCTTGCTCCTCCCCCAGCCCAGAGTTAGGAAGCCTAACTGCAGTGCCTCCGAATTATAAATGTTGCATCAGCTTGCATCCCCATCTCCACTGGGACAGTCCTGATACAGGCACCATCATTCCTCCCGTCCCCTACAGAGACAGCTGCTCCTCCTGTCTCTACCTGGCAACTTCATCTCACAGAGCAGCCAATGCAAGCTTCTTTTCTTCCCCTTAAATCTAACTTCATTGAGTAGAAATATGCATACATAAAAGCATTTTAAGAGTTTAGTGATAAATCTTGACAAACGTATAGACCCATGTAACGGCTACCACAGTCAAGATACAACATTTTAATCACTCTAAAAAATTGCTCTGTGCCTCTTCACAGTTAGTACCCACACCCTTGGCCCTAGACAACCTCTGATTTGCTTTCTTTCATGAGAGATTAGATTGTTCTTTTCTAAAATTTTACATAAAAGTGTCAACTTGAACTTTAAAAATTCAGACCATGTCCGTCCTTTACTTAACCTTCTAATGGCTTTCTAATTCAGATGGAATGAAATTCAGATACTTGACTGTTGCCTGCAAGATTCTGCATTGTCTGGCCCCCATCCATTTCTCCTGCCTGGTCTCAGGACTCCCTCTTGCCTTACACGTTGGCCATGTTGAAGGAGGAGACCACGCCTTTCCATACCATTAGCTCACTGTACTCTTTCATGATTGAGGCTCTGTATCTGCCATTATATCTCTTAAAATGCTCTTCTTCTAGTATGACTTTTTCTTGGCATTGAGATCCTTGTTTGAGAACCATCATCTCAGGAACTTCCTTGAGCATCCTCTGAAACTGCACTTGGTCCAGAGTTTTTTTATTCAGGATCTTTCTCACTCTGAAATCAGCACGTGCACCGGTTGACTTGCTAGTCTGCCTCCTCCCGCTCACTGTGAGCTCCACGAGCATAGGGACCGTGGTGCTCTTTTCGGTCACTGCAAAGAATTAGCTGGAGAGTCATACTTGACACACGGTGGGTGCTTAATTCTTGTGTTGTGGAGGGCATTGTCTTTGTTTCAGGCAGACATGCCCTGGACAGATGTTTGAGTTTCATATTTGGACTTTAGTGGAAGCCTTTCCTTGCCATTGACAGTCACACTGAAAAATTTGTCATAATAGACACTTTCTGAAGTTCCTGTGCACCAGGTGACCCCACAGTTAACAGAATCAACTAGGCTCATTAGGATTGAGGAAAAATCAGTGAAGGAGTTATAGATATATGGTACCCAAGAGTCTTTTGGCCTTCCTCCCTCTTTAATCCTATTATTTAATGTAGTTTAAATCTGAGCTTTAGAAAACAGGCAGTAGAGTGAGGAGAAGAAAATGAAAAAAGGAAGAAGAGACAAAAAACAAAAAAAAATTATACAACTCTGCCAAGGCACAGAGTAAGAAAGAAGATATTTGAGCTTCAGGAGACGCAGACTGTTTAAAACTTCCTTAGGTTTGGGAGCTGATAGCAGAAAGAAGATAAAAAGAGATTTTAGATTGTGACTACTTGGAAAGTGACAGTGTCACTAGAAACACAGACTAATGATTAGAAAAGAGTTTTTTTTTTTTTTTTTTCCCCCAGCAGGGTTGTTACAAATGTGGAACAAATTCAGAATTGCAGCCCCAAATGGAATGTTCCTGGTAAAATATGTTATATAGAAATAAGACATCCAGGATAATCTGGGCTGCATTTTTAGGACTTTTAGACTGATTGCCTGGCGGGCTCAGCTGGGATTTCTTTCCCCTGAAGACACATTGTTATAGGTCATGGTCCACCTGACTACAGAACCTCAGGATAGGGCTCCCTAGAGGCCAGATGTGAGCTGAGCCTGTGACAAATCCTTGCGCCCCAAGGGACAGCCTAGTGTTTCATGGAGAGAAACCATGACTTCCTGATGGGTTCAGTTGGCAGCTTCCTACTGGAGCTAAGCAGCAGCTGCCCCAGGAGACTCGACCCTGCTTCCTGCTCCTCTACACTGGTTGTAACTTTCCATATTCTGCTGAATTTGAGCAGTGCTGAATGCCCTACACCCAGCCAGCTAGCTGGGGGCCACCCTCTTCTTTGCCACTGACTCCTTAAAAAAACTTCAGTGGATCCCGTACTCCAACTCAAGATCAGAAACTGAACGAGTGTGTGTGTAGGATGTCTTGTGTGTATAGGATGTCTTATATATGTAGGGTGTCTTGTGTGTGTAAGGTGTCTTGGATCATTTAACCCTTCTCTGCTGGTCATGCACAGTGCCAGGAAGACAGCAGTTCATTCATAGATCAATTGACTTCAACAGGCACTCACTGAACACTTGCAGTGGCCAAAGGATTTTGTTGGTTAAGGTAAGAAATACAAGAATAAAGCCAAAGGAAGGTAATTGGGGTCTAGAGGTCCGCGGTATACTTCAGGAGTATGTGAACTCCCTGGATTTGAATGCAAACCTTTGTGTGTGCTTTCTGTGTGCACTTTTCTTGAGAAAGAGTCCTCAGTTTGCATCAGAATTTCAAAATCTGTACTTGACCCCAGAAAGACTGAAGACTAAGGATCTAGTTGCTCCTGGTATTGACCAGCTGGTGACACTCCATGCCCTATGCCTATGTGTGAGTCAGAACCACAGGCAGCTTCCCAAACACATGTGTTGGTCCCTCCGTTCTTGTAGGTCAGCTCCTAGATCATAATGATTTCAGTGTACAGTTTTGTAGATTTTTAATATGAGAAGTAAAGGGAAATAGATAAAGGTCTTTGGGATAAGCTGTGTTTTAATTCATACTAAACTAGAGATAACTCATGCTGCAGTCCATGGGGTCACAAATTGTTGGACATGACTGAACCACTGAATTGAACTACTAAACTGAACTGGAAAGATACTCAGTATATGTTCCCTAAAGGGAGAAAAGAAAGCAGGAAGGCTGAAATGGACAAAGTGCCCCTTGCCTGGACAAAATGTACCTAAGTACTGGAATGCTTTGTCTCATGTTTTCCAGGAGTTTGCAGTGGTTTGAGAGACGCTATAGCAACCTCTCTATCAATTTTTGGTGACCTCACTTTAATAAATATCCCATACTGGTCAAGTGTAAACATTTAAGTTTAAAAAGTGAAGATGAATCACTTAACATCGTTTTTCTGCAATGTGGGCTATGTAACTTTCTTGAAAAGAAAATGGAAGACAGGGCAAAAAAAAAAAAAACATAGAATATTTTCCTTGTACCAGTTGGGGGCAATCCAGTACTACAAATGTGCAAGTGAGGGAAAAAAAATACACAGAAAAGATCGTTTGTAACGTTGCTGCTACTGCATGAACTGGTGTCCTTTCTTCTCAAATTAATTTTTCTCAGGCCTCCGAAAGCCATGGCAACAGAGCAGTGCTGAAATGACCAATTGGAAATGCTCTCTTTCTTATGTAATGGCAAGTGCCTTCTCAAAAATAATCCTTGGATCAGGTGGCAACTTAGTTTCACGGTCTTCCAGACTGCATGTGACCAGTGGCTGACTTCAGATTGCCACCTGGGTGCTCCCTGGGCCAGGGCTATCCTGCTCTGATGGTGCAAAAGGCCGTCCACTAAGCCCCTGCGTCTGAAGAGAGTAGGGGTCACTTCTTTGAAGGCCATGGAGAGTCTCACGTTATTCTGATGATGTGGTTTATAGCAGTACCTAAGCCTGTGTACTTCTGGCACTGTTCTGAGCATACAGTAAAGTAAGGTCTTCCATGCCCTAACTTGAAAGCATTGTCTGATATTTCAAGTGTTCATTGATTGTCTTTTTTAGATTCTATGTAAGGTTTTACAGAAGATGTAAAGGAGTTCTTGATGTTTTCACTTTATTTGTCAAGTGTATCTCTTAGGGCGATAAAACTCTGCGTACTCGATGACATGATCCAGGATTGTTTGTGGTAAAATAAGCTGTGGTAAATCAGAGAAAGCAAGACCTGATAGGTTTCAGTCGTCAGGAACATTTTCATGGACACGTGGTTTGACGCTTCTGGTTACCCTGTCTCAGCATCTACCTGAGTATTGGCCAGCACTGCCCGGGGCCTCTGTAGCATGCAGTACCCTCACTAATATCCCTCTTGGACAAAAGGCAGCCAAGTTTTGGGGTCTGACTGTATCTTTTTATAGGGGTGGACTTCTTTACCCTTATGGAACATTGCAGAGTAAGAATTCCATTTTCGAAAGTTGTACATGAAATTTTCATGCAAAACCAACCATTTATCATGGTAATCATTCCTTGCAAGTTTACTCCCTGTGTTGGGAGTGATGGGAAGACCCTATTGTGATCCACTGTGTCATTTCACCAGTGTTTCGGCTGCTTTTACTTCTGAGATTCATTTTTAGTTTGTCATTTACTCTATCCCATCTAAATATAATCATTGCATCTCTGTCACTGTCCGAATAGCTGCTGGCTGAGACTTACAGAGCAGAATGAAAGTAATAACAGAGGTACATTGGTGATTTCAAAAACTCAAGTCAATAAGATTAGAAAATAATCTTCCTGAGAGATGAAAAGCAACATGGGTTAAGTCACAAACTTGTTGTTGTTGATGATTCAGTACAAGAGCGATTTTAAATGAAATTTGTGTGATATTTACTATCCTGTTTTGTTTTTTTTTAAACTGTTGATGTTTTCATCTGAAAACTTGATAGAGTTTTATATGCACAAACAAGTCCCTTAAAGTTTTGTTTAAATTTTTATCACTTGTGTGTTTCATCTACAAGAACTTTTATGTTGAATTACACTGAATCTGATAATACCCTTATAGAGACACTATGTCAGTTGTCTGGTGAATATAAGGACATTTCCACATGCCATACAGCTTCTTCTACAGAACTGGGACCAAGGCTTCATATGACTAAGAGATTCCAAATGACTTCTTCAGAGCGCCCCCCAGCCTGGCTGTGCTTTCTGTCCGATCTCAAACCCCATTTCTCCTCATTGGTTTTACCTGACTACCTGTTGTATTACAGCTCCACTCTTCTGCTCCTTTGCTTTGTTACTGATATTGCTGAGACCTGAAATGTCCTTTATCCCTCTGAGCATCTCATCTGCGATTCAAATCCTACCCACCTTTGCTTCAGAAAACATTTTCTCCTTGAAATTTCCCCTCAACTGAAGTTAAACATAGGCTCCTATCCCCTAGAATTTCATAGTTTGTCTGTACTTATCTCATGGCTGTTAAAATATATTCTCTTTATGGTAATCAATAGAAAGATCTTAAATTGTGTACTCCTTAGTGGCAGAGACCAAACTTTAGTCAGTGTTAAGTCTTTCATAAAATTACACCATGTGTTCTATAGATAAAGTATTAAAATGTTTGTTGAATGGCCCAATGGCAGTTATATCAGTAGACTAGACTTGAAATGAAAGTGCTCTCTCCTTCAACAGTTTGGCAGCTGTCTTATACTTAGTGGCACCAGAGACCTGTGGAATGAAATACAGGGGGATATGTGGGTTCATGGATGGGTGGATGAGTGCATGGATGGGTGGGATGGTTGAATGAATGGATAGGAGCTCTGAATCTGAGCTTTAAACACCCATTTAGATGGTGTGCTTTTCTGATCCTCATTTCTCCTCTTCTCAGCCCTACTGCTCCCTACACCTCCACCTTAAGGTCTCTGAGAATCCCTACACGTCAGGGATCATCGCCAGCCGAGACACAGCCCCCAGCATCATAGTGGCTTCAGGTAAGCAGCTTGCCTGGTCTGCTCACTGCTGTAAATTGTATTTATTTTAAGAAGCCAGGTAGCTGTGCTTAATGAGCAAGCTAAAAATATTTTTGAAAAGCACCTAAGCCACTGACCCTGAAGCAAGTATGCTGAAAAACCCTGCTCAGATAGAGTGTGTGCAGTCTACATCCACCTCGGGCAGTGCACACTGCCAGCACAGCCCATCGTTAGCTTTTGCAGAAAGTTCTATTCACTAATGGTGATGTGCTTTCTCCAGGTAATATAGGTTCTGAGTTGTCCGACAGCGACATCAGCATGTTTGTCTCTTCAGATGCGGGAAACACTTGGAGGCAGGTAAAGTGTCCTGGTTAAGTTACTGGCGTTTAAATGTATTAAAAATTGTCCAGCTTGTTTCAGTTCTGGGAACTTATTCAGTCACTGCTGCTGCTACTGAGTTGCTTCAGTCATGTCTGACTCTGTCACACATAAATCCTAAAGTGTTTCAATGTGTTTATTCCCTTTTTTGTTTTATGCATGGCTTACAAAAGTTCTGAGTTCAGCAAATATTTATGAAATTTGATTTCTTTGCTTGATAAATAAGCCTTTGCATGTGTACTCAGTCACTTTCATCATGTCCGACTCTGTGCAACTCTATAGAATGTAGTCCACCAGGCTCCCCTGTCCATGGGATTCTCTAGGCAAGAATACTAGAGTGGGTTGCCATGCCCTTCTCCAGGGGATCTTCCTGACCCAGGAATCAAACCTGGGTCTGCTGCATTGTAGGAAGATTCTTTACCATCTGAGCCACCAGGGAAGTCCTAAAAAAATGACACTTTATCACAGCTTATATGTAAGAAAGTTTATAAGTAACAATGAAACCAAATTAGATATGGCTGAATTTTCCCCTTAAAAGAAAGCTGGAGTTCTAGAGAGTTTATTATGTAGGGAACATGAAGCCTGGAAGGGAGATTATCTATCTAATGCCGGGTTTCCTCCGTAAATTCCTCTTGCCCTGAAGTCAGAATAGAGGAGAATGCAGTGATACAGAGAAAACCATTACCCAGGTGGTGCTCTGAGATGTTTAAAGCTCATGTGCAGAAGACAGAGTAATAACCATCAGGGCGCATATGTTAGGGAAAGCAGAAATGGAATCACTTTCAACCAGTGTGTTTAGCTTAAATGCTTCCTCTTTCTTCTGAATGAAAATTAGATACTCCTAGCTTATAAAACAGGAGCTTAATGAGGTTTAGCAGTCCTAACAAAATAGGTGCCTAATGCATGGTTGTTACACTTCAATAAATATGTTTTAATAAGCCACTGACATTTAATTATCATACAATAAATAGCACCATAAATTGAAATCTAATGCACAGGTAATCACACAGCAGTGAGAACACTGTGCTTTAAATTTTAGACAGAGATGGCCATGTTACGGTCTAGTTACCATCTCCTAGCTTCATAGATCTACACTGTGATTCACATGTTTTGAGAAGAGTGGGGCAGGAAAGAAACTTGCCTAAGAAATTCCAGGGAATTTGATCTTGGAGATATATGTGCTCAGTCACTCAGTCATGGCCAACTCTTTGTAATCCTATGGACTGTAGCCCTCCAGGCTCCTCTCTCCTTGGAATTTGCCAGACAAGAATGCTCAAGTGGGTTGCCATTTCCGTCTCCATGGATATATATAGGAGCATGCATTATTAAGCTTCCTATGAACAATAGTTAGAGAGCCAGGGTCTCGTATTTTTCCTCCTAACATCCCAAATAAAGCAAATAAGTCTCTCCTATAGTCCTGGGGTACATCTTGGGTGTAAGAAGTAAACAGAGTAGAAACAATTATATCTATAGTGTAATCACAGACGAGGCTATACTAACAGAGTGTCTGTGAGTAAACAACAAGCATCTTGTATGGAGAGGACTTAGAAATTGTCTCCAGCCAGTCTTCACTTGACCTCAGATTCCTCTCTCCACATACAGAGAGAGACCCAGTGACAGTGTACCCAAAGGTATGATTTAATTTTGGTCAGAATTACTCTATGACTGGCTAGAGAATCTGTGAGTTGAACAGGAACATCTGTCCCCTGTAACACTTGGGAACTTTGAAGTAATTGCGTTTGGAAAGGGCACTATCATTCGCCCAGTCCTGGCAGCATCCATTATCGTCTACCTGGTCCTAGAAAGTCACCGCTTCTTTCAAACCTTAGTTTTCTCATCTGTGAAAATGAGAGTATTGGAATAGAGTGTTTCCAAGGTTCCTCTGATCTAAAGATGTGACCCAATGTAACAGTTGCACAAATGTCAACCTAATCATAAATGGAACCCAGCAGAGTTCTCCACAAAATGATAAAAATAGAAATATGAATTCATAACTCTCAGTTATTATTTAAATTTCTCTTGTGGGACACCTAAAATTATTTTATGAAACTCCAGTGGTTCATGTCACCCACCTGGGGAACCATTGTTCATAACTGTGTCTCCCTACAGATTTGGGGGAACCCAGTTCTATCATGGAGAGATTATTTTTCCTCAAATGAAGACTAATTCTCTGAACCCTGGGTGTGTGTGGTTTCCCTCTTCCAGATCTTTGAAGAAGAGCACAGTGTTTTGTATCTGGATCAAGGTGGAGTCCTGGTTGCTATGAAGCACACATCTCTCCCAATTCGACATCTCTGGTAAAGGCGCCTGTTGCCCCTAAGTCCTGTACCCAGATGGTTCACACAGCTGAGACCAGTCTAAGTCAGGCAGACAGACTGTAACTGTGCTTGTAGTAAATTGTCCTGGTCGGCTGGAATATAACTTATACCTTTGCTTTATTATAAGAGGGAAGAGGAAAGGAGGCAGGGGGGTGGGGCAGGAAGAGAAAGGGAGCTTGCTTCTGCCCTTTAGAGAGGAATTATACATGGTTTTGGAATGTGAAAGCCCCCTCTCCCCCATCAGTACCTCCAGCACCTCACTCTTTCAGTACAGTCATGGGTAGAATGGTTGTCAAGGATAATCTCTGAATAGCTTAATTTCTCACAGCCACCTATCCCAAATATTGTCTCCTGAAGTTTAATATTTGCATTCACTCTGTTCATTCTGCACAGAGATCAGCAGAGCGTGTCACTTCTGCTCTGATCTCATGTGGCCTCATTTTTGCGGGCAGGAGAGGGTGGTTTTCTGAAGCTCTCCCTGCAGGTCTTCTACCGAGGAGCATGCAAGCCCTAACTTCCAGAGGGGTTTTCAATAGATTCCTTTATCTGTGTTCTTGAAAATGGCTCTCTCCGCAGGGAGCTCATTCAAAGTCAAAGGCTTGATTTTCCCTCCAGTGTTGGTTACTTTGGTGGAACAAAGGGAAAGCTGCAGAAATAAGAGAACCAGAGGCTTAGCCTGAGGAAAGGCATCCCAGAGAAAGGCAGAGGAAAGGAAACATCCTGTATGACCATCAGAGTTGCAGAGTCCTCTCTTACTTTCAAGAGCCTGTTCTGCAGCCATTCACTCAGTGGGTCAACCAGGATTTGTAACAGTGTACGAAGGGCACCACTAAGGCTTTGATCACAAGGAAGTGTCTGGTTCAAGTCCGTTGCAGTGGTCCCAGAAGGTGACTGTTCTCAGAATCACCTGCAAGGTTTGCTGCTAGATGACAGCAAGGTTTTAGAGAGGGCCACAGCCACACTGAGATCTAAGACCTAATAAGATATCCAAATTTAAAAAATTCTATCAGCGACTTATCATTCCCGTTTCATACAGCTCTCCACTGATTGATGTTATAATACATCTGGGCCCCAAATCACTTGGCTAGCTGTATATCCACCTTCTGATGTAATTAAGAACACTTATTCATACCAAAGGCTCACTTTGACAATGCCCCAGGTATTTCTAAAATATATTCTGTCCTGGTTGGTAGTATCTTTTCTTTGAAAGGATTTTCCTTTGAGATCCGATGACTGTTATTTTTTTTTCTGTCATCAGGTTGAGTTTTGATGAAGGGAGATCTTGGAGCAAATACAGTTTCACATCTATTCCCCTTTTTGTGGATGGGGTTCTGGGTGAGCCTGGGGAAGAGACTCTCATCATGACGTAAGTGGAAAACAGTGTTGTCTTCTAGTCTTAATAGAAATCCAGAAACGTGTGGTTTTTAGCTGAGCCTGGTCGCTTTCTGCTGTCAGTTGTAAAGTTGCTAACAAAGGCAGTGCATTTGACTTCATGATTCCCCAGCCAAAAAGAAAGAACAATGCAGGCATCCATTTCCTTGGCTCTTTGCTAGCTAGTAGGAGACCTGTACTGTGGGCTGGCAGCAAAATGGTACAGCCTATTTCTTCCTATACTGAATGAGCTTAGGGAAATTAGACGTGATTTTTTTTTTCAATAGAAAATAAAGCTAATAATTTGAAACTTTAATAATAAACATGCTTGATATACAGAAAATCACAGGCATATAAGAATGATTTCACTTTAAGACAGAGCACAGAGCTTGATCACACCCCCACAAAGGATGTTATTTTTCCCTGGCTCTTTACCTAACCCAATTGTGAGGCATATTAGGGGAACCACGAGAACAGTCTGTTCTTGTGAAATTGCATTTGCACTCATTCTTGTCTGGAAAGGGATGATCATTAATTTGTGAAAGACTTGATTAATGGCTTGCCTGCCTGTTGGTTTCAAAACATGAGCTCTGAATTTGAAATATGAAACTCTAATTTTTCCTTCTCCTGGAAAATCAGAAGTGGAAAACAGAGAGGGAAAATTTTAAAGCAGTTGTTCCTGTTGACAGTGAAAATTTTTTAATCAAAGTGAACAGTTGGTACATTTTCTGATTTTTTCTCCTTTTTAACAATAGAAAAGAGAAATAAAAATTAATATGCCTAACAGTTACACTTTTGCGCAGTGGGTTAGCAATTTATTCTATAATTTGTCTTTATTTGGTTTTTATATTTACAAAACACAGATGAAAAAAGCTGACTGTAAAGTCTGCCTTGTAGCTTTTATCCACATTGACAATCGGTGATTCAAACACTTCATTAAGTAGCTGAGCTTCTCTGAGTCAGGAGAGCAGAATGAACAGGGTAGGAAGTCGTTACAACTCTTCAGCCTTGTTGCCCACTTCTCCTTGAGTCTGGTGGGAAGATAAAATAGTACAGAAACCACAGGAACCAGTTAGATTAGCAAGAGAACCTGGAGGTATAATCTTGGACTGCATATAAGACAGGATTTGTGATTGTTTTCTCATTTTTATTTTTTCTCTCTGGTCATCAGTGATTGTTGTACAATATATAGCAGCAGGCTTTTAGTCTAACATCCCTGGGTTCTAACTCTACCAGTTCTTGATGAGTTGTCTTTGGTTTTTACATGTTAAAATTTTTTGAGCCTCAGGTTACCTGCAGGTAATGTGGAGTCAATAATAGCAACCCTCCTCAGAAATGTGTTTTGGGGATCAAATAATATGACCGATGTAAGATGCTTAGCATTTTGCTAACTTCTTAGTAGATATTCGGCAAATGCTAACTGTGGTTGTAACTGTCAGCATTGCTATTATTGTGAGTATTTGTATCATCTGCAGAGTGTTTGGACACTTCAGTCACCGCTCTGAATGGCAGCTGGTCAAAGTGGACTACAAGTCCATTTTCGATAGACGTTGTGCCGAGGAGGACTACAGACCCTGGCAGCTACACAGCCAGGTAGGGGGACGAGTGTCCTGGGTGGGAGGCATGCAGAGTACTGGGGGAAAGATAGTCATTCAAATGTAGGAAACAGGGTTCTCTGGGCAAAAATGTCCATCTGGGGGTTTCTTGTGTGTTCTGTGTGCCATGGCAGTGAATAAACTCAACATTTATAGCTCTTGTGAGGTAATTTCTGTGTTTATTGTACGAGGATATAATGAGATAAAATTCAAATGTGCTTGGCTTAGACTTACGACTCAAAACAAAACACCAACTCGGCACAGAGATCCAAGCATATTTATCTGAGCATGTCATCTGGTTGTAGGGTGTGGGGGCAGGGGCGAGGAAAGGCTCTTCAGTTTTATCTAGCAAGGCAAACAGAGGCATAAAATAGCAAAGTTATGCTGGGTGAGGAGTGCCACTACAGTTCTTCCTCCTTACCACTGTGATTCCCTGATTAGGTAGTGCTCTGTGCCTCCTTCTGAGGGTCTTGTGTTATAAGGATGTGGAATTATTAGTAGGAAAATTTCCTTCATCCTGGCCCCTCTGCTACTCCGCTCATATTGTTGATAGACTGCTTGGATAAAAGCATCTCTCTTTTGATTTCCCAAGGCAGAACTCACTCTGCCAGCCTCTCAAAGGACATAGCTTGGGCCCTTGCTTGCAAAGCCATCACTGTGTTGAGAGAGTGACACGACATATACTCCAGACGTAGACTAAGTTGTATGTTTATGTGTCGATGTGTAGTGCAGCTGGTTAAAGTGAGTTTGCTCAAGAAAGACAGTGTAGAGTAGCTTAGAAAAAAGTCTGTCTGGTCCTTTGGACACACACATAGAGCTGGGTTTGACAATGGGAGCTACATCAGCTAGAATCACCTGCTTTTCTTGGAGGCTCAGTAATGAAAGGATTGTTCATTCACATAGTTGATATTTTCCCCTTTGGAGTGCACGCACATTGTAATATCCAGAGCGTTTATTTATTTTGTGGAGAAGCACTGAATTTAGTGTCCTTGCTTCTCTTATAGAGGGATGTAAAATCAGTGCAGTAAAGTTGTGTGGGCAGAGGCATAACAAACTGAGGCAAAATGGACCTTTATGTTTCTTAGCGATATTCTTCTTTCATATGCACATAAGTGATCGTGTGTCAATCTTTTATTACAGAAGACGTCAATGTAATTACCATAAATTTGTTGACAATACACTGTGACAGGCTGAGTCTTAGTTACCCGTATGTCCCTCATAGCCTTCTACCCAACACCTTGCCAAGTAAGGACCTGCTGAAAACAGAGCTCGGGACATTTTGACACTCTCTCGGTACTTCTTAGGATTAACTTTGTCGTTGTGTTCTGTAATAGGACTCTAGACATTGAAAGGAAAATGCTGTCAGCACAAAGCAGACTGCCCACATCCAGATTACCCTAAGATTTGAGACCATCTCCCTGGACTATCCTCGTGTGGAGTAGGGAAGGTCATGCCTATGGGCCAACAGTGTGAGATTCTTGTCTCCTTACAGGGGGAAGCATGCATCATGGGAGCGAAGAGGATATATAAGAAGAGAAAATCTGAGCGGAAGTGCATGCAGGGAAAATATGCAGGAGCCATGGAGTCTGAGCCCTGTGTCTGCACAGAGGCTGATTTTGACTGGTGAGCTTGTGCTGGTAGCCCATGTAGTTACTGCATCTTTCAAACCCATGTGGACCTTAACGGAAGTTTAGATTTGAATAGTGACATGCGTAGATACAAGTGACAAGCCTCATGTTTGTGTGAATTACCATGTGGGGACATCATGGCTTACTGGTTATGTGTGTGTGTGTGTGTGTATACAGAAAAAAAACAGATTTCTTTAGGCTTAAGGAGGACTCAGGAGATAGCTGGTGATTATCTGCACATATTTGACAGGTCTGAGGACAAAAAGAGAGGCCAGATCCACCCTGAGTCTCTTTAGACCACAGCACTTAAATAAGTGGATGTTTCAGGGAGCAGATATATGTGTGCTCAAGATAAAAATCTTTCTAGAATCTAGGGTTCCTGGTAGTCAATTCTGGTCATTTAGGGCAGTGCATTTTCTATACTTTGAGGTTTTCAACTAGTGGCTAGCTGACTGTTGCTTATGAAAGCCATGGAATATTTTTCTGAATCAAGTGCAAGGATGGAGTCACTGGCATTTCCATCTGTGGCTTTATGAACCCAGCAGTAGAAGAGCCTACTCCTTTTACCAGCATTAACCTAGTTTAAACTGGAAAAGGACTGCAACATTTAGATGTTAAATATTCTCAGAGTGCCACAACATGCTTTTTGGAGCTTTAGTTAAGCAGAAAACTAGCTGGTGGGGCCAATGATGTCCTTGCTTTGTTCTAGTTTTGACTGTCAGATGAGGTTGAAAGATGACTGAAGATGAGTAGGTGGTAACCAACCCTCTTGATCATGTCCATCCCATTTTCAGTCTCTTTTTTTCCCCTCCTCCTTCAAAAAAAATTATATATATATATATATATATATATGTTTTTGTTTAGAGAAAGCAATTGCTAAATGTGTATATCAGTGTTAAATGATTGAACTTACCCAGCATAAGAAACAAAGACATTTACTTAACAGTATTAGCTGGGTAGCAATCATCAGTCATGTGTCTGATCATCAGAATATCAGTGATTGGGCTGAGGCACTGTGTACATGCATGTAACATAACTTAGCAAAAGGAAGCATCTCGTTTGGTAGACCTCTAGGAGCATTCTCTGAATGAACAGTACTGGCCAGTCCTGGCACATTGGCTGCCAGTACTCAGACCTATAACCCAAGGCCATTCCTGTCTTGTTGGTAGAGACGGCAAACCAAGAGGCAGTTCTGTCTGTCTCTGGACTCAGCCAGAAGCAACAGACCTTCAGTCACACTGGGACTCAGAAGAAATTCTGCAGGGGCCTCCCCAGCCCTAACTTTCCTTTCAGTCAGCTCAACACTGTTACAATCACAAAAATATTCCATCCCTGTCCTACCTTTCAGGATTGACATCCTGAACTACATTCACAGGGAGCACTTGCATGGAATGTTTGTCATTCATCACGTGCCTCTTTCTGAAACCAGGCTGCTTCTCCTTTATTCCCTCTATTCAAGGAGGATCCATACGGGGGGTTAACTTTTTATGTCATAGCTTTGACTTTGGCCTTCCCAAATAGTGATTTTTTGGCAAAGGTGGTTGTCCCTGAATGTCCTCTCTCAGTTTGGCTCTCCCTCCGGACATGCCTCTGGTAGATGACCTTGCCTGTGATTCGTAATTTCCTGAAATGAACACAGGTTGTCCTATAGGCAGAGTCTCAGAAGTCCTTCTACCCATGCTATGTTACCGCAGAATCAAACCCAGCTGGTATGGGCCGAATTCTGAGAACCAACTGCCTCGTGACAGGCCCCTGAGCAAGCCTAGTTCTTTCCCAGCCTTTGTGTGCCAGCATCTCACCTCCGTCACACTGATGGGCCAGTTCATACCAGTGCTTGCCGTCGCTGCCTGCAATTTGTCTGTGCATGAGGAGCTACGATGCGTTGCCATTCTCTGGGCCCAGCTTCATCTTTTGGAAGCCAAGAAAGTCGACTCAGAGGCTCCTGGAGGCAAGAATGCACGGAGGCTGAGAGAAAACTCTTTGTTTTCAAACTAGAGAAAATGTGAAGCAATTGGTGGCATTAACTGAATAGGACAGAGTTTTCCTTTGGGGAGAATGCTCACGACACTCACATTGCCTTTCCTGCTGTGACTTTGAAGCAGATGGTTTGTGCACAGGGAGACCTGGCTCAGCTCTCCTCAGTAGATCCAGACGTCTGGAAGAGCACCCCAAAGACAGCACTAGTAGTGAGGATTATGCCACATGTGGATGCCTTGGGTTCTTCAATGCAGTTGACACAGAGGGCTGGGCTTCCACCATCATAGCTTTCTCAGGGTCCAACCACAATCACTATGGTGTCTCCCCCTGATGAGAACATCATCTATACTCCTGACTGAAAGGTGTTTAATGACAATTACTGGGCACTGAGCTTTCATCTCTATGCATGCGTCTCTGTGGCCTCCAGGTTAGCATTTCTCAAAATAGATTCTGTAGAATGTTTTCTTGGGTACTTGACAGATATTCCATGGAAAGAAAGATTCCATTTTTGGTAAGGCATTGATTTAGTGAATGCCTGTTTTATTGACTAGTTGACCAGGGTAGAAGTTGGCTGTGGATTGACTTAAATTGCTCTCAGTAATGTTGCCACCTACTGAAAGGTTTCTCTCCTTTTTTTTTCCCCAACAGTGACTATGGTTATGAACGACACAGCAATGGTCAATGCCTGCCAGCCTTTTGGTTCAATCCATCCTCTCTGTCCAAGGACTGCAGCTTGGGGCAGAGTTACCTCAATAGTACTGGGTGAGTGCCAGAAGCATTGGCCTGAGGAGGTCATCTGCTGCTGCTTTTCAGCATGCGATAAATTTATAGAATCACTTCTGATCAAAGACCAGGTCTGTTTCATTATAACACCAGTTTATTCATTTTCATTCATTTTAATCAGCACAAATTTGCATTAATAGTACAAATTCCATCTGAGAATAAGATTCCAGTTGCAAGTAAAGAAACAAAAGAGGTTATTTGGATGAAGATACCAATGATGATAATATACAGATTGCTTCATTTTTTGATCCCTTATTTCACAACTGTTTAATCACATGAGGCTACCTTTTACCTTGCAGCATACCTGTGTGGAAAGTCAAACAAATATTTCCCATGTGCATTTCCGGCTTGATAGATGTGGAAACTAGAGGCAGAAAAGCTCATTGACTTTTCAAGAGTATGCTAGTGTTAGCAGGAATGTGTTCCATTTTCTCTCTATACAGTCTTGACATATTGAAGACATGCATTCTGATCTTTATAAATCTGAAATCCGATTGAAAATTTTGTGTTGAATGATATGCACTGTGGGATTTATCCAATATTATGTAAGAAATACCATAAAAAGGAAAACCATGTGGTGACTTTCCCAAAATTGTAACTGATATTTATAGACTTTGGAAACTACTGTGTGGAACTTATTTGGAATCTAATTCAAGCAATCTATCAAAAGGCATTTTTGAGCCATTTGGGAAACTAAATATGGTCTGGTGACTAGTGATGTAGTCCTCAGGATTTGCCAAAGATATGCTTTTCTATCTCTAATTGGAGATATATATGTGTATATAAAGAGATTTGTTAAAAGGACTGGGAGCTATGGAGATGGGCAAGTTCAGATCCTGATATCTACAGGGGGAATTGGCAAGCTGGAGACCCAGGAGGTGAGACGGTTTGTTTCTAGGCACAGTCTGAACACTGATGGCGAACCATGGAAGCTAATAGTATAATTCCTGTCTGAAGACCAGCAAGGTCAAAACTGATATTTCCGCCTAAGTGTGAAGGCAAGAAGGAAGCCATTGTTCAGTTTGAAGGCAGTCAGGCAAGACAGATTTTCTCTTATTTAGAAGAGAGTTAGCTTTTTGAGGCCATCAACTATTTTAATGAGGCCCATCCACGTAAGAGAGGGCAATCTGCTTTACTCAATTTACTGATTTAAATATTAATCTAATTCAAAAACACTCTCAGAGAAGCATCAGAATAAGGTTTGACCAAATACCTGGCCACTCTGAGGCCCATCCAAGTTGACACATAGAATTGACCATCACAGGTAATACTAGGTTATGTCTAAATCCAAACTTTATATTATAATGTGCTAAGTCACTTCAGTGATGTCTGACACTTTGTAACCCTATGTACTGTAGCCCGCCAAGCTTCTTTGTCCATGGGATTCTCTAGGCAAGAATACTGGAGTTGGTTGCCCTGCCCTCCTCCTGGAGATCTTCCTGACCCAAGGATCAATCCTGCATCTCTTAGGTCTCCTGCATTGGCAGGCAGGTTCTTTACCAGTAAAGGCACCTGGGAAATCCCATTTATATTATATTAACTAAATTTATTATACATTTATGTATGATAATAATATTTTGATTAGGTCAAAAAAAGATAACTATCTTTTAGAGATACTAATGTATGACATTTGCTTTAAAATGTTAGAAAAGAGATGTGTGCTGTGCTTAGTCACTCAGTCATGTCTGAACCTTTGCAACCCCATGGACGGTAGCCCGCCAGGTCCTCTGTCCATGGGAATTCTCCAGGCAAGAATATTGAGTGGATTGCCATGCCCTCCTCCAAGGGATCTTTCTAACTCATGGATCAAACCCAGGTCTCCCGCCTTGCAGGCACATTCTTTACTGTCTGAACTACCAGGGAAGCCCAAGAATACTGGAGTGGGTAGCCTATCCCTTCTCCAGGGGAACTTCCTGACCCAGGAATTGAACAAGGGTCTCCTGCATTGCAGGTGGATTCTTTACCAACTGAGCTACCAGGGAAGCCTAGAAAAGAGATGCATATTAATAAATTTTGAAGGTAACCTAATGAAAGTGTGGCTATTTATTATACTGTTTTCTCTCATTTGTGCATATTGGAGAATTCTGATGTTAAAAATTAAAGAGAGAGGGAAGGGGAAGAAAGAGAAAAAAAGGGGAGAGGGGAAGGGCTGGAAGGAGAGGGAGAGGAAGAGAGGGGAAGCAGGCACTCACCAGGAGGCCAGCACTGCTTGCCAGCTGCCCTTCTTATTTCTCAGGACAGCTGCCATCCAGAGGAGAGGACATTCATCTTCCTATTTATGTACTTTTGTACATAAATGTTTTGAAATGTTTATATTTTTTTAATTTAAAAAAATCAATATATACTACTCTCAGAATAATACATACTACTCAGGAGGTATTACCTGAGAGCATCTCACCCTAACAGATTTTTGCTGAGTTATCACATCTGCTGGTTTCATCCATTCCATTCAAACTTTTTTTCAGGATGAGAGAAAAACATAGACATGTGCATCAAATATTCTTATCTCTGATTGAATAAATATGCTGTGATTTACTTGCACTGTAACATAAAATTTGAGAAAAATGCAAGTAACATTTTTACAGCAAAGGGTCAGTGAGGTCTTGAGCATCTAGTACCATGTGAAAAATTGAAAAAGGCTGCTGAAATCACTCAGCTTAATGGTGAAGAAATGCCAGAGAAAGAAGTTGTATCACTTGCATGTACGAACATGTTTAGACACTGTAAAGAGCACTGGGAGCCCCTGAAGCTGATTTCAGAATTGATTTTTTTTTTTTTTTTTCCCACTGAGTTAGTCAAGGGAGTTATGCTGTTCTCTCTTTGGTATTAATGAGAGGAGGCTGAAGTACGGAGGGGTCTAAATTGTACCAAATGCTACTGAAACCACTGTAATAGGCAGAAAAAGAAGGTCTATGAACCCTTACTTTTCACTATATTAAGAATATATATATATTTTCATTTTATAATTATATAAATGTATCAATATTTACACGCACGCTTAGACACACATTTTTTTAACTACTAAACAGATTTCACCATTCTTTTGGTGAACTCAGTATGTGAAACCCAAATAAATCCTAACCTATATAAAATAAACCATCAGAGATGAGTAATTTACATATTCTATTCAATGGAAGTTTTCATCTATGCCCTATAAGATAAAATTTTCAATTATAAATGGTTCAGCAGTAGGTTTGTTGTTGTTTAGTCACTTAGTCATGTCTGACTCTTTGTGACCCCAGGTACTGCCACACGCCAGGCTTCCCTGTCCTTCACCATCTCCTAGAGCTTGCTCAGACTCTTGTCCATTGAGTTGGTGATGCCATCCAACCATTTCATCCTCTGTTGTCCCCTTCTCCTCCTGCCGTCTGTCTTTCACAGCATCAGGGTCTTTTCCAGTGAATCAGTTCTTTGCATCAGATGGTCAAAGTATTGGAACTTCAGCTTCAGTCCTCCCAATGAATATTCAGGATTGATTTCCTTTAGGATTGACTGATTTGATTTCCTTGTAGTCCAAGGGACTCTCCAAGAGTCTTCTTCAACACCACAGTTCAAAAGCATCAATTCTTCAGTGCTCAGATTTCTTTATGGTCCAATTTTCACATCCATAGTGACTACTTGAAAAACTGTAGCTTTGACTCAGCAGTATGTATCCAGGTATATAAATGCTTGTCAATGCAATTATGTTTATTAATCACACAATCACAACATTACTTCCTAGTGCTCCCTCTCCGCTCTCAGAGGGTTGTTCCTGCCAGTGGCTATTACCTGAGAGTATCTCACCCTAAGAGATTTTTGTTGAGTTATCACATCTGCTGGCTTCATCCATTCTATTCAAACATATTCCAGAAAATCATCAGCATTAGTGAGCTAGTTTGTGTAAAGGGGACATATGGTAAATACCAGCCATCAGTAAGTAGGATAAATGCCCCGCTCTTGAAGTAAGGGGCTCATAGGTGGAAGAGTAACCACCCTCATAGCACCCTGTGGCCTAAGGTTGGGAGGAAGGATATCAATCATAACCTCACAGATTGACATATTGTCTATACATTTGCATCAAGAAGACCGTTAGCTGGGCTAGGGTCCTGAAGTCATCCCCAAAAAAGGCTCCATACCATCAAATTTCCATTTGCAGGGTCTGTAGCCAACTCAAAAGTGTGTAAGAGGTAATGTGTAGATGAAATTGAAAAAGAACTTTCTGCCTTTCTGTTTTTTAACTTTATTTTGTATTAGAGTATAGCTGATTAACAATGTTATCATCATTTCAGGTGAACCACAAAAGGACTTAGCTATATATATGTGTGTGTGTGTATATCCAGTCTCCCCCAAACTCCCTTCCCATCCAGACTGCCACACAGCACTGAGCAGAGTTCCCTGTGCTATACAGTAGGTCCTTGTTGGTTATCCATTTTAAATATAGCGGTATGAACATGTTCATCCCAAATTCCCTAACTATCCCTGTGCCCCCTCCTTTCCCGCTACACAGCAACCATAAATTTCTTCTCTAAGTCTGTGGGTCTCTCTCTGTCATGTAATTAATTTCCTTTGTATCATTTCTTTTTAGGTTCCACGTATAAGGGATGTCATATGATATTTCTCCTCGTCTGCCTTACTTCACTAAGTATGAAAATCTCTAGGTCTATGTTGCTGCAAATCTTTTTAACCACCTTAATGCCACTCCAGCCCCTGACCCCAGATGTCACCTGGCTATATGCTGATTTAGTGGCATTTCATAAGCACAGATTCAATAAGGTGGTAGCCACTACAGTCCGACAGTCAACCATTTAGCTTTTCACTTGGAGATGTTTATACATCTCACTTAGAAATGTTTATATACAGGAAGTATATGCATATGTTTTCTGTGTTTAAATAAAAGCCAATTTAGATTATCATCCCAATCCTGGCCCCCTTTCCTACTCAGCTGTGATCCGTTTGATATGCATGTTTCTAAACACTTTCTTTTGCATTTGTCAGTGAATAATTAAGTGAAAAGATACACAAAATTAATTTGGTTGTTTTTATATGAAGTTTCCTACTAGATGTATTGTTCTTTTATGTGCCTTTTTCATTCAAAAACACATCTTAGATATCTTTTGATGTCAGAGTTTATGAGGCTTCTTTCCATCTAATTTCTTTTTACTCCTTATGATTCAGACATCAGGAGTTATGTAGTAATCTCTTTCATGGACAGTTTGATCATTTCCTATTTTCTGCCATTATAAACAGTGCTACAGTTAGCTTTCTGATACTGTAATACTTGTTACTAAAACCCTGCAACAATCATTTGAATCTCTTTTGGCAGCTGAAGGTCTTTCTGCTAGCTGCTAAAGCAAATTCCATCCAGTCAGTTGATTCCTTCTTGGACCTGAGTATCTAGGCATTGCCAAATATCTCCCCCATAAGAGTGGAAACACCAGCTTCCTGCCTACACACTGCCTGTAAATCCCACACATGAGATAATCAGTTATATTAACTTCCGTCCTCCTTTAAAATACAAATGCCAGTGGATTCTGTAAGAGAACCCGAAGAGGAAGGGTAAGCAGGATTCCCACACTAAGAAGGTGTGAGGCAGGTTACTTCAGGCAAACAAGAGATGAGCCAGGTAAAAGGGCCAGGCTGGTAGCTTTTTCAAGGACAAGCTGTGATATCAGATTAGTATCCAGGCATTGGGGGAGATATTGGGCAAAGCCTCAAGTCTCTAGAATTAAGGAGCCATAGTGCCCCTGTGCCTCTCCAGTGCCCATTTTAGCCCATCCACGGGCATCTCTGGTTGTCAGCACAGAATCTGTAGTATTAACTTCAGGCAAAGATGAAGTGTTGAGGAGTCACAGGGCAGGGTTGGCTTGAGAGTTCCTGCCCCCCCGATAGATTTCACTTGTCATGTGCCTGACTTGCCTCACCCAGTCCTCACAGCAGGGCACACGCTGCAGCCACGCAGTCAGACTTGGGTTGAACAGGTCTGCAAAACAGCCATCCCTTGTCAGTAAAGCTTAACAAGCAGATCTGCCAGTAGCACCAGTCTGCAAATTTACTTGAAGGCACACAGGCAAACTTTCCTTTTATTTTTGTTAAGACCTCACTTTATAAATGGTTATGGTTGCTTTCATAGTCAGCTCATTATGCTGTATAGATAGCCCTGTTCTCAGGTTCACTCCCTTCTCCATGATGGAAACATCCTAGCATCAGCTGTTATTGTGCCCCATAGAAATGCTCTTTTGAGGAGATGCCAAAATTGTTATCAGTTTCCCTGTGTAGAAATGAATGGGCGTGCAGTTTCCTTTCAGCTCTTGGGAAGATCTTAGAAAGAGTTAGAATAAGAGCTGAAATGGGTGTAGAGTATCCCTCCAGTGACTGTAGCTACCAGTCCTTAGCTCTTAGCCCAGTGATGGAAGGTGTCCAGTGTCCACACCACGACACACAACGTGAGCACGGTTCTGCCACATTGTCCCTGCCACTTTTTACCTGTTCCTTCATGCCTCCCACAAGCCCCTCCATGGAAAGCAAAGAGGCTGGTACTAGGCCTTCAGCCTACTATGGATAGAGAGTGAACTCTAAGGCAGGAGGTGTTGCTGGGTAAAGAGCAGAGTTATTTTAGAATGAAACGATCTCTACCTTCATCTGCAAGCCACTTCCTTTCTTGAGCCTTAGTTTCCTAAACTATGAAATTTTACTATTTGCTTTTGGGGGTTGATTAAATGTGATGCTCTATATGAAGCATGCGGCACAGTACCTAGTGATAGTAGCCACTTTTCAAAATGTAGAACATCACCAACAGTGATCATCTAAGGGCTCCTCTGGAGTGAAGGTAAAAAGGAGGGGGAAGTTTCCTTTTATTGTGTATCTATAGTCCAGACATTTGATGCATAATAGTCATGGCAGTCCTGAGATCTAGGACACATTTAATATAAGGCCCTGTTTTGTCATCTGTAGAACTGAAATAATATCTTGCCTAGGCTCATAAACTCACAGAATTAGAAGCACTGTACTCCAAAATGCATGTCTGCCCCCAAGACCACTCAAGGCAGATAAGACATTTACCTGATTAATAAATGAGTTCCTTTTATTTAAATAAAATGAAATCACTACTCACCTGTGTGTCATCTGGCATTTCGTGCTGAAATAACCCCAAATTCATTTTCTCCTTGTTACTCCATTGATAACTATAAATATCTCAGTTTGCAAATACAAAAGCCCAAGCCTATTTAGTTATACTATACATACTATGTGCTACACATTTATACTATGTTCTTGGACATGAACTTGGGCAAATTTGGAGATAGTGAGGGACAAGGAGGCCTGGCTTGCTGCAGTCCATGGGGTCACAAAGAATTGGACACAACTTAGCAACTGAACAATAACAATAGCTATTTCAAATCCTAAAAGATGATGCTGTGAAAGTGCTGCACTCAATATGCCAGCAAATTAGGAAAACTCAGCATTGGCTACAGGACTGGAAAATGTCAGTTTTCATTCCAATCCCAAAGAAAGGAAATGCCAAAGAATACTCGAACTACCACACAATTGCACTCATCTCACACACTAGTGAAATAATGGTCAAAATTCTCTAAGCCAGGCTTCAGCAATATACGTGAACTGTGAACTCCCAGATGTTCAAGCTGGCTTTAGAAAAGGCAGAGGAACCAGAGATCAAATTCTCAACATCCGCTGGGTCATCGAAAAAGCAAGAGAATTCCAGAACAACATCTACTTATTCTTTATTAACTATGCCAAGCTTTTGACTGTGTGGGTCACAATAAACTGTGGAAAATTCTTCAAGAGATGGGCATACCAGACCACCTTACCTGCCTCTTGAGAAAACTGTATGCAGGTCAGGAAACAACAGTTAGAACTGGACATGAACAACAGACTGGTTCCAAATAGGAAAAAGAGTACATCAAGGCTGTAGATTGTCACCATGCTTATTGAACTTATATGCAGAGTACATCATGAAAATACTGGGCTAGAATAAGTACAAGCAGGAATCAAGATTGCTGGGAGAAATATCAATAACCTCAAATATGAAGATGACACCACCCTTATGGCAGGAAGTGAAAAACTAAAGAGCCTCTTGATGAAAGTGAAAGAGGAGAGTGAAAAAATTGGCTTTAAACTAAACATTCTAAAAACTAAGATCATGGCATCTAGTCCCATCACTTCATGGCAAATATATGGGGAAACAGTGGCTGACTTTATTTTGGGGGGCTCTAAAATCACTGCAGATGGTGATTGCAGCCATGAAATTAAAAGACATTTACTCCTTGGATGGAAAGTCATGACCAACCTATATAGAATATTAAAAAGCAGAGACATTACTTTGCCAACAAAGGTCTGTCTAGTCAAGGCTACAGTTTTTCCAGTAGTCATATGGATGTGAGAGTTGGACAGTGAAGAAAACTGAGCACCGAAGAATTGATGCTTTTGAACTGTGGTGTTGGAGAAGACTCTTGAGAGTCCCTTGGACTGCAAGGAGATCCAGCCAGTCCATCCTAAAGGAAATCAGTCCTGGGTGTTCACTGGAAGTACAGATGTTGAAGCTGAAGCTCCAATACTTTGGCCACCTGATGCGAAGAGCTGACTCATTGGAAAAGACCTTAATGCTGGGAAGGATTGAGGGTAGGAGGAGAAGGGGATGACAGAGGATGAGATGGTTGGATGGCATCACTGATGCAATGGATATAAGTTTGGGTGGACTCTGGGACTTGGTGATGGACAGGGAGGTCTGGCGTGCTGCGATTCATGGGGTCACAAGGAGACAGATATAACTGAGCGACTGAACTGAACTGATACTTGTATATGGTTAAATCTTGTTTACACTGTTTCAGATCCAGAGAACGTGATATGATTTCAGTTGC
Source organism: Antilocapra americana (assembly GCA_007570785.1). Taxonomy (NCBI): domain Eukaryota; kingdom Metazoa; phylum Chordata; class Mammalia; order Artiodactyla; family Antilocapridae; genus Antilocapra; species Antilocapra americana. The sequence continues at coordinate 581,407 of ML664183.1, forward strand.
TAAAGTAACTAGAACATTGCTTGTTTCATACCAACCATGAAAGATTCTGTAAATATAAAATAAAGTGGGCATTGGGCTGGTTTATTCTAAGAAATGAAGATAATCTTATCAAGGAACAGATTTCTTTTTGCTACTAAGCTAGAGATATTTCTAGATGCGTTTTTTAAAAAGTAGGTACAGAAATTTTTGTCTGTGAAGTTTCTTTAGAGGAGCCATTAACCTCTTTGGAATAATGTAAGTATACAGTGATGGTTCTTGTTGTTCCTCAGTGTTAGTTTCTCAATATTCAATGGGAATATTTACTCAAGAATTTCAAAAAAAAGATTTAAAAATAGCATTAATTCAGTATCTATATATGAATATTTAGTGGGTCCAGGAAAAAATATATATACACATAAATTATAGCAAAACAGTTATTTCCATACTCTCACATACATTTAGAATGTTTTAAAAATGCTTTCTGTAAACATAATCCTCTCTATGTGAGCTATGAAAACACTTAAACCCTGGCTATCGTGCCATCACCCTGGGGTTGCTATTTCCAGGGCCTTTGGGGGCTGTGTTCTTTTCCCAAGTGATCTCATTTCTGATCCTGGTAGGGTTCTTGATGTTCAGTCTGATTTGTTCAGCAACATATGTCAGTGTACATCACAGAGAATAATTGGTCCTAAAAGTGGTGCCTGTGTTTCAAGTCCACAGAGAGGAAATCACTCACAGTGTTTGCAGACCCAAAACTGCAGGGGCCCATGTGGCTGGATTTAGTTTCACAGCAGACACTCTAGACTTGTCAGCTGCTACAGAATTGATTCTTCAGAATATATTTCTTAGATACATGTTCCCACATGTTTACAGGGTGGCATTAGGGTTAGAAATGAAGAAGGTGAACGGAGATCAGGTTTCTCACGCCACTGCCCGCCCAGTGGTATTGGGAATAGCAATCCTCATACAGGTGGTATGGCATCATGGCAAGAGAGCTCCAAACCCAGTCCAGAGCCCCTGACCACTGCTTGCCCGCTGTGTGACCCTGGGAAGCCCTCTAAACTCTTATCTCTCTCTCTCTCTTTTTTTTTCCTTATGTGAAAATCAGAGGGATTGTGTTGATCTTTGACCCCTTCAGGTTCTGACATGTCCATAATCTATCTGAAGTGACCAGTATTAGCATTTCTTGGACTACAGATGTTTAAAAATAGGGAAATTGTCCTCTTATGAATTTGCTATGTAACTAGTTGACTGTGGTGGATTCCACGAGCCATCCTCCTGATGTTTGATGCTGTCATTTAGTTTAACTCGGCCATATGTCCGACTTCATCACGTTGGCATTCAGAATGATATTGCGTTTTATTTATTGTTCAGGTTAAATGACTTGTGCTTCCATCCTACTTAGTGGAAGAAAAATTTTCTACCCCTCACCTAGTCTTCTGCCCAGCGACACTCCCCTAAGCCTAAGGTCTGCTTACTCTGTTTAAGGCGAAAGTTCTGAGAGCTATTACCTTGAGGAGAGAAACTTGGAGAACCTGTTTAAACCTGTCATGGAACCCTGTTATTTCTGAATGTTGTGGGTATGACTGCTGCATAGGATTATTGCTGAAATATGAGCACACTGAGTCTAGAAAGACTTACTTGAAGTGTTAGCCATGCACTCTACCCAGAACCAGCCCCCTTCTCTGTCTCCAGGGCTTGCCCCATTTCTCAGTTCAAGTCAGGTGTTATTGTAAGAAGAAAATTTTCCCTTGAAAACAAAGACACATAGTACAATCCAAGAAACTAAGCAAATATATTCTTTTCATTGTGCTCACAACAATGACACCAGAGCTCAGTGACAGTAAGTCCTACCTTGGCTATAAGAAAACCTAGAGTGCCACCTCTTTCTTGGTCATAACATGTAGTGACTACTGTGAAGAAAGAGAACAGATAATGTAATAAGAAAACATAACACCTGCACTGATTTTTAATGAATGAATAGAAGCTTGACAGAGTAAAGATTGTCCCAGGGAGGATGAACAACACAGACAGAAGAAGGCAAGTAGCCTTTAGCCTGGCCTGAGCTTAGGAGGCATGCAGGGCAGTGGAAAGAGCTAAAGCTTAAAAATGCATTGACCACAGATCATGAAACTGTCTTTTTAAACCCAAAACTTTCCCTTTATGACTAAACCATGGCCAGTTTGAACAATATTAAGGAAGAAGTTGATGTGATCCAGTTTGACCTGAAGATAATCTTGGCAGTAAGAGCATGGCTTCTACTTTCAGGAAACTTATGTAATGCTGTGCTTAGTTGCTCAGTCCTGTCCGACTCTTTGTACCCCCATAGACTATAGCCCGCCAGACTCCTCTGTACATGGGATTCTTCAGGCAAGAATACTGGAGTGGATTCCATGCCCTCCTTCAGGGATCTTTTCAACCTAGGAATCAAATCAGGGTCTCCTGCATGGCAGGTGGATTCTTTACCAGCTGTAATAGCAAGCTGATATTTAAAACTTTAAGTAAGTAAGTGAAGTCACTCAGTTGTGTCCAACTCTTCGCAACCCCATGGACTGTAGTCTGCCAGGATCCTCCATCCAGATTCTCCAGGCAAGAATACTGGAGTGGGTTGCCATTTCCTTCTCCAGGGAAACTTCCTGACAAGTGATAGAACCTGGGTCTCCCGCTTTGCAGGCAGACTCTTTACCATCTGAGCCACCAGGGAATTAGTATTTAAAACTTTAAATGCTATTTTTTTACTACCTTATGATATTTAATATTTATTCAGGTCTTGCAATGTAGCATATTTTTTTCTATGTCCTTTTGAATGCATTATCTCATTTAATCCTCCCAAGAACTTTAGGAACAGTTTCTGTAATTATCCCTATTTTATAGGCAGAGAACCCAAACATTAGAGTCTGGGTAAATTGCCCAAGTTTATATAATGTTTAATAGCCTGCATTTAAACTCAGGCAGTTTGGTTCCAGAACACTAATTTTAACCACCAGGGCAGTGATCTTTAATCCTGGCTGCACACTAGAATCACCAGGGGAAATTAAAAACAAAAGAACACTGATGCCCAGAATTCTCATTTAAAATGATTTCTGTGGGTAGAGTCTTAACATCACAGAGAGGGTTGTGACTGACTAAGCTAGACTATATTGTCACCTTAACATACGCAGAATAGTCACAAACATCTATCTCAAACATTTATACTGTAAAAATCTGTACCAAAACTGTAAGTTAAAAAAAAATGCTAAACAGTCAAATCACAGGATATGAAGACTTTTGATGCTTTTTCCAATTTTACTTTCACAAAGAAAAACTACAACCTTTATCTTTTTAAAGACTGACAGGCAGTGCAGAAGCAAAATCAAAGAGGGTAGGGGTAAAAAGGAAAAGGTGACAGAGGCATATCAAGAAAAGAAGGCCGAGAACAGCTGAAATTGGGGTTGTTGAAGTAATAAGACACCATCTACCGATGAGCAGTCGGTAATATCAAAGGCATATTTGTGGAGTGTTTCCTTTCAGTAATTGTACAAAGACTCCCTTGCCATTGCAAAGCACTTTTCTTCTTGGCAGATTGAAGAATGTTTTACCAACTAAATGCATCCCAGTAATATTCAGAGCTTAGGTCCAACATAATCATGAGTTGCCTTGTTATTGCGGAGGTAAGCAGCCCCATTTAATAACATATAAAATGTATTATTCATTTATGTAACTCAGACCCAGGGACAGCTGCTGGGATGAAAATAGAACCATTCTGTAATGCACACTAAGCAGGTGTGTGCTTACTTGAGTAAATGAACTCTGTATTTCTGCTCAATTTTCTTGTAAATTTCAGGGACCAGTCTGGTAGGGCTAATGTGAAGCCATTTTCATCCAGGAAATAAAATGGTCTCAGAATGGTTTTTAATGAGCATTGAAAAAATTACCAATGGTCTTCTCTGTGGCAGAATCCCAGGGGAATGGATTCATGCTGTGTATTTAAGCAGAACTCCTGTTGCTACAGGCTTCAGGAAAGCCCAGGTGGTGATTGGTCAGAACAATGACACACAAAAGGAGTGTTCTCTAGCTGATGATGCCAGTGGTAATGGTGAGCCCATGCCTCCAGAGCTGCTCGCCAAGATAGAGTCACAGGTGTGCTTGGACTCTGTGATTGAAGTTATAACCTGCCTTTAATGTGCATTGTGCCTGGCCTCTGAAACATGCAGGGAGTTTGTGATGCAGTTTATCTCACTGGGATGCCATAATTACTGTATGACATTGCCGGTCACTTCTCTGCTACCATCGCTGGTACCAGAATGTCACCATTCTCAGTGTTTGCATCTTTTTTTCCCCCATCTGCCCTTATTTTCTTTCAAATCAGCATACAGTCATAAGCACCTACATGGACTTTTCAAAATATTTAATATCAGATAGGATGATTTGAAGATACTCAGACATGGCAGTGACCAGTCTGAATGAGTAGGGATCTCAGTACAGGAGCAGGATTTAGGAAGCTTCCTGGTGTATTAGGACTTCCCTGGTGGCTCGGATAATAAAGTGTCTGCTTACAATGCAGGAGACCTGCGTTCAATCTCTGGGTCAGGAAGATATCCTGGAGAAGGAAATGGCAACCCACTCCAGTATTCTTGCTTGGAAAATCCCATGGACAGAGAAGCCTGGTGGGCTACAGTCCATCAGGTCCCAAAGAGTTGGACACAACTGAGTGACTTCTCTTCACTGGTGTACTAGGTGTTAACCTATTCACTTCTGGATTGCCAGGAAAAGCAAGGACTCCAAGGAGAGGGGTTAATATAGCTGGGTTGGTGGGTGTGGTGCCTGCAGGATTTGGGACCCGTGATGATAGCCAGTTTCTAGACAGATATTTCAGCATTTAAACTCTGTACAGTCATCCCAGTGTGGGCCTCGTGACTATCAGCCTTGCATGTCTGGGGCACAAGTATGCCCTCAATGGGGCGCTTTAAGTTCACAGTCACATGAAGGAAGAAAATCATGCAAGGCATTACTGATGCCTATCAAGTAAATCATAAGGATTCCTGTAGGAGATGATACATAGCTCACCTAGTTTAAAGAGGTAGTATAGTACAGTGGTAAAGAATACATGTATCCTAGATTCAGATTGTCTGGGTGCTGGCTATGTCTTGAGAAGACTAGTTAAGTTCTGTGAATCTTAATTTCTTCATCTATTTATTGGGAGTAATGATACCTTCTTTATCAGGGATAGTTGGAAAGCAAATCATGCTAAGAACTAAGCACAATGTCTAGAACGTACTAGTCAAAGGGTTAGTCGCTCAGTCATATCCAACTCTTTGCAACCCTTGAACTGTAGCCCACCAGGTTCCTCTATCCATGGAATTCTCCAGGCAAGAATACTGGAGTGGGTAGCCATTCCCTTATCCAGGGGCTCTTCCCAACTCAGGGACTGAACCTGGGTCTCCTGCATTACAGGCAGATTCTTTACTGTCTGACCACCAGGAAAGCCCTGGACATATTATTACTCTCTAAATTTGAATTTCTTGTGATTTTACTTTCACAATCAGGAAAAAACAGGCGATAAGCTGCCACTTAAAATGTGGATAAGTTTTAAGCAGCTGATTAGGCAAAAAGGTGGACAAGGAAGCAGAAAGAACAAAAGAAAAGAAGTACTTTCAAGAGGATTGAAAAGAGAAGTTTGGCTAAAGCAGAATGAGCTGGTTGGGGAGAAAGAGTCCAGAAAAGTAGAACAAAGTTAGTTTATGGAGGGCTTCAGGCCAAAGTTAGAGGATTTGTGATTTATCCTAAAGAAATGGGAATTTGTGAAGGTTGTGAACAGGGAAGATAGATAATAATGTTAAGTAAAAGTAACTGATAACATTTCATAATCACCTGCTGATTGTCAGGGTGGTTTTAAGTGTTCTTTGTACATTAATCCATTTCATCCTGTGGTTACCCTATGAGGTGAGTTTAATATTAGTACGTGGCCTTACAGTCATCTATAGTGTTCAAAGTGCTTTCCCAGATGGTATTTAATTTTATTTTCTCAATCGTGCTTTTAGGTAGTTGGTCTTGAAACTTAAGGACAGAGAAAGGACTATGGCTAGATTTGAAGTAGTTGGTAAGCAATAGCCTGCACACTGCCAGATTTTGTAAATAAAGTTATATTAGAACCCAGATTCGTTTGTTCTTTTATGCATTCTCTATGTCCACTTTAATGTTACAACCCGAGAGTTGAGTACTTGTGACTGAAGCTATATAACCTGCAAAGCTAAAACATTTATTCCTTGGCACTTTATGTGAAAAGTTTGTCAACTTCTGGTCTAAAAGAATGGAAAGACCTTGGACTTTTGATTGCTTCCATTTTGAGATCTACCAGTACCTTCCTCAGGTAGATTGAAGAAACCGAATATATGAATGAATACATAAAGTGGCTGCTGTGGACTCTACACAAAAAATAATGATGAATACATAACATTGGACCTCAAAAGTCTTAAATAAAACCCACAGATTCTAATTTACTATAAATCTGATAAATTGTGTAGGACAAATTGGTAGCATGATTCTTTTTTATTTCCTATTAAGGCTAAAACAAGAAAAAAGCAAAATAGAGGGAGGATTTACTCAATATATAGTCTAAAGTTTGTGAAATTTCAATAGTTTAGGCATTATATCCCATGAAATATTGAGTAGGAACTCTCAAGTTTAGCCACCTTTCTGTACTGTACCATGAGTGCAACAGCTTGTACAGTACCTTAGGTTGAGACATATGATGCATAGTAATCTATTCTTTCTTTGAACTGTACCTTCCTTTGCAATGTATACATGTAGATATTGCAATATATATAGTACTCATTCTGACCTTTAATTATATAGCCTTTGAAGTATTTTCTGGATTATCCATGTATAGACGGTAAAGAATCCACCTGCAATGCAGGAGACCTAGGTTCAATCCCTGGGTTGGGAAGATCCCCTGGAGGAGGGCATGGCAACCCACCCCAGTATTCTTGCCTGGAGAATCCCCATGCACATTAGGAGCCTAGTGGGCTATATATAGCCCAAGGGGTCACAAAGAGTTGGACACACTGAGCAACTAAGCACACAGCTTTTCACCTGGATTATAAACCTATTGAGGGTAAGGAAAGACCACGTCTTCTCCTGCTCTGCATTTCCCACAACTCCAACGTGAAATCGTATATCTATCGACTGAGTGAGTAAAAACATAAATTAAAATGGTTGTAATGATGCAACGTGTTCCTATGATGATTTGCCTCTCTGTTGGGTGCTTACTATAAACAAACTGTAATCTTCCTGACACGGTGAAAGGTAGTTATTGCTAGCCCTCAGGGCTCGGCAGAAGGTTTGAAAAGTTGGGAGTGATCCCAGTTATCATGAGCTGAATTACAATTTGAGCTTTTTGCCCATTTAGGTATAGAAAGGTGGTTTCCAATAACTGCACTGACGGAGTGAGAGAACAGTACACAGCCAAGCCTCAGAAGTGCCCAGGGAAGGCCCCGCGGGGGCTCCGCATCGTCACCGCGGATGGAAAGCTGACGGCGGAACAAGGGCACAACGTTACTCTCCTGGTGCAGCTGGAAGAGGTAGGACCGGCTCCCGCTCCCCTCCACTTGCTAGAGCCATGACTTTTCCTAAGAAATCATGATTTGGTTCACCTGTCTTTTTGTCTCTGTTTACATAGATATATTTTTTATCTGTAAATTTTATTTGAAATTTGTATTCTCCTCTTAGATCCTTGGTATTGGTTGCTGTTATAAGTTTACCTTCTCTGACACGGTTCTTCAATTACATTTATTTCACTGCAAGTTGTTCTTCATTCTTACTGAACCTGTAACTTCTTAGGGATTCTGTCTGGATTTAATCTTCTGTTATTGGTACTTTTAGCAAAATGTTTTCCAAGAATACATTAATAGTGTTCCTAGAACAGCTTAACACATATACATACTGAACTAACCTAAAAGCTGCTAATGTCGTCTTCCTCTTTTAATCTGAGGTCATGGCTTTTCTTTCTAAAGACAACATAACCAGTCATACCTACAGCATCAAGGCCAATCTAAACTAATTGAGTATAATTTCCTTGACATTTGAGAGGTTTGTTGTTTTAATATTAATAGTGCCTCAGGAATATTATTATAAATATCAATTATTTGCCAAACTATAATTATCTGAAGTTTCTGAGTAATTAGATGGTAGAATAAGATGACGTTTATAGTACATAGTTTAGAATGTTTATGGCATGTTTGTCATCTTGTCAATGAGGAAGATGGCCTCTAAAGGATAAACACTTTCATTAAATTATCTTAATTACTAAACGAGGCTGTCCTACCTTCAACCATGTTTTCTATGTACCTAAAGTATGGTCAACACCACTTTCAGCCATGAATATGGATGCAAAGGAATCTGAAAAGTTCACACAATGACATCAGGATGAAGATATACAGCATTGTCTTCCCCCCTTCTCTTCTGATAGTTCAGTGACTCCATCTCTAACATACATAAAAGTTACCTGGTGAGCATGTTAAAACAGTTTTCTGGGCTGTATCTTCAAAGATTCTCATATAGGAGGTTGAGGTAAGACCCAGGAATATCCTTTTCTAACAGTGTCATAGGTTATGCATTATGCTTCAAGAAAACAAAAAGAAAGAAAGAAAGAAACAAGGGCAACATCAAGAGGCCCAGACCAGTCCAAGAGGCTCTAGAGGGTGACTTGAAGGGGAAAAGATGTAGTTAGGATTACATTGTCAGGTTTGCTCAAAATACTTAGTTTTTTAATTTCCATAGAAAAAGCTGTGATCTAATGAGTTGAAATTCCTGGCTCCAGTGATGCTGATGCTTTCAGCTCAAGGACCACTTAGACAAGCACTGCTCTAACCTAATACTCTTTTCTCCTGTCTCCTTAGTAAGTGCCTTTTAACCATACACAGTTTTCTAAACACTAAGGTTCCTCAATGTTCTTCAGTTGGAACTAGAAAGAGATGGGCCAATTTAGGCTAGTTGGAATTACTTGTATTTCACAAAAATAAATCTTAGGGGAACTTCTGCCTGAGGCTATGACAGACTAGCTTGCTGCAAACCAAATAAATATGTATTATTTAGAGCAAGAGTTAGAGAGAGTGGGAAAGAGAGAAACATACATACAGAGAAGGAGGAAGAGGACTTAAAAAATTTCAGTTCTTTTCTTGAGAGATAGGAAACTCATTGTGATGAGTTATGCTGTATTTCATGTTGTATTTCCCCTCAAGAACTTTGCCAGTTCATCTATCACACTGTTTAAGAGGTCAGATTTCAGATTCCCAGTAGAAGGCCAGACCAAAAGTGTTGGCTAAACATCTGTTGGTAGACTTGAGGTTGGGAAGATAAAGATTGGACTTCAGAGTTACCAAGTCAGCTGGGACTGATGATGTCAAATCCCAGAGAGGAGAGAAGCATAGAGAAGTTATACAGTATTCTGTGTCCTTTGTTTCCTTGGGGGATTCCATGGTGGCTTAACTGGTACAGAACCTTCCTGTAATGCAGGAGACCCAGATTCAATCCCTTGGGTCGGGAAGAACCCCTAGAGGAGGGCATGACAACCCACTCCAGTATTCTTGCCTGGAGAATTCCGTGGACAGAGGAGCGTGGAGGGCTATAGTCCATGTGGTCGAAAAGAGTCGGACATAACTGAGCCACTAACACTTTTCACTTTCACTTTTGTTTCCCTGAGTTACTTGACAGTATCTGAGGGATACAGATAAAACAGCAAGTAATCACTTAGGATGTGAAGCCAAACATAGTTTTTGGAAGTATTGCATTTTGAGGAGATAGAAAAAAAATTAGTTTAGAGACTATCAAGGTGAAAGCCCTGGTGAATGATAAAAGACTAGGTCCTGTAAAGCTCTGTGCTAGGAATAAAGACAGAATGGAATTAGGCCAGACTTTCTACACCCTGAAATCCCACCTGAAATTATTTCAGTCTAATCATTATTAGAATGATTTTCCCCCATTTTAAATGTCTGCCAGAAACTGTAACAAATCCTCTTTAGAGGAAAATAGTATATACCAACGGCCTTACTATTGTTTTTTTCATGTAAAATTTAGGGTATTTAAATAACTACAGATATATCAAGAATCAGGACCAAGAACAGGAAAAAACAACAGAAAAAAGAGCATATTTCCTGAGATATGATTAGTATGTTTATGAATGTGGGACAAGCTATAAAATTTAACCCCACAGCAGTCATCAGTAGGTGGCAGTAATCAAATGGAAGTCATAGAACTACAGGTATAGGTACTGATATTAAGAACTTCAAAGTAGATCGAACCCAGGGGAGTGAAGGATCAGTGTATTAGAAGCAATGACAGTAGGGGATAAAACATTTGGGACATAAGAGGAAAAGAGTAGAAAATAGGGAAAAGAATAATAAGACCAAAGGAAATGGTGGAAAGAATGAACACAGTCATCCTGAAGGAGAGGAACTGATAAGGTGCCAGAATTATTTTTGAAGAGATAACGTCAGAGAATTTTCCAAAAACTGGCAAAAGATATCAGCATATTAACACAGAGATTCAAGAGCATCTGTAGACTCAAAGCAGGATATGCACAGAGGGAAACCACTTTTAGATATTGTATTCAAACTACTGACATCATCTAAAGACAAGAGAAAATTTTAAAGCAGCACAGACAAAAATGGAATGACATGTTTGAAGTGCTGGGGAAAAAATAGAGAAGCTAAAGCAAAACCATTTTTCAGACAAGCGAAAATTAGAATGAGTCATATAAGCTGATTTCTGTGAAAAGAAAGACTAAAGGTAATTGTTCGGGCATAAAGAAAATGACCCCAGGCAAAAGCACAGAAATAATGGAAAGAATGAAGAGTAAAAAAGAAGGTGGATATGCTGGTAAACTGAAGTTAATAGCAATTTTGCAGATCAATCATGTTAATCAGTTGTGGGACTTAAAATACATGCAGAATTAAAATACACGACAACAATAATGTAGTATGTGAAAAGAATTAAATGGAATTTAAGTGGCTGAAGCTCCATGAAATGTCTGTGAAGAAGTATTGATAAAAATACTCTTTTATATTAGAACCAGCATGTTCAGAATGTGAGCTTTCATATCTGGTCACAAGTGAAAAACAGTAAGGTAATGCTAAACTATCAAAGGAGAACTGGATGAATATTAAGTGCCTCATTAATCAAAGTAAAGTAAAAAAAGAGAGAAGAGGAGACATACTATCATTGAGACAAATTGAACAGATATGAAAATGGTATATGCAAACACAGATATTTCAGTACTTATATAAAATAAATAATTAGTTATTTTTGTGGCGTGCTTAAGAAATGTGTCTAGCCCAAGATTGTGAAGATATCATACCACATGGTTTTTTTTCTTTAGCTTTCACATTTAAGCCTAAGATCCATTTTGAACGAAATTGTTTCAGGCAAGGGTCGAAGTTTATATATTTTTTCCATATATGTAGCCAGTTAACCCAGCACCATTGAAAGGCAGATATTTTCACACTGAATTTTTATATGGCCAATTGATTCATGACGTAATAATATACGTATATATACGCATATGTATATATGTCACATGAGACTTCAGTACAGTAGATAAAGTATTATCTTTTCAGTAAATGGTGCTGCAGCATTGAATATATAGGAACACATGAATCTTGACCTCTCAAAACACACCAAAATATTCTTAATTGGACTGTCAGTCTAATTTTGAAAGATAAAACTAAAGTGTTTAAAGGAAAACGTGCAAGGGTACCTTCATGACCATAGATTAGGAAAATATTTTTTAAACAGGAAACAAAACTTTATTATATAAAGAAAAATATGATTTAATAAGATTACATTAAAATTGATCATTTCTTTTCTTCAAATGACATTATTTTAAAAACCATAAATGTGAACTCTAGAGGGGAAGAAGTTATTTTCAGTACACGCTTTCAAAAAGAGACTCATACCCAGAAAAATATAAATATCCTACAAATCAATAAGGAAAATTCCATCAACCTAGTAGAAAATGTACAAACAATTTAGAAATCTCAAAGAGGGTAACCACATAGCCAATAAGCATATGAAAAAATTACCAATACCACCGCTCATCCAGAGAATGCAATTTAAAACTATAATAAATTATTACTATGTACCCATCAGAAGACTGGTATTTTAAAAGACTAACAATATCAAGTGGTGCTGTTGGCAGCTGGTCAGTCATCCAGTGTTGTTAGGAGTGTAGACTGGCACCCTGGAGACCAGCTTTACATGAACGACTATACCTGAATACACACCCAACCTAAGAGCCACATTTCCACTCCAGAGATATGTTCATCAGAAATGCATAGAATGCAGACTATCATATACAGGATGTGTAAACAACAAGGTCCTACTGTATGGCACAGGGAACTATATTCAATGTCCAGTGATAAACCGTAATGGAAAAGTAAGTACATATACGTATGTATAACTGAGTCACTTTGTTGTACAGGATAAATTAACTCAACATTGTAAATCCAACTATGCTTCAATAAAATTTAAGAACAAAGAGAAATGCATACAAATGTGCATAAGAATATATGTAAAATAATATGCATAGCAGAGGAATTCCTAAGAGCTCAAAAACTGAAAATGAACATCCATCAATATTAGCACAGGGAAGTAAATGACAATATACATATAAAATGGAACACCGTACAACAATGAAAAAGAACAAATTACTGCTATCTACAGAAACTTGAATGAATCTCATAGCTAATATTGAGCTAAAGGAATCAGACTGAAAAAATACATATATGTCTTCCTAGTTAAAGTGCAAAAAAATAAGCAAAGCTGATTTACAGTAATGGGAATGAGAATAAGTATTACCTTTGGAGGGGGAGTGGCAGGGACAATTTTTGGACTATTCGCAATTTAAAATTTCTTGGTGATTAATGAATGCATCTACTTCGTAAAATTCAGGTTGTGTATTTAATGGTATGCATATGTTTCCTTATGCATAGCATGTTCAACAAAAAGCTGACTGAAAAATCATTTTAGAAATTCAAATAAAATAGAATACTTTGTATTTAGATCTTTAAGCAGTAAGGAAACAGGAAACTGTTAAGGAGGTATCCATTTTCTAGACTAATCTTATACCCTGTGGTGAAGGTGAAGGCCCCTTTCCCAAAGACATAAGGAACCTGATTATGGAACTGAAAATAACATTATCCTTTTAAACAACAGATATCAATGCCGGAGAAGGATTGAGAATTAGGATTTTTATTTCATTTTGAAGAATGCAGTAGAGGAAAATCTGAAATAAGAAATCAGTCCCGGTCAGCTCCAGCCTGTGTGCTCCCTCCAGGGACAGAGGCCAGGCTCTCAAGTATTTGATGTCATTTTCCATGCAACCAGGATGATCAGGCAACTCAAACTTGGCTGAGTGATGTGGGAACAGATTGGGGAATCTGGTTTTAAGATGTGCGAAGTCATGCCTTCTGGACACAAAAAGGGAAAAAAAAAAATAACAAGTCAGTTCATTCCACTCGAGTGGGCAAAGATAGAAGAGCAAGGATGAAGCCACTGCCTGCAGCTGTCAGGCTCGGCCCCTTGATTTTCTCATCTCCTAGTGCAGCGCACAAAGCCTGAAAGACGGTCCCCGTATCAGGAGGCCCCAGAGGGCTCACATTTGATTGTGAGATCCTGTGCTCATGAATCAAAAGCTCTCCTTACAGAAACAACAAGTTCTCTGTTAATCTCTGGATTTTATATGTAGGCAGAGCTGAGGCATGTGATAAGCAGTGTGAAATACAGAAGAGCTGAAAGTCTTATAGAACCTGGGGAGCACTGAGACTTGACATGGTATCCAAATTTGATTAAGCACTAAAAACAAATCCCATTTGTTAGTGCTTGCATGGATTGTCTCATATAGATCCTGCAGTGGGTGGGTATTACTGTCACCGTTTTATAAATGGTACAGTGGAAGCATAGAAAGGCAGAGTAACTCACCTAAGATCACACCGCCAGCTACCGTAATGAAGCCAGGGGTCAAATCCGGGACCTCTGGTGTCTTGCCTTTCTATCACTTCTCTATAGTGGAAACAACTATTTTTTCGGCAAAGAACTTGATGTAGTTCCCAAGGCTTCCTGGAAATGCTTGGCTGGGGCAGGCGGTAACAAGGATCAAGGAGTAGAAAGAATAGGTAGAATTATCTGTGTCCAAGCCAGTCTGGGCCATGGCTGCTACTATATTCTGTTTGTTTTTTTTTTTCACCCATCTTTTTTTTTTTTCAATCGAAGGATAATTGCTTTACAGAATTTTGTTATTTTCTGTCAAGCCTCAGAATGAATCAGCCATAGGCTTACATATATCCCCTCCCTTTTGAACCTCCTCCCATTCCTCCCCGCCCCATCCCTCATCAGTATGTAAACCAAGATTTCCTCCTGGATTTTCTGAGCATATCCATGGCTTTTGAGATCAGCTTCTTGAAAACCGTTTCAGCAATGAGAGAAGCCAAATCCGTTCTTGGGCATCCTCCTCTTTGCAAAACTATGCCTTTATTGAATGGCTACAGTATTTCTAGCACTGTTTTATCCACTCTAAAAAATGTTGGAAAACATAGAATATGAACGCAGTACTTGAGGACTTTAACATCTATGTATGCCAAACTTCTCCAGAGTCTTGGGTATGAATTTGGCTATAATATTGCTTAATTAAATTTAACACAAAAACCCCTAGTGTATGCTACTGGTAATATATGTGTTCTCTATATCCTCTTCAAAATTTCTGAATTCACTTCTCATTTCAATTTATTCCTAAACTTACTTTGAGTACAGTGTCTGACTTGCGCTCTTATCTATCGCCAGTTCTTTATAACAGTAGGGATATTAATGCCATGCTTCTGATGCCCCTAAAGCGACAAGTCCTCCAGGTGCCACAAGAGGTCCCAGCTGCATTTTGATATGACACTGTAGTGTGATCCCTGAGATGTGGGCAGAAGATTCCCAAGCCAGGATAACATTTTATCATTTGGACACCAGTGATCATGCTTCTGCATCTCATGGTTTATTCCTGGTTCAGCTTTCTTCTCCAAGTTAGTCTCATGTCTGTGGGGCTAGGTTGGGTTAAGGACTGATGCTACCCCCTCCACCTTTGTCCTTAGCTGTGTGTGTGTGTGTGTGTGTGTGTGTGTGTGTGTGTGTGCGCGCGCGCACTTAGTCACTGTTGTGTCTGACTCTTTGTGACCCCATGAACCCCCCAGGCTCCTCTGTCCATGGGATTCTCCAGGCAAGAATACAGGAGTGGATTGCCATGCCCTCCTCCAAGGGATCTTCTCAACTCAGGGACTGAACCTACCCTATCTTTGTCCTCAGTTAGTTACATATAAACCCCTCCACATAGGCTGCGGTCCCTTTGTGTATCAACTAAAGCACTAGAGACCTAAGGAGTCAACTGTTCCCCCAGTTAGTTATGTATGTGTGTTTATTTGTTCTTCAACAAGTATTTTATGAGTTCCAACCTTGTAGGAACTCAAACCCTTCAAATACTTTTCATTTATGAGTAGACATATTTCAGCTTGTGGAGCTACATGTTTTGGACTAACTAGGACCTCTGATGTATCAAGTTTTAAGTAGAAATTTAAACATACAATATAGAAAATACTGAGTAGTTTGTATTTATTCAAAACAAAAAAAATATTGGATATGTTATAATGAAATCTGTATTAGATCATTATAAATATCTAGATCACTAATATATAGTAGCAACCTTCTCTTTTCTGACATCTCCCAATAAATGATCAATATTATTAAGACATGAATCATGTCCTTCCTGGTTGTAACTCTGCTTACTATGTCTATAGTATTGGTAGGAATTCAATAAATATGTGTAGATTTGAACAGGCTTCCTCCAGGAGAGTAGAGATAAAGCCTAAACTTGAAAAGGCTCTTAAAATATGAATAAAACCCTAAACATGTTAGTCTTCATCTTAAATCTAAAGTCCTTCCTTCATTCTGTATTACTGCATGTCCTAATTCTAACACACGACTATCAATGAAAACCTTCCTAAGGTTTTCAGAGCAAAAAAGAGAACTTCTTATTTACTGTAGGTAATCAAAGGTACACTGATGCTTAGAGCTCCGTGTACAATAGTTGGCTCCTGAGCCAAAATGTTTCCAATTTGAGAAATGAAAGAAATGTGATTGCTTTTCGTAAATGTCATGTGAGGCTACCCCCCCCCACACACATACATCTAGGTGACACAATGACTCCATGCACAAACCCGTTACTCAGAGAATCACAGAATTCTGTTAACGCTGTCAGGACCCCCATCTCTGCTGCTTTGAGGGTTCTCTCCAAATATGCGAGAATAAAAGAATCTTGACTGGAAGCAACAAGGCGAAGGAGCCAGTCTTGCTTCCATCCCAGACCTACTCATTGTGGAGGATCCAGGAACACACACGTATGAACATGCACACTCACACTACAATATGCATTTATGCATCATTGTTTTCTTAAGGACAGAGAACAATGATCCAGGAACAACCAAGAGGGGAGAGGAAGAATCCATGAAGCTGTGTTTAAGAAGCTTAACATTTTACATTTTGTAATGGCTCCTGAACTTTAGGAAGCTTATCAAAAGTATTCTGCAGAGAGACCCCAGCAGCATCCAATGAGTGGTAGCATCTGTCTGGAGACTTGCTTAAGATGGATATCCCCTGGACCACTAATGAGCACCTAATGAGTCTATAGACTTTCAATGTGATAACTCGGCTTTCTAGAGAAATCCAGTGTGACAACCTGAAGGCACAGGATGAATGATGAAGGCCCTAATCAGTCTTAAGAACTCAACAAAAGTGATTTGGAAGGCAGTCATTTGAGAGGACTGCTAGGCGAAAGTAGTGTCTGCATGTTACGGGAGATAATTAAATCTGTTTTAAACAGCTGTAAGAATAAAGAGATGCAATTCACTGCATAATTTAAGACTTTTAAATTAAATCTGAGGCAGGGGACTAAAATTAAAAACTTTGATCCGTATCTCATTGTTTTAATACTTCAATTTACATACAAAGACTGGAACTTAATAAGGAAAATTCATGATTATAACTTCTTCTGTGAGATTTAACTTGGAAATGTGAAGACTGTGTCCTCATTAAATGGATTTCAATGAGCTGTAATTTCACATACATTGAAAGACTTAAAGCCACATAAAAGTAACCACAGTGTAATAATACCTCATAAATTTTGCAGAATGCTGCCTGCCATCAGATGGTAGAAAAGATGACTTTTGATAATTGTGTGTGTGTGTGAGAGAGAGAGAGAAAGAGAGAGAGAGAGAGAGACACTCATCTGTTGAACCGATAAAGGGAGCTGACCTACTTTTTCATTTGGAGAAAGACTTGGCATGAAGAGTTTGCAGGACGTGTTAAGTCCAGGCAGGTATGTATCACTTTCTAAGCCAGACCAGATCTGACTCAGAAGATTCAGCTGTTTTCTTCTTCCACACAAAGGAATGAAAGCTGATTGCAATAAGCCATGGAGATTTAAGAGGCTTTCTCATGTATTATTCCTTACTCCATGCAGCTTTATTCCCTTTGACTCTAGCAAGGTAATTGAGCTACTTCATTTCTTCTCCCTTGTTGTTTTGGGTTAAATAGGAAAGAAGGAAATGAGGCAGGCAATATAGATTGTCTTTAGCCAGAGGCCTGGTGCCTGAAGTTCTGGTTGAATTCAGGTTAGCAACTATAAGTTTCTGCTTTTCTCTTCCCTCAGTACCAGTCCCCATGCATTGGTGTATTTCTATTCTTTAGGGTTTCAGAGAATAGGTGTTTGCAAAGCACTGCAGTCTGCCTTGACAAGCAGAGAGAAATACTTGGTTCATTACTGAAAGTTTCAGTACAGTGAACATCCCAGTTGGAGGAGTCATAAAATCGTCTTCAGTTTGGACTTTTAATCTTTCAACCTGTCTGCTTCAGGCCCTCCACCATGGGTGCCCACCACCCCTTGAATCAGGGCTGAAGCCAAACAATTCTTGCCCAAGTGCGTAACTTCCTCGGATTTCTGGCTTTACACTCTGTCATTCATTATTCCATTACTCTCTGTCTTACCAGCTCACTCCTCAGTATAATCCACTATTCACCTGTAATGGAAAATCTCCATCACGGAACAACAGCACTCAGATAAGTTCTGCATCTTCAGCTGAGAGTGGAGATTATTTCAGCAGCCTGAAGAGATGTTGGAATATTGTAGGTGTCCAATAATGCCAATTGAAAGAATAGTAGAATTATTAAAACGGTAGGTTACCCAGTCTAGAAATGAAAACTAGAGTCATCACCATTCTTTAATTTATAGGTAAAAGAATTGAGGTCCAGTTGAAAAATGCATTTCAAAGGACAGTTAACTGAGTCCTCTAACTTCCAGGTCACCACCTGCCTTCTATAGGGCACTTCTTCCACATATAATACCCTGGTAGACTTTTGTAAAGTCACTGAAATCTCATCAACCTAATAACTTAGGAAAGTGATGAAGTGACATCCAGGGCAAGAAACTATATATCCATTTTATAGGCAGGCTCCCATGACTCAAGTCTACCAAGTGATGGCTACATATAAAGGTTCTAAAAGCTATTTAAAAATGTTGACAGCATAGCATAAAACAGTGTAATAATTCCAGTGCCACTATTGTAGGTATTGGTGTTGGGGTGTGTGTGTGTGTGTGTGTGTGTGTGTGTGTGTGTGCGTGTGAAGTATCATTGGTTAATATGGTATTCACCAGTGTAAAGTGTAAAAATGTAATCTCTGGGTGGTATGATTATGAGCAATTTCAACTTTCTTCCAAATTTTATCCTTGTTCCACAGTTTTCTCAAAGAATTCATCATGGCTTTTCTCTCTTTGTTCTTTCTTCTAATAAGGGTAACATATTTTATTACATATTTTAAAACTAAAAAAGAAACATAGGTTTATTCTTAATGGAATCTTCCTACTATTCTTTTAAAATTCAACTTGTTCTTATGACATACCTGAATGTTTAGTTTTAGAGAGATTTTTAAAGTCATTCAAAACCACTTACACAATGTACATCATTGTTCAGCCCCAGAGTTTTCCTGCCAAACCCTGCTGCAGTGATTCCTGAGGCCACAATGCAGTGGTGGCAGACAGTATAACAGTGCCCTTTACCACCTGAAAAAGGTTTAAAAAGCATGAGGGATCAAGGTTCCGATGGCTCTATACCACAATCTCTGGATGGAGTAAGGAGGCCTCTGTTTATAGTCATTTATCTACTTATCCAAGCCAAATGTTGACTTATGGTATTCTATTTGGACAAGTACAGAAGACATAGAAAGGGAATTTGGAAATTTGCTGTTCATTTAAACACATGGTGCTCCAGTTTATTTGTAAATGAGAAGGTAAACCATTTTGTGATATGTAGTAGGAAGTTCCTAGTCTGAGCATTAGATCCAGAAGTTTCTGCATATTTAGTTAAGCAAGCTGCAAGAATCATAGTCCTCAAAGAAGGGTCTAGCCATCTGTATTTCATCAGAAAGAAGGTGAAGTTCTCTTCCAGTCAGATGATTTGGTGGATCCACAATCCAGTCTCTCTGGTAGCACTGGCCTTGTCAGACCCAAATTTTTCTGGTGAAATCATAAAACCCCATAGACCACCCTCCATACTGTTGTGAATGTTCTCCCTTAAGGTCAAAGGATCCAAATTCACTGTTGCTTTTACTCTCAGAGAAGCCCAAGGGTCTGCACATTTGGAGAGAGGCCTGTGCTATTGAAAAGCATCTCTGAATAGGCAAGGGGAGGAGGATAATTTTATATTTTGCAATTGTGTCAATATCTAGAAATCTTGGAATTATGTATAAAGCTCAGTTTTGAAATTTAAAAGACGCCCATAGGGCATGCTTCAAACCAGCCCACCAGCAAACACTGTCCCAACTCATCCGGGGAGGCAGCCTCAGCTTTCAGTAATAGTAATACCTCTTGGAAGAGTTGCCAGTGAGGACCAGGACCTAGGAACAGGAGACAGAGCATGTGCAGCTGCTTCTGACCATTGACTGGTGCTGCCCTGTGCTAGGATTCTGTTATACATTGGCAGGCCCAACACAGTTTCAGCAGTTGATTCCTGTTTGCAGTCATCTCACTACAACCATGGGTCTTTACAAATGTATTTTGTAGTTTCCATGGTATTCCAGTGTATTACATTGGGATCTACTTGTATCACTTTTTTTTTTGATAAATAATTTTTTTTATTAAACATTTTTTTATTAGTTTTGCCAAACAATGACATGATATCACCATGGGTTCACATATGCTCCCCCTCCATAACCCCCCTCCCTCTTCCCTCCCCCTGGGAAATCTCGTTGCACCAGTCCCAAGCATCAATCCTGGGCCGGCTATTGCTTAGACATATGATAATTAACATGTTTCAATGCCATTCTCCCATATCATCCCACCCTTTCCCTCATCCACAGAGGCCCTGAGTCTATTCTATACATCTGTGTTCCTTTTGCTGTCTCGCATGCTGGGTTCTCGTTACCATCTTCTTAAATTCCATATATATGCGTTAATATACTGTATTGTTGTTTTTGCTTCTGGCTTACTTCACTCTCGATAATGGGCTCCAGTTTCGTCCATCTGAGTAGAACTGATTCAGATGAATTTTTCCTTAATGCTGAGTAATATTCCATTGTGTATATGTACCACAGCTTTCTTATCCATTCATCAGTGATGGGCATCTAGGTTGGTTCCATGTCCTGGCTATTGTAAACAATGCAGCGATGAACATTGGGGTACACGTGTCTCTTTCAATTCTGGTTTCCTCGGTATATATGCCCAACAGTGGGATTGCTGGGTCATATGGCAGGACTATTTGCAGTTTTTTAAGGAACCTCCACACTGTTTTCCATAGAGGCTGTACTAGTTTGCAATCCCACCAACAGTGTAAGAGAGTTCCCTTTTCTCCACATCCTCTCCAGCATTTATTACTTGTGGATTTTTGGACTGCAGCCATTCTGACTGGTGTAAAGTGATATCTCATTGTGGTTTTGATTTGCATTTCTCTGATAATGAGTGATGTTGAGCATCTTTTCGTGTGTTTGTTAGCCATTTTTATGTCTTCTTTGGAGTGCATCACTTTTTAATGTAGAGTTTGATCTGTGCTGGCCTTCCTCTAGAGTTCTCCTTACCGAAGCTTACCGTCACTCTCAGGTCTTACCCATCAGTCAGTCCCTTCTTCAGTGTCCATCTGGCACTGAGCACAGTGAGTATCTATCTTCTGTGAAAAAGAAGTTCACAGAACTCCGTAAGTTAACTTCGCCTTGAGTTAAGAAGAGCTTGGTTCAAACTCATCTTGCGACTCTAGACAAATTTTACTGGTCTTTCAGGCCTGAGTCTTAATAGGGTTGAAGATTCAATGTGAAACTACATAGAGAACAGTTGTTACTATTTCTGGGACAGAAAACTTTTGAGAAATGTGATCTCTCTTTTCCCTCAGTGACCATCAAGGGATATTCTAGAACAGTCTTAACTTGTTGCAAATTCATGTAAGAACTCACATGCCAGAGTTCATTCTTCTAGAATAAGCACAAGGGGAATAGCACTTCTCTCCTTGAACTCCTTTACACCAGCTGACAAAAATCTCTTCTTTGGAGACCAGAGCAACATTATGCTATAGTTTTCTCCTTTTCCATTTCTTGCTGAGACTTTGCCAATCTGAATCTAAAGTTGCTAACCTGAGTCTCATATCCTGGAGTAGGACATGCAAGGCAAAGGCAGATTATTCTTTGGTCTTCTAATTCATTTTATTGAAGTATACTCAATTTGCAGTGTTGTGTTAATTTCTACTGTACAGCAAAGGAATTTGGTTATTTATGTATATCCTTTTTCATATTCTTTTCCATTAGGGTTTATCACAAGATGTTGAATATAGTTCCCTGTGCTATATAGAAGGACCTTATTGTTTATCCGTTCTGCATATAATAGTTTGCATCTGCTAATCGCAAACTCCCAATCCATGCCTCCTCCATCCCCACCCACTTGGCCACCACAAGTCTTTTCTCTATGCCTGTGAGTCTGTTTCTGTTTCATAGATAGGTTCATTTGTGTCATGTTTTAGATTGCACATAAAAGTGATATCTTATGGTATCGGTCTTTCTCTTTCTGACTTACTTCACTTAGTATTATCATCTCTAGGTCCACCCATGTTGCTGCAAATGGCAGTATTTCATTCTTTTTCATAGATATTCCACCCTGTGTATGTACCACATCTTCTTTATCCATTCATCTGTTGATGGACATTTGGGTTGTTTCCATGTCTTGGCTACTGGGAATAGTGATGCTCTAAACGTAAGGATGCATGTGTCTCTTTGAATTAAAGCTTCATCCAGATATATGCCTAGGAGTAGGATTGCTGGATCTTATGGTAATTCTATTTTTAGTTTTTTGAGGAGCCACTATACTGTTTTCCCATAGTGGCTGCACCAATTTTCATTCCCAAAAGGTATATTATTTTTAGTTCACACCTCCCACCCTGCCCTCCCACCCAAATACCTTTAGTCATTAGAAGAAAAGGCTGAAATGTCTGATTTTTGTTTCTGGCGTTTAATGTTACCTGGTGACAACATTGTTCAAATATTGTGGTCAAAAGAACATTAAAATAGCAGCAGAAATCTAAGGCCAGAGGTGGCTGTATCCCATCACCAGTGTCTGTGCTACCTCCTGGTTATTTCCTTGTACTCAGTCAATATTTAAATGTTAACAGTAACACTATGGATAGGGTGTTGTGTTTTGTGCTGTTTTTTGTGTCATGCCCTACTCCACCTCTCCTTTTAAATTTGGTGAATATTTGTTTCTCCTCCTTTACTCTTCTCTTTTAATCCTGCTGATTGTCCTCTGCTCCTCATTTCATTTCACCCCGGGGGTAGTCAGTGTTAACAGACTGGGCTATTTTAACCACCACATTATGCTCATGCAAACATATGCAGACATGCAGACTTACAGGACATATAATGTGTTGGTATGCATTTGAAAACAGAGTATACCATAGGTGATTTACTTCAATGCAGTTTTTGCTGCATAAACGTTAAGTCCCCTTCCAAGACTGAATTTCAGTAAAGCCTTTCTCAGGCCTGCCCTTGAGCTTTGCAAGGACCCGCCTCTGACAAACGAGTCCAGTTTCTATCTGCAGTGGCTCCCTAATGGCTTCCAGAGCGTCTTGGAGTCTCATTTCTGCACCAAGGCTGTCAGTGTTGAGTTACTGTAGCATTTGCTTTCCCATTTTTCTCTAAAGCCCTGTTACAGGAACTGATAAGCTCACACACCTTTCATTCCTCAGGTTAATCTTGGCCTCATTGCGGCCATTTGATCTATTTGCTTTTCTATTACAGAAGTCAGTGCTGTCCTTGGAGAATCCCCATATGGATTTCAGGTGGCTTTTGGTCCTTTCTTGGGAGCTTCTTTTGGACTAGTATTCTCAGTTAAATGTCTATATTAGGGCACAAGACTAAATGCATTATGTCTAAAGAAGTTTATTTGACAATGTAGATATTTCCCAGCATAAGTTTTGTTTCAGCAATGTTGACTTGTCATTTATGAAATTAAATACCTAATAAGTACCTCTCAGTGATATACAAGATTTTCCTGATCAGTAACTCAGTTCAGTCTCCCAGTTGTGGCCAAATCTGTGCAACTACATGGACTGCAGCATGCCAGGCTTTGCTGTCCATCACCAACTCCCAGAGCTTCCTCAAACTTATGTTTATTGAGTAGGTAATGCCATCCAACAGTCTCATCCTCTGTTGTTCCCTTCTCCTCCTGCCTTCGATCTTTCCCAGCATAAGGGCCTTTTCCAATGAGTCAGTTCTTCATATCAAGTGGCCAAAGTATTGGAGCTTCAACTTCAGCTTCAGTCCTTCCAATGAATATTCAGGACTGATTTACTTTAGATTGACTGGTTGGATCTCCTTGTAGTTCAATGGACTCTCAAGAGTCTTCTCCAACATCACAGTTCAAAAGATTCAATTCTTTGGAGCTCAGTTTTCTTTATGGTCTCACATCCATTCATGACTACTGGAAAAAAAAAAAAAAACATAGCTTTGACTAGATGGACTTTTGTCAGCAAAGTAATGTCTCTGCCTTTTAATATGCTGTCTAGACTGGTCATAGCTTTTCTTCCAAGGAGCAAGCATCTTTTAATTTCATGACTGCAGTCACCATCTGTAGTGATTTTGGAGCCCAAGAAAATAAAGTTTCTCACTGTTTCCTTGTTTCCCCATCTATTTGCCATGACGTGATGGAACCAGATGCTTGATCTTCATTTTTTGAATGTTGAGTTTTAAGCCAGCTTTTTCACTCTCCTCTTCACATTCATCAAGAGGCTGTTTAGTTCCTCTTCGCTTTCTGCCTTAAAGGTGGTGCAATCTGCATATCTGAGATTACTGATATTTCTCTCTGCAAACTTGATTCCAGCATTTCACATGATGTACTCTGCATATAAGTTAAATAAGCAGGGTGACAGTATACAGCCTTGATGTACTCCTTTCCCAATTTGAAACCAAGCCATTGTTCCATGTCCAATTCTAACTGTTGCTTCTTGACTGCATACAGATTTCCTAGAAGTCAGGTTAGGTGCTGTGGTATTCCTATCTCTTTAAGAATTTTCCACAGTTTGTTGTGATCCACACAGTCAAAGGCTTTTGGTATAGTCAATGAAGCAGAAGTAGATGATTTTCTGGAATTCTCTTCCTTTTTTCTATGATCCAGCATATGTTCAACATTCAGAAAACTGATCATGGCATCCAGTCCCATCACTTCATGGCAAATAGATGGATAAAAGTGGAAACAGTGGCTGACTTTATTTTGGGGCTCCAAATCACTGCAGCCATGAAATTAAAACATGCTTACTCCTTGGAAGAAAAGTTATGACCAAATTAGACAGCATGTTAAAAAGCAGAGACATTACTTTGCTAACAAAGGTCCATGTAGTCAAAGCTATAGTTTTTCCAGTAGTCATGTATGGATGTGAGAGTTGGACTGTAAAGAAAGCTGAGCACTGTAGAACTGATGCTTTTGAACTGTGGTGTTGGAAAAGGCTCTTGAGAGTCCCTTGGACAGCAAGGTGATCCAACCAGTTTATCCTAAAGGAAATAAG
The DNA here is from genome assembly GCA_007570785.1 of Antilocapra americana. NCBI lineage: Eukaryota > Metazoa > Chordata > Mammalia > Artiodactyla > Antilocapridae > Antilocapra > Antilocapra americana. The sequence goes on from ML664183.1 coordinate 606,480, forward strand.
TCCTGAATATTCATTAGAAGGACTGATGTTGAAGCTGAAACTCCAATACTTTGGCCACCTGATGCAAAGAACTGACTCACTGGAGAAGACCATGTTTCTGGGAAAGATTGAAGGTGGGAGAAGAATGGCACAACAGAGGATGAGATGATTGGATGGCATCCCTGACACAATGGGCATGAATTTGAGTAAACTCTGGGAGTTGGTGATGGACAGGGAGGCCTGGTGTGCTGCAGTCCATGGGGTCACAAAGAGTTGGACATGACTGAGCAACTGAACTGAACTTATGTTGGCAGTTTGATGTCTCATTTCTCTGCCTTTTCTCAATCTAGCTTGAACATCTGGAAGTTCATGGTTCACTTCCTGTTGTAGCCTTGCTTGGAGAATTTTGAGCTTTACTTTCCTAATGTGTGAGATAAGTGAAATTGTACAGTAGTTTGAACATTTTTTGGCATTGACTTTCTTTGGGATTGGAATGAAAACTGACCTTTTCTAGTCCTGTGGCCACTGCTGAGTTTTCCCAATTTGCTGGCATACTGAGTGCAGCACTTTCACAGCATCATCTTTTAGGATCTGAAATAACTCAACTGGAATTCCATCACCTCCACTAACTTTGTTTGTAGTGATGCTTCCTAAGGCCCACTTCACTTCACACTTCAGGATGTCTGGCTCCAGGTGAGTGATCACACCATCATGGTTATCTGGGTCATGAAGATCCTTTTTGTATAAAGTTCTTCTGTGTATTCTTGCCACCTCTTATTAATATCTTCTGCTTCTATAAGGTCCATATGGTTTCTATCCTTTATTGTGTCCCATCTTTACATGAAATGTTGACTTGATATCTCTAATTTTCTTGTCTCTAATTTTCTAGTCTTCACCATTCTATTGTTTTCCTCTCTTTCTTTGCACTTATCACTTAGGAAGCCTTTCTTATCACTCCTTGCAATTCTTTGGAACTCTGCATTCAGATGGATATATCCTTCCTTTTCTCCTTTGCCTTCCGCTTCTCTTTTCTCAGTTATTTGTAAAGCCTCCTCAGGCAATAATTTTGCCTTTTTATATTTCTTTTCCTTGGGGATGGTTTTGATCACATCTTCCTTTACAATGTCATGAACCTCCGTCCATAGTTTTTCAGGCACTCTGTCTATCAGATCTAGTCTTGTGAATCTATTTGTCACTTCCTCTGTATAATTGTAAGGGATTTGATTTAGGTCATACTTGAATGGTCTAGTGGTTTTCCCTACTTTCTTCAATTTAAATCTGAATTTTGCAATAAGAAGTTAATGATCTGAGCCAGTCAGCTCCCTGTCTTGTTTTTGCTGACTGTATAGAGCTTCTCCATCTTCAGCTGCAAAGAATGTAATCAATCTGATTTCGATATTGACCATTTGGTGACATCCATGTGTAGAGTCGTCTCTTGTGTTGTTGGAAGAGGGTGTTTGCTATGATCAGTGCATTCTCTTAGCAAAATGCCGTTAGCCTTTGCCCTGCTTCATTTTGTACTCCAAGGGCAAACTTGCCTGTTACTCCAGGTATCTCTCAATTTCCTACTTTCACATTCCAGTCCCCTATGATGAAAAGGAATCTTGTTTTGGTATTAATTCTAGAAGGTCTTGTAGGTCCTATAGAACCATTCAACTTCAACTTCTTTGGCATTATCAGATGGGGCATAGACTTGGATTACCATGATATTGAATGGTTTGTCTTAGAAACAGAGATCATTCTGTCATTTTTGAGACTGCACCCAAGTACTGCATTTCAGACTCTTTTGTTGGCTATGAGGACTACTCCATTTCTTCGAAGGGATTCTTGCCCACAGTAGTAGATAAAATAGTCATCTGAGTTAAATTCACCCATTCAGTCCATTTTCATTCACTGATTCCTAAAATGTCGATGTTTACTCTTGCCATCACCTATTTGACCACTTCCAATCTACCTTGATTCGTGGACCTTGATTCATAGGCTTTCCTAATAGCTCAGTTGGTTAAGAATCTGCCTGCCATGCAGGAGACCCCGGTTCACTTCCTGGGTTGGGAAAATCTGCTGGAGAAGGGATAGGCTACCCACTCCAGTATTCTGGCCTGGAAAATTCCATGGATTATATAGTCCATGGGGTGGCAAAGAGTTGGACATGACTGAACAACTTTTACATGGACCTAACATTCCAGGTTTCTATGCAATATTATTGTTTACAGCATTAGATTTTCATTACTTTCATCACCAGTCACATCCAAAACTGGGCATTGTTTTTGCTTTGGCTCTGTCTCTTCATTCTTTCTGGAATTATTTCTCTGCTCTTCTTCAGTAGCATATTGGGCACCTACCGACCTGGGAAGTTAATCTTTCAGTGTCCTATCTTTTTTCCTTTTTATACAATTCATGGGGTTCTTAAGGCAAGAATACTGATGTGATTTGCTGTTCCCTTCTCCAGTGGACCACGTTTTGTCAGAACTCTCCACCATGACCCATCCGTTTTGGGTGACCCTACGTGGCATGGCTCATAATTACATTGGGCTGAACAAGGCTGTCATCTATGTGATCAGTTTGATTAGTTTTTTGTGATTGTGATTTATGAATGCCTATTGTTTCCCACATTATCTGTCTTAACAGCTTGAACATGATACTGCTTCACCAGAGGGGAGATACAAGGGTGGTATATGGAGTTCACGACAGCCCATCTTTCCACTTGTAAGCAAAAATATTGTCAGAGGGGGAAATGGTCAATGCTAGGAATAGAATTTTAACAAGAGAAGAAAGTGAAGCTTGCCTTTGTTATCACCTCTCTCTCTCTCTCTCTGAAAGCTGTCACAAATAAATTCCAATTAAAGAAACTCCTGAAGGACTATTTTGCAGAGGTAAGTTAAACCACAGGTCATCTTACGCCTGTTTTGAGCCTCTCACCAGCTGTGGGACTTCTGGCTTCTCATTTAACCTGTCCATGCTCCAGTCTGCTGGTGTCACAGATAGAAATAACATCTGCCATAGCTGTCTCCCAGAGTCCCAGCAGCCAAACAAGCAAGTTAGAAACATACAGTGTTCATTTTTTTTTCTTTTGTAAAATTTCAAAATTGACTGAATGGAAAAGAATCATATTTTAGGTCCTGAGACTTCAGCCAGCCCTTAAGGACACATCTCAGCTCTTTATACAAACTACCTTCATATTATGCAGCCACTTGTTTTCCTAGAGAACTAACCTTGACTGAGTGTATTGTGGAACTTTTGTGATTGTACATCAGTCACTAACCATGAGTTTAGTTCTTCCATTCCTGACTCTGTTAGCTCACCCTTAGCACTAAGAATCCTAAAACATACTGGGAAACTTTGACCATTATGCCAAGGTGTGATAGGAATGGCATCAGCTTGTGCTGTACTACATTCGTCTTCAGATGGATTCAGTCACAAGAAAACCTAATGTTCAACAGTCTGAACCAGTGTTCCTGCACCTTCGGTGTAGCCCAGCATCAGCTGGGAACCTTCTTAGCCCACAGCAGGACCAAGCATCCTCCCCAAAGGCCCCAAACCACAAGGTGGGCTTGGATGTGAACTGGGCATTGGATTTTTTTTCTTTTAATTTGTATAAGAGGTGTTGTTATCAAAGACTGAGATTCACTGATCTCAAAATCAGTAAACTATGGAAATTAATTTTGGCAGGAAGGTAAATGCAATTTCCTATTGAAACTCATATATCAATCTGCCTATCATCTACCTTGAACTATCCCCTAATTGGTTTCCTGGAATATTTGGGCCTCCTTCCAATGCATTCTCCATATTGTAGCCAGAGTGATCTTTTTGAATTAAAAATATTATCCTGTCATCTTCCCTCAAACTCTCACTTCAATCACTTTGAGGTCTTCCCATTGCTCGTAAGAGAAATATTGAAGCCAGAAACTTGGCCCACAAGTCCTGAAATGTCATTATCTCCCATCCAGTCTAATTTCACATGTTGTTACTGTGTCTGTATCATTAGCTTCCTTTAACTGTACCACCATCTTCTGCCCCAGGGCCCTTGCACATCCGGTTCCCTCTGTTCCCCCATTGCCTGGACTCCTCACCTCAATATCACCTGTTCATGTCCTTTGTGAGGTTAATTTCTTTTCTTCAGGCCTTCTCAGCTCAGATGTCACTTCTTCTGTGACACGTTTCTTGAAGCTCTCATTTGGGTCAAATTTTCAACTCTCCACCTCTCCCTACTGAACAAGCTTACTATACAAGCTTACAGCACCATGGATCTCTCTTTCACATCATCCCCTAGAATAATTTTTTATTTGTGTAATTATTGAAGTCTGTTTGTCTCACTGGAAGCCTCTTTGCTCAAGAAAGTACAGACCACATCTGATTTGCTTGGTTGATTATAATTTCTTAACATAATTTTCCCCATTTAAGGCCTGATACAAGAAAGACAGCTAAGAATGTCTGTCAGCTGGCTGAATGAATGAATAACCAGAAAGCTGATTAAAGCCAGGCAGGCATGGCTAATCCAATGGTGACCTAGGACTTAGGCATTCTTTCCTTTGCCCTGTTTCTTGTTCTCTAAAAGGAGTTGGTATCCCTGCCTGAGATGGTAATAGCAGCCCAAGAAAGTTAGAGGTTGATGACAGTAAGCCCCAAAGCGATGCAGCTACAGCTGTGTTAGGTTTCCCAAGCACATCAGAACCCCTGAAAGCATGAGATGCAGTGTGCTTGACCCAAGTGGGCAAAGCAGCAACAGCAGGGGTGAATCGCCTATCAGACTTGGCCCCTGGGTTCTCTTGGCATGTACTGCAGAGTACTAAGAGGCTGGTACCAACCCACATCATCAGGTCTTGGGGACTTCATGTTTGATTGGGGGATCCCATGTCTTTATCCACAGGGGCTCTCAGATGTGTGGTAACCTAATGTACTTATATCTATATATCTGTATCTCCATCCTTGTTCAATTCAGTTCAGTTCAGTTCAGTCGCTTGATTATGTCTGACTCTTTGTGACCCCATGGACTGCAGCATGCCAGGCCTCCCTGTCCATCACCAACTCCTGGAGTTTACTCAAACTCATGCCCATTGAGTCGGTGATGCCATCCAACCATCTCAGCCTCTGTCATCCTCTTCTCCTCTTGCCCTCAATCTTTCCCAGCATCTGCATCTTTTCAAATGAGTCAGCTCTTTGCATCAGGTGGCCAAAGTATTAGAGTTTCAGCTTCAACATCAGTCCTTCCAATGAACACCCAGGACTGATCTCCTTTAGGATGGACTGGTCAGATCTTCTTGCAGGCCAAGGGACTCTCAAGAGTCTTCTCCAACATCACAGTTCAAAAGCATCAATTCTTCAGCACTCAGCTTTCTTTATAGTCCAACTCTCACATCCATACATGCCCACTGGAAAAACCATAGCCTTGGCTAGATGGACCTTCTATCCTGTACCTGACCTTATACTCTCAAAGCCTGGCCCCTCTGCTCTAATGGCATCCCTATTGGTGCACTAACCCAAACGCTGTGTAGCTCCCTCCTTTCCCCTGTGATCCAGACAGGGAGCATTGTCAGCAGTGGAGAACCAGGAATGCTCTCAGGCTATCAGACAATAGACATCCAGGCAGAACTTGGGAGGAGTTTCAAGTAACTGACAAGAGGTCTAAGTCCAGGTCCACAGGAGAGTGATGAAAACCAGACAGAGAGACCATGGCAAGGTAGACTCCATCTGAGACAGCCAGAGCTGTACTTGCCCCAGTCACGTATGTAGCTGCTCTCTCTCAGCAGATACTGAAGTGGAATCAGCAGAGACAGGAGTCTCCCTTCTGTCTTCTTGCAGATGGTAACCCTACCTTATTGCCACTCTTATCTCCAGAAAGAACCCTGTACCTTTATTTCCCTCTCTGTTTCTCAGCCTCTTTCTTTTTAAGAAACCATATTGCTAGTTTCATTCCATAGATAATCTGGTTAACCCTAGCTACTTCTGGTTTTTCCCTGAGACACTTATTCCCCTAAAATGTAGTAGATTTTAATGTGGGTTCTGCCTCCATGCCCAACCTAGGGTTGGCTAGCAGCAGCTCTGTTGAAAATCCGGAGAACACAGGAGGAAACTGACCAGAAGCAGAATGAGAAATTGGTCAGACCAATTTGGTTATCCAAGTGAGGACAAGTCAGCAAGCGTGGCTGACATTTGTATATATTAGCGAAGGGAATTCAGGTAATTGTGCAATGTCTGGGCTTGTGGTTATCTGTTTTGTAATTCTGAATGGAGTTTCTTTTTTCCCACCCTAGGGGAGAATCTGTGCCCATGTCCTTACAGAGGGTTAGCCGCCGTGTACGCCCTCACACAATGCTTGGCTGGGCACAGATCAGAAGAGTAGGTCACATAGATTCATAAGATTTAAACTGCTTTTCCTTTCCCTATGAATTAATCTTTTAAATGTCAGCATTTTAAACTTGCCCTTTTCAAAAACTATGATACCGTATGAACCTTACTTAATCGAAAATAAATTTCTAGTTCAAAGGTTTTTTGTTTTCTTCCCCCACCCTACCCCAAATGGAGAAAGCTAACAAAACAGACCCACACACACCCATCCACCCACACACACACACACACACACACACACACACACACACACACACACACAAAGCTTGATCAAGGATGAGTTGAGTTATCTGTGAGGGTTGCTGGGTATTGTCAGTGTTTCTAAGAAACTTTGTTCTTTAAGAATCTCAACTAATTCCACAAGCTATTTTTGTTTTTTAGCACGTCTGAGATTTTATAAAGCAGACTTTATCTTCTCCTTTCTACTTTTTGGAAATTTAGAATCATATGACTCCAGTCAAGCTTTAAAAGCAGATCTTTCATAACTGCATTGTTTTAACGTTGTTTTTCATTCATTTTGGTATCAAATTGTACAGGTTACTGATTACTCATATGTCTTCTCTAACAATTCTTTGAGTCAAGATAGGAAGATACTAATATGCCCACTGCACAGATTAGGTAACTGAGGCCAAAGGAGACTGTTTGAAATACATGGAGTCATCCAGCTGGTTAATGAAATGATAGGGTTCGAGCCCAGAGGAGCTGTCAATGCTTAGCCCACCTGTAGTGAAATGCAAGTCCAAGGAGATGGGTTCAAGTCCCAAGACTGCTGTGGCTAACTAGCTGCAGTAACCTTGAGCAAATGGTTAAACCTTCTTTCACTTCAGCTTCCTCATCTGTAAAGTGGACAAACATTGCCTGCTTTTTTTCTCTAGACTCATATTCCATAAAGAATAAAGTGAGATCATTTTGACAGTATAAAACACTAAAGTATAAAAGAATTAGCCATCATTATCTTAAATATCAATAATAACAGGGCCGAGTCCAGTGTCATGTAAGGTGTAAGGCAAGGTGTCCCCTGTCCTTCCTTCAACACAGTTAGGGAACCAGAAATTTGGGGATCCTGAACACATGGAAGTGACCCTTGACAGTGTCAGGTAGGCTGAATTCTTAAAACTGATTCATGTGGATGATCAGACTGTAAACAAAGCCTTCAGAAGAAATTAATTATCAAATTGGAGCTAGAATCAAACAGTTTTCCACACCTTAGAACTTTTGGGAGCTGGTGCCTTTCAGGTTTGGAGAGTATCCATCTTAGTAAACTGTGTGCCAGGGAATGTCACAGGGATTCCGTCACAAAGACACAAGCTCCCAGCTGCAGGATGGAGCCGAGGCTGCCTTATCCCCAAGTTGGGGCTCTGATAAACTCCAGCCCTGGAGAAGCAACAGCTACGCACTGACCCCACTTCCTCTGATGTTGTCTTTCAGGGTGACGTCCAGAGGACACTCATCCAGGTGGACTTTGGGGATGGCATCGCAGTGTCTTATGTCAACCTCAGCTCCATGGAGGATGGAATCAAGCACGTCTATCACAATGTGGGCATTTTCCGAGTGACCGTACAGGTGGACAACAGTCTGGGGTCTGACAGCGCCGTCCTGTACTTACATGTAACTTGTATGTTATTACTGTTGTTGGTTTATGACATATATGATGTATTGTGTCCTTTTAAAAATATAATCCAAATATATATATATATTATCCAAAATCAGGTATCTAGAAGAAGCTCCCTAGTTACCTTTTAGCAGGTGAGGAAAGGTGAGAGAACCAAGTGCAGAGAAAGCAAGAAGAAACCAGGCAGGGCATGACTAAACGGTCCAGACTCTGGTTTGCTTCAGACTGTTCTCTGGCACTGATTCTGCCTCTTTTATGGGCTTCTTAGAGATGACACTGGTTATCTGTGATGGGCCTGAACAGCCTGTTGAGCTGGTTGATTTAATAAGAATTTGTGAGGTATTTGGGGTCAGAAATGTCTGAGAACAATCCAAATTATCACAAGTAATGGGATTTCTCCCCATCTGCTTATTCTTCTCTTTCCTTGTTTTATCTCTCTATAATCATATTAGACTTTTGTTTTCCTTTTTTTTAAAGTATGCTTCCTAGATTTGCTCTCTGATGATTTGGTCTTAGAAAGTGGTACAGAGTGAAAGAGGGTAAACAACATAAAGGGAACCTCATTAAGAAATATTTTCAAGAAGTGTTCAAGCTTTATCCCCATTGGGGAATTCAGAGGGTTCCTGATGAAACAAAGGTAACTCCTCAGCTGTGTTTGGTAAAAAAGTTTTGCTGTGAATGCCTCTTATGCTAGGATATATGGTTGTCCCCAAAGAGGCATAGGGAACCTTCTTGGTTTGCTGGAGAAATGGTTTACTTTCAAATGAACGTTAGCCTCTATAAGAATGGTCCTGTTCAAATTACAAGTCCTAGGTCAGGAGCATCAAGCCTGGGTGGTATTCCATGCCTCTTACCTGACCCTTGCCCACTGAAGCAAACTGACTACACAAGGTACCAAGTAGACCCCTTTGTTAAGCTTCTGTGGCCCAGTGGGAGGACAGGACTATTTAGGGGTCCCCAGGAGATGGTTCGGTACTGAGGTTTCCTGCTCTGTCAGTCATTCTTGATCCTCATCTCCTGTATACTTAGGACCCAAGTGCTTCGAAGAAATGCACCCATCCTTTGAGTTTAAGCAGAGTTCTGCAAGATGCCGCCTGTGCCAACACCACCTCCCCCTTTCAGCTAATGTTTGTTAGGCTCTTACTATGTGCCAGGGTTCGTGCTAAACCTACTCTTTATGTGTATGACCTTTCTTTTCAGAACAGCCCTATCAATTAGGCACTCCTAGGGAGACTACATTACAAAGAACTGTGCAGTTCAGATAGCTTAAGTTGCCCATTCAGGTTGCAGACCTACTGTCTGTAGGGCCAGGCTTCAGACTCAGTTCTCCCTGCCTCTGGAATCCTAGCCCGTGGTCACTAGGTTGTTGTAGGTGCCAGCATAGGTCAGAAGAAGCCGTCAGCCCTTACTCCCCTTCATGTCTTTGTACATCATCCCAAAAGAATACGCACTGTAGGTGAGAGGCAGGGCAGTTCTCCAGCTGTTCAGCTGCACAGGTTCAGGCTCCCCTCCTGCTGACTGCCGCTCCTCGGCTGTCCTAGACAGTCTTCCTGGAATTGCCGCTTACTGAGAGATAATCCCTCTCTGAAAATCAGTATTTATGGGGGCACAAGCGATAATATGCTAGAAGTAGCCCTAAAATATTTAAAAGTAAAGTGAAGTGAAAGGTACTCAGTCGTGTCCGACTTTTTATGACCCCGTTGACTATACAGTCCATGGAATTCTCCAGGCAAGAATACTGGATTGGATAGCCATTCCCTTCTCCAGGGGATCTTCCCAACCCAGGTCTCCTGTATTGCAGGCAGATTCTTTACCAGCTGAGCCACCAGGGAAGCCCAAAATATTTAAAAACTACATCACAAACTTTGGTTAGTAGTTTGTTCAGAATGTTTGCTGAGAATGGTTATCTTCCTGGCAATTATCATTCTGCACAGTTTATTCTATGAGGTGGTTTTTGTTAGAGATTTATTCTCCTTAAAAATCACAGTTATTGTATTCCATACCCCATATATGTATCAAACACCCCTGGACTCTAAGCATGTGTCAGTAGTGATTTAACATTCAGCAGCAGCTTGCCATCTCAGTTTCTCAGGGTTTTCCCATAGTCAGCCACAGCTCCCTGCCCCTATCTGCCCTGTGGACTCTCCGTCACCCTACATACGGTCATATCCCGTGAGGGAAACCTCCCTCTCCCGCTCCCTCCTGGGCTTACTGAATCCTGGGAAGGAGAAGAACCAGTTTGCCTCTGCTCCAGATGAAGGCTTGCGGAAGCCAAGATTTCTAAAAGAAATGAGCTGCTGTGTTCACTTGCAATTTCTTCTCGTCTCATTAGCCTGATTGAATGGCTTGAGCGATTTGACCTCCACCTCAGTAGCAGATGATCTGTGATGGAAAGTGTTGTGTTCTGATTCTAATTTTATCAGACTCATCTTGGCTTGAGTGATTGAATAAGCAGGACTCATATCAGGGGACTCCTTTCTAAGCCTGGTCTTGGCGATAAAAATTAACTTTTTACTGACTATATGAAAGCAGGATTATGTTTTAAGTTTCCATTTTTTCACATATATTTAAAAACCACAACATGAGCAGTGCCAGCAGGTCCTAACAACTTTGCTAGGGCTTCTCTCCTAAAGGACCTATTATGTTTTACCATATGTATGTATTTTTTAGGGCTTCCCAGGTAGTGCTGGAGATAAAGAACCTGCCTGCCAATGCAGGAGACATAAGAGACATGGGTATGATCCCTGTGTAGAACGATTCCCCTGGAGGAGGGCATGGCAACCTATTCCACTATTCTTGCCTGGAGAATTCCATGGACAGAGGAACCTGGCGGGCTGTAGTCCATAGGACTGCAAAGATTTATATACAGCTTAAGCGATTTAGCATTCACTCATGAACATCTTTGTTTATCCTAACACATCTACCATCATGGGCAACATTCGTCCTTTCTTTCAGATGGTAAAAGCAAAGATTAGAGAAGTACTGTGATTTAACACTATTTTATACTAAGAGAAAGTCATGATAAAATCATAATTGACTTCCATTCCCCCAGATCTGAAATGTGGAGGGTAGCATGGCAGTTTTTAGTGCCACAGTGACAGAAGGGATATATGGCTTTGTAGGAAAAACAGAAGCAAGCACTGCACAAGTTGGCACTTGTTAAGTAGAGATGCTGGCCTGAGCTCCTGGCCAAGTCACTGCATTTCTTTGAAGCTGGTTTTCCTCCTCCATCACATAAGAAATGCACGTCTTATTTCCTGAAGGTTCTATAAAGCACCTTATGCTGTGCCCTGCCAACTGACCCAGCTTGATTTTCCATTATGATGTGGCAGGTGCGTTAGTACTTAGTGGGTTCTGAGCAAAAGCTCAGTTCAGCTCCCCTAGCCTGCCCTCCACCCCTCTCACCCAGTCCTCCTCCCTTGTACTCAGGGCTCTTCCTAAAAGCCGCACAGCCTGTCTTATACACACACTACCTCTTCTTTCCAGTTCAGAAATATGCTTTGATTCTAAATCGGAGGTTCTTAAGTACTGGTTTGCAAAGGTCATCAGAAGCAAGTGGAAATGATGTTCCTGCTGTAACGTAGGCCTGGGCGGTTCTCTGGGGGCAGCCAGGTAATCTGCTGTATCCTGACAGCTGAGAATCCCTCGGGGAATGCATTCACTGTACTCTGCTAGCTTGCAAGCTAATGAGACCTGGGATGCAGCCAGGGTTGCCTTCAGCTGCATGGGACTGAGAATTTAGAGGACATGCAGATTTCTGTTCAGAAAGCTGCCCTCTCTCAGCCAGTCTTGCATAAAAAAAAAAAGATCACTGAAGATTTTGCAAACTTGCAGAATAGGAGGTGAAAAAAAGGTGAGGGGGGTTTCTGATACTTCCTGAACCTCTCTCCTTAACTATTCTGTTACCAAGATGTCCTTTACAGATATCTTTCTGTCCCCAGCTTAGGGTAAAGTGATCAGTTTCTTCAAAACCTTTGTAGCTTTGTAACTATCACACAGTCATTTTATTGGCCGAAGAATGTCAGGCCCAGGCTTTGTAAGATGTGGTTAATGAGCCTCCTGCCCTGGAATCAAATGATAAAAATGTAGTACTCTGGTCCCCTTCCCAGACCTACCGGACCAGAATTTCTGGAAGTGTGGCATCAACCTGAGAGCTAAATCCTGCACATTTGTATGAACAGATGATGTGTGCGTCTGTATATGTATGAATGTGTGTGTATATATGTACATATATATATATACAAGAAGGAAGTTATATGAACATACACGAACATTCTTCAGGGCCTAAAGTGACAACTGCCTAAAGTGATATACTCTGCCTTCAACAGCTGAGTATGAGCCTCAAGCCCACTGAAGTTTGAGATACTCTGTTGTAGGATCTTACCTTCACACTTTGAATTTCTTTTGTTTTCTTCTGTTAGGTTTTTTTTTTTTTTACAGGTTTCAGGTTTGGTTTAGTTGCTGAGTTGTGTCCCACTCTTGTCCCTTAGCCCGCCAGGCTCCCCTGTCCATGAGATCACCCAGGCAAGAATACTGGAGTGGGTAGCTATTGCTTTCTCCAGGGGATCTTCCCGACCCAGGGATTGGACCTGTGTCTCCTGCATTGGCAGGCAGATTCTTTACCGCTGAGCCATCAGGGAAGCCCAACATTTCAGATGAACAGCAATATGTTATGTAGGTCTTCAGAACAGATGCTAGAGGCAGGTCAGAGTGATCAGCACGTGTGCATGTGTGCACCCATGTGGGTGCACACACACACACACACACACACACACACACACACACACACACACATCACTTGCACCCTGTAGCATAGGAGTATCAAACAAGAGAAGAGAAGGGAAATATTCCTACAGGATTTCCCTGGTTCTCCCAGCCACATTGAGAAGATTCATAAGGAATAATCCAGCGCCACCTGCTGTCCATGTTGTGTATTGCATGCACCAGCTTGTTCCGCTGTCAGCTGAGTGTGGCTAGCCAGCAGGAGGCTTCCAGGGGTTAGAGTTTCACTTCCAAGGTTCCATTAGGGCAGATCCCTCTGTGTAGAAAAGTGAGAGTTGAAAGCTTGGCTTTGAATCAACAGGAATCAGGAATATTAAACAGATAAAAAACAAGAGGACTTAACTAAGAGCTAAATTGCACGCATCTGTATGGACAGATGTGTGTGTGTGTGTGTGTGTTTGTCTATATATGCAAGGTGGAAGTTGTGCAAATACACGTGGGCATTCTTCAGCACCTGAAGTACCTGCTGAGAGTCCCGAGTGCCAGTGAGGCCTCATTTGCCTCTGCTCCTTGCCTCTGTTTCCTGTCATCCTCACACCGGACAGGCTACCTCCTTCTCAAAGTCTTTGCCCTCCCCTTACCCTGGAGCTCCCTGAGGAGATACATGGTACACTCACACTTGTTACTCAGGTGACTAGTCAAATGCCATCGCTTCTGAGAGACTGTGCTTGACCACCCATCAAAAATGGCAGGCTCTCACTAGCCCTGCCCCTTGCATTCACTGCCTCCCTCACTAATACAGAAGAGCCATCAAGGACCAGGTGTCCCAGCATCTAGCGTAGTGCCTGACACATAGCAGCACTTAGAAACCACTGAGTGACGGGACGACCATATTTCAGGAATGAGACTCAACGTTGTCATTAAGAGGACACACAAACATTATCCTTATTTTGACCTTTGGACTTTAAAAAATATTGAATGCTCAAGAGAGACCAAGAGGAACCCTTTTAGGATGGAAATGGCTGGTATCCCTGAGCTTATATAGTTCTCGCATTCTGGCTGATTCACGTAACTCTGATTGGAGAGTCAGGAGGAGTGTCACATAGAAGGGGACGGGTGCCATCAGAAAGGTGTGTAAGTAAGGTTCTCAGGTGGGACAGGGCACTGCTGGAGCACATCACGTGATGAGGGATGGCAGGAGCCGTGCAGTAAACGAGAGCTTGTGTAACAAGCATGGCCCACTGTCTGCAGCATGTCTAAGCCATCAGTAAGCAGTGGCTCTTAATAGCTCTTTTGGCAATGGGTCTTAGCGAGCATTTGGCAACTGGCCCAGGCTCTGAACTTGACCTGTTTTGGTTCACACCCTGGAGTGGAGGAAGGTGATCTTCCTCTGTTAGTTCATCTCTGCATGGAGCTGATAATAGTGCCTACTCCGTAAGGTTATTATGAAGATCAAATGAGAACAAGACGTCATTCGCAGACAATGTGGTGCATAGCCACTGCTCAGTAAACGCTGCCCTTTTATTATCTCACTGAACAATTCTGACTTATGATCAACTACTTCTTATGATCAACTACTTCTGGCTTGTAAACCAGAAAATTAGTTCTGTTCTCCTGGTCTCCAAGCCTCTAATCTGTAAAGAGAGGAAAACACATGAAAGCAGAAACAGGAAATTATGGTTTTGTTCACTTTGTTGTTTAGTCGCTGAGTCATGTCCAACTCTCTGACACCCTGTTTTGTTCAGTGACCCAGCCAATAATGCAGCACCTGCTATGTTTCAGGACCTGCGCACATCTGTGTGTGTGTGCTCAGTCACTTAGTCGTGTCCACCTCCTTGCGGCCCCGTGGACTACAGCCCACCAGACTCCTCTGTCTGTGCAGCACACATCTCTGTGTGTGTGCTCAGTCACTTAGCCATGCCCAGCTCTTTACGGCCACATGCACTGTAGCCCGCCAGACTCCTCTGTCCATCCACTTTTCTCTATATATAAAGATAAATATGAGGGATTCTTCCCTCCAAAGGTTTTCAGCCTGTGTTCTCTATCTCACAACTTTTAGGTCTGTATGAGTTAGCTATCATTATTATTATATAATGGACATTTTAATTGTGAGCACGTGAGTAGCATCACTTTCTAGAAATATCACTCTCACAAGTTGGAGGGTGAGAAGGCACATAGTCATTGCTATACATTGCATGAATGTATAATGCATAATTATACATATGGAGAAGGAAATGGCAACCCACTCCAGTGTTCTTGCCTGGAGAATCCCAGGGACGGGGCAGCCTGGTGGGCTGCCATCTGTGGGGTCACACAGAATCGGACATGACTGACGTGACTTAGCAGCAGCAGCAGCACACATATGCCAGAAAGAACTCACACACACACACACACACACACACACACACACACACACACACACACATCTTTCTGAGCCTTCAAGGCCAATGTGCTCTATGTCCTGATTAACTCTGAGATATCATTGTCTTCTACACTTTCCCTCCATTTATTTCTCCATTTCTCACTATTCCTTGAACATGGAGAGTTCCCTCCTCCTCTGAGTCATCGTACTTGCTCTGCCCTTGCCCTGGATTGTATGTTTTATTCTAAGTGATGGGGCCACCTGGGACTTGGTCTAGTTTATGTATTACATTTTTAACCTTTATTTATTTAGTTGTGGTACATGGGATCTTTAGTTGTAGCACATGGGATCTATTTCCCCAACCAGGGATCGAACCTGGGCATCCTGCATTGGGAGTGTGGAGTCTTAGCCACTGGAACACAAGGGAAGTCCCCAGTTTATGTATTATCGAGGGAGGCAGGCTTTGACACACAGAGCGGGAGGGTGGATTTGAATGGGGAAAGATTTAGTTCAGTTCACTTCAGTTCAGTTGCTGAGTCATGTCTGACTCTTTGTGACCCTGTGGACTGCAGTACGCCAGGCCTCCCTGTCCATTACAAACTCCTAGAGTTTGCTCATACTCATGTCCCTTGAGTCAGTGATGCTGTCTAAGCATCTCATCCTTTGTCGTCCCCTTCTACTCGCACCTTTAATCTTTCCCAGCATCAGGGTCTTTTCCAAGGAGTTTGTTTTTCACATTAGGTGGCCAAAGTATTAGAGTTTCAGCTTCAGTATCAGTCCTCCCAGTGAATATTCAGGACTGATTTCCTTTAGGATGGACTAGTTGGATCTCCTTGCAGTCCAAGGGACTCTCAAGAGTCTTCTCCAACACCACAGTTCAATAGTATAAATTCTTTGGTGTTCAACTTTCTTTATAGTCCAACTATAAAGAAATGCATGACTACTGAAAAAAACATAGCTTTGGCTAGACAGACTTTTGTTGGCAAAGTAATGTCTCTGTTTTTTAATATGTTGTCTAGGTTGGTCATAGCGTTTCTTCCAAGGAACAAGTATCTTTTAATTTCATGGCTGCGGTCACTATCTGCAGTGATTTAGGAGCCCCAAAATATAAAGTCTGTCACTGTTTCTGTTGCTTCCCCATATATTTGCCATGAAGTGATGGGACCAGATGCCATGATCTCAGTTTTGTGAATGCTGAGTTTTAAGCCAACTTTTTCACTCTCCTGTTTCACTTTCATCAAGAGGCTCTTTAGTTCTTTTTCACTTTCTGCCATAAGGGTTGTAGATATGCTGCCATCTGCATATCTGAAGTTATTGGTATTTCTCCTGGCAATCTTGATTCCAGCTTGTGCTTCTTCCAGCCAAGTGTTTCTCATGATGTACTCTGCATATAAGTTAAATAAGCAGGGTGACAATATACAGCCTTGACATACTGCTTTCCCAATTTGGAACCAGTCTATTGTTCCATGTCCACTTCTAACTGTTGCTTCCTGACCTGCATACAGATTTCTCAGGAGGCAGGTCAGGTTGTCTGGTACTCCCATCTCTTTCAGAATTTTCCACAGTTTATTGTGTTCCACATAGTCAAAGGCTTTGGCATAGTCAATAAAGCAGAAGTAGATGTTTTTCTGAAACTCTCTTGCTTTTTCGATGATCCAGTGTATGTTGGCAATTTTATCTCTGATTCCTCTGCCTTTTCTAAAACTCTCTTGAACGTCTAAAAGTTCACGGTTCATGTACTGTTGAAGCCTGGCTTAGAGAATTTTGAGCATTACTTTGCCAGCATGTGAGATGAGTGCAGTTGTGCAGTAGTTTGAGCATTCTTTGGCATTGCCTTTCTTTGGGACTGGAATGAAAACTGATCTTTTCCAGTCCTGCGGCCACTGCTGAGTTTTCCAAATTTGCTGGCATATTGAGTGTAGCACTTTTACAGCATCATGTTTTAGGTTTTGAAATAGCTCAACTGGAATTCCATCACCTCCACTAGCTTTGTTCATAGTGATGCTTCCTAAGGCCCACTTGACTCTCATTCCATGATGTCTGGCTCTAGGGGAAAGGTTAGAGCCTGGAAAATCTGTGAGAGAGTCGTATTATTCCAGATGAGACTGTTGTATAGTGTATGAACCAGGATGCAAAGAGCTCTGAGAGAGAATTTATGAAACCAAATCAGTGGTTTCCTAAATGGATAAAGGCAGCAAAGAAATAAGGAATCAAGACTGACTTTCTGTTTCTGGGTTGTTCCCTTAGATTAACACTGGTGTTATTCATCAAGATTGGAGTATACATAATGGTGGGGGTGGGAGGAGGCAGCATATTTCTTAGGAATATCTGGCTGTTAATTGAGTCTAGGAGCTTCCAAGGTGGTGCTAGTGGTAAAAACCCACCTGCCAATGCAGGAGATGCAAGAGATGTGAGTTCAATCCCTGAGTCAGGAAGATCCCCTGGAGGAGGAAATGGCAACTCACTACAGTATTCTTGCCTGGAAAATTCCATGGACAGAGAAGCCTGGCACATTGCAGTCCAGGCTGCAAAGAGTCAGACATGACTGAGCACAAATAAACCACTGAGTCTGGAGTCAAGAAGGTGGCTTTGGAGCCCTAAGTATGTGGTTCATAGTGGAAGGTCAGAGTGTGGATGGTATTCCTCAGCAGAAAAGAAGATAGAGGGAGAAAGAGGTCAAAGACTTACTCTAGAAAAGGCATCATATGGTCGACTAGAAGAGGAGACAGTGATTAAAACAGATGCAAAAGCCTGAGTACCACTTTCTTCTCCATCTCATGAATACAGGTGGTGATGGTGGTGGATTTTTGTCATGTTCCCCTCAAAGGAGAATGCATTTTGTCTGGTAACAGTGACTTGAATAGCAAGTCAGGGGGTCCCAGTATGGGTCTAGTGGTTCTCCAGGAAAAGGATAGTGTTATCTTTGTGGGTTTGTACATCTGACCTAAGTTTCTGGTCCACTGGGCCTCTATAGGTAGAATCATCCTACTTTTCAGCTGAGTGAATCCTGAGAACCTGAAGACTTCCGAACTCTCTCTCTCTGCCCCCTCATGCCTGTCTTTGTCCTGACAAGCTCAGCTCAGCCTCGTGCTTACCTAACTGGGAGGCTACGCACACACTCACACAAACACAATTACACACAAACATACACATTTACATACACTCACATATATCTCTAAAATCCAATAAAGAATACAAAATAATTATGTGTAGAATGTTTTGGGAATTTGTATAATAGCCATCCCCAACCCCCACCCAACATGGATCCTGGGAGGTTTCTTGGAAACACTTTGCATCTCCCTGTGAAATCTCATGTTATTCCTGTTCCTTTAAGGACTTCATCAACTACTTGTAACTTTTTAAGCTTTTACACAGAAGTAACTCAGGATTTGGACTTGGAAGAAAGATCTATAAGTGGAAAGGATGGAGACACAATTGTTCCCAGCTTATCCCTTTCCCCCAGAGTAGGGGTGAAACTGAGCTCTTCCTTCCGGGAACACGAGTGATGTTTGGAGGCTTCCGGAGGAATGTGGATTCAGAGCAAGGGAGGCAAAGCAGAGAGAGCTCCTCCGTCCATGCCTGCTCTCTCCTCTTGTGCCTCAGGCCCCCTGGAGCACGTACACCTGTCTCTTCCCTTTGTCACCACGAAGAACAAAGAGGTCAACGCAACCGCCGTGCTGTGGCCCAGCCAAGTGGGCACCCTCACTTACGTGTGGTGGTACGGGAACAACACCGAGGTGAGTCGGCTTTCCGTGCAGGGTCTGTGTGGCTCCTCTTGAAGCAATAAAGGGAATGAAATGACTTAGACAACTCAAGAGTCGGGGTGTTGTGGCAGCCTTGGGGACGGCAGGCTCTGAGCGCCTCAGGCGTCTCTTCACTGTGTCTCTGTCCCTCTAGCGCCTACACCCCTGCTTCTTCCCCCTGCCCTCCTGTGAGTCAGCGTTCTTCTCCACGTGGGCTGCACCCCGCAGGGACCCTCAGCAGCCGCCTGAGCTTTATGTTGTCACAGCTCAGCAGGGCAAATGAGCCATCCTTCCCAAAATTCTAACAGAAGTCCCAGAACGGAGTACTAATGCTGGCCATGCCTTGATCACAGTGCTGGGGGCAGAAACAGAGCTGTGGAAGTCAACCTTCCTAGATCCGTCTAGACCAATAGGAGGGAGGGAATGGCCCTCGGAAGGAAAAGAGCCCAGGGGACGCCCGACAGACAAGAACCAGAGATGTCTGTGGAGCCCGCCCCTCGCCCCTTGTCCTCCGTTCTGGGTCAGACACCCCCCTCCAACCCCATGACCTGCTAGCCTGCTCAGAAACGGCCCCTTCTCTAGCTCAGCTTCCTGCTTTATGTTCCCTCCAAACACTCCCTGTGATCCAAAGTCGGCAGCAAGTTCAAAACCAGTGGAGACCTGAGACCTCATGTACCCTGAGTCCTTCGTTTTACCGAGAAAAGTGAGGAGGGCGCAGATGAAGTGGCTTCCTCTAGTCTCACTCAGCTGCTTCATGCAGATACAAGGCCTTCTCACGCCTGCCTGGGTTTCTCTTCCCCTCACACGAGGGGGCATGCTCGGATTCAGTTTGGAGCACACACCATCCTCAGAAATTAAAATTTGCTTGCAAATGTCAGTGAAGGCAGCAGAACTCAGGCCTGGCAGCATCCTCCCCAGAGGCCCCAGGACCAGTGGCTCAGATGGAGAGCTTCATCTTCTTCCAGCAGAGGTGCCGTTGCTTATAACTTTGCTCTTCAAATGCAGTGCATCTCGTGTGAATACAAATCTCTTTCTACCCCAGAGCTGAGTGTTGGCTTTAACTGGAGCCATAATTTCACACAAGCCCAGGGAGGAAACCTCTCCTGACACCAGACCTGCTGCAAGCCTGACAGTCAAAGGAATCTCTCACCTCGTCTGCTGACATAAATCAGCTGAAAAGAAGCCCTTTTTTATTTTTTTTCTGTAACTGTACATGCAAATTGGGTCCAGATTGGGCCCAGTATCTGCAGGAGAAGAGAAATCTGTGTTACTTGCTTGAATGCTAGTACTAGGAGGTGAAGCTATTAAATAACTTACTTGGTGCTTCTTCTTTTTTTAAGCTTTTAGCAGAAAACTAAATTCTCACAGATTCTGTTAAGCAGACTTCTTATGCTGGGCTTCTTATGTCTACCTTCTGCTACACAGGGAGTTAAATGAATTTTGATTTTTAAATTAATTAAAGAAAAGATAGAAATGAACTGTTTGTGGGGTGGAGGGAGGTCAGGAGGCTAATAATCCTTCCTCCAAGGACCCTGGTGTCCAGTTGCATTACAGGAACTGCTCCAAATCTTTTTTTTTTTTTTGAGTCCTCAAACCACGATCCAATTAGTACTTGTTTCCATAGCAGCTCCTTCCAGGAAATTGCTGATGGGGCTTCTCAGAGCAAACCAAGCCACACAAGGCCAACACCTGTCTAACTAGTATAGTTTTGGTGTCCATGATTGCTGTGTTCCATTGTAGTTTTATATAAGCAGTGCACCCTGGGGAAAAGTACTGGCCGCTTGTACACTTTCAGTGACTATGGCTTAAATCTGGATTAATATGAGCCCCTTCTTTTAGCCTGATTTTAATGTTGCCTTGAATTAAGGGATCTGCTTGATGAGGAGGTTATCAACAGACAGACACCCCACCAGCAGGCAAGGCCTATTGATCTCCCCAGTCCTGAATCAGGATGGTAGCAGAAGAGAGATGTCAAATTCACAAGGAGTGAGTAGAGTTTCTTGGGGGTCATGTCTCTGGTAGTCCCTTTCTGGCCTGGACTCGAGGTGATAGGGAGGCATAGGTGGAGTCAGTCACACAGGGGGTGCCCCAGAAAGAGCCTCCACTAATTTAAGGAGCTTGTTGGTGGTTCAGAGTTGGTGCCTATCTTGGGTGTAACTGGAAATCTCTCCCCTCACTCTGTCCTCCTTTGCTTTAGCCGCTGATCACTTTGGAGGGAAGCATAGCATTCAAGTTTACTTCTGAAGGGATGAACACCATCACAGTGCAGGTCTCAGCTGGGAATGCCATCCTGCAAGACACGAAGACCATCGCAGTGTACGGTGAGTGGTCCATCTGCTGATCCATCACTGTCCACATCCATCACTCAGGTGAGGTGGTTTGGTACCTTGGCACCAGAGGCCATGCTGGTTTATGAATCTACCCAGAGAACAGAGGGTCATGGTTGAGAAAGAGCTGAGTCAAGTCTCATCTTCTCTTTTGAGGAAGGTGTGGTTCACCAGCAAAATAGGGATCACAAAACCCCAAGACAGTTTGTTGTCTTTTTTTTTTGGAACTGGCTCTGATGCCCATAGAGTAACTGTACACTCACCTACCTTAGCTAGAGAAGAGTGAATTTCATTATGTGAAAGGCTGATTCACTCCATTTGATATTTTTGTGATGTTTAAAGATTTAAAATCCATTATAAAAGAAAATGGCTAATATTGAGGCTTTATTTTTTTTTTTAAGTTCAAAATCAGAGTCTTGGTCATTAAGAAGAATCTGCCATTGTCTAATGCTCTGAAAACCTCTTCCACAAATATGTATCATTTAAAAATCACTCTACTGGTTTAGAAGCAAGGGAGGGATCATAACAAGCCCGTGTGGTGTATGATTGTGGACAGAATATTAGCTTGAACAAACAGCTGTACAGAACACTCTTGTCATCAGTTGTGGAAACTGAATGAGATCGCGGTATCACATGGAATTAAAATTTACTGAAATGGAAAGGTGGACTCCTTGATGGAAAATGAGATTAAAAAAAACAGTTTATGTAAATTGATTTCATGTTGGTAATATTTTTTCTGCAGATAGTCAGATGGATTTATACTAAGTGCTTTAGTAGATGGTAAAAATATGAACTTTTACTGTTAATATTGAAAATGGTACTAATGCATCCAAGAAAATCAAAATTTAAAGAACAGGAATTTAAAAGGAAATAGATAGGGAGATAAATGCTGTGCAGAGAGAGCAAAAGGGGGGATCGAGGGAGGGAGGGAAAGTGAGATGAGAGGCTGAAAGAGATAGAGAGACTGAGAGAGAGACACATGAACTCTTGGTCCAAGTAGTATCAATTGCCCCAGTTCTAGAATTAATTGATTCTGATGCAGGTTCTGTTTTTCATTTCTCATTTTGCCAACTTGAGCTTCAAATTCAGAAAGCAGTTTCTAAGCAACTTAGAACATGTCTGAAGACGATGTTCCTCCTCGCGTGGCCACCTGTTAGATTTCATAGTGTTTCCTCCCTCCCACAGCCCCTGAAGAGTAAGTGAAAGTTAACCAGGGCTGTGGTTTGCCTCCAAGGTCCCATCAGTGAGGAGACCTCTTAGCCGAGTGGCCCGAATGGAAGAGAGCTTTTGTTTCTCTTTCCTCTCCATCTCCTTTCTATGCTATAGGAATGCCTCTAGGTGGTAGCCCATATGATGACATCATTTTTCTTTGAAAGGTAAATAACTTGCTCCAGCTAGTAAGTGGTGGAGCTGGGCTTCCAACCATCAAGACCTGGGGCCCTGTGCTCTGAAATTACCCTGCTGGTTGACTCTCGTTCTTTTCTATCCAATGCTCTCTTTCCTTCCTCCCTCCCCCCAGGATGTCACCAGTGTCACTAATGGGCACTGACCCATTAGTCCAACAGCTGCCTCCCCATTAGAACCACAGACAGAACTTGGACTTACCTGGTCCAGCCCGTTAGTGCACCGTTAAGAAACTGTGGTCCCCAAATGGAGAGTTACTGTCTTGAAAGTCTTTCTTCTATTCAGTAACAGACTGAATAATAATTATTATGGTTGGCAGTGGTAGAAATTAACATTGATGCATCTTTTACTGGTGTTTATTCTAAGCATTGGGTATATATGATCTGTTCTATTGAATCCTATGAACAGGCTTATCAGAAATATGAGTATCCCTCTTTTACAAGTGAAAAATGTAAATATAATAGCCAGAGCATAAGAATTCTGAATCCAGAGGGAATGTTTCTCTTGATGACTATCTTCTATCCCTTGCTATGCTTGCTTCTTTCTTTTGCTAAAAATCCCTTGAAAGGCATCATTCCAGAGTGGGTCATTCGCCATTAGATGGGTTCTCTTCATTAAAAGGGATCCCTTGACTAAAAACTTGAACAGGGAAAGTGCTCCCTGCTTCCTGTAGCCAAATTACTGAGTGTTTAGGCATCCTTAATCATCTTTGGTCAGATGGATTGTCCAGGGTTTCACATGTATAACTAGAAAATTCTAATGACATGTGTGACCTATTAAAAGGAAATTGCATCACAGGAAATTAAATAGGCAAGACTGAACTCAACAGAAACAAAAGGCAGGGAGAGTTTAAAACTCTAGGATAAGCTAGAAAGTGCTGGAGAACTGGAGGAGGGGGATTGGATTATCTCGGTGATTAGAACACAAGGGTTTACTTAGGAAACTTGGTTCCTGCCCTCTCAGAGGTGGGGGGCTGTCTTTCTTGGTGATACCATTTCAAAGATGGTTCCTAGGTCCTTGAGAAAGGCATTCCTGGTTGCAGAAGATTTACATCTCAAAAGTTCAGAGAAAAAAAATGTATAATAGCAAGTTTCTAAAAGAGATGCTCCAAGAAAGGAGAGGTCAGAGTCTGAAGTCTGGGAGAAACCTGTTCAAGTTTAATTAAGCTTCAGGGAAATTTAAGATCATTATGGTCAGACTGAAGGAGGTATCATATTTGGGAAGCTGGCAGAGGAAAGATTGCCTACCCAAAGACATACAGCAGACTGTAGGAAGGAAAATTTAGTTTGCATGGTTTTCCTTCCTTTGCTTCAGGGCTCAAGTTTGCCCTTAAATACAACAAAGAAAATGTAAATGTGTAGAATTCATCTCTCTCAGCAGCTGCAAAAAAATAACATATATTATTGACGTTTACCCTTTTCAGTCCTCCCACATGCATCCCCTATTTGTTGAATAAACTTAAAGATAACATTTCTCTGCCCTGCTGTTTAGCATGCTAAGTAATTATAGAGGGATCTGCGCCATTTTTCTCATCTGTGTCTCTTTATTAAGATAAATATCTTCTTTTGAGATGAAGTCTCCACAGTTTGGTTAAGAGGTTCGAGGAAAGTGAAAATGACAAACACGTACATCTTCAAAGGGAAAAGTTAGGACCCAGCGGGTGATTCCTTGGCACTGCCATTTCCTATGCTGCTAATTAATATGCATTTCCTTCTTCTCCATCAGAACTGAAGTGGGGATATTCACCTAGGTGACCAGTGACTCATAAAATAGTCAAACTTTGAAAAATGCATCTTTGGAATAAGCTGACTCCCTCAAATGCTGTCCTGATCATGTGCAAGTCTTCAATACCTGCTCCTGAGAAGTTGTTAGTAGTGTTAGAAAATGCACGTGTGGGTTTCTGAATTTCTTGAACTTGTCATTGATGTTGCCGGTGTTGCTGAGTCCCACCTGAAGTATAAGAACATGCTTAAAATGAGAAAGAAATGTTTGTTGAGTAATAAAGGCATAAACTACAGAGAGCCACCACTGATGTTCATGCCTTCATTTATTCAATAAAAATATATTAATTAAGTGACTTGTGGCCACTGAAAACCTACCATGAACTGGGCACTGTCCCAAAGGGCCAGGAACACTGTGACTCCATCCTCACTGAACTAACATTCCCGTATGGGAGACAGACAACAAAAACATTTATTTATTTAAAGCTTTTTTTGGAGTATAGTTGATTTACAGTATTGTGTTAGTTAGTTTACAGCAAAGTAAATCAATTATACATATACATGAATCCACTCTTTTTCTCGGTTCTTTTCCCATATAGGCCATTACAGAGTATTGAGTAGAATTCCCTGTGCTATACAGTAGGTCCTTATTAGTTGTCTATTTTATATACAGTAGTGTGTGTATGTCAATCCCCATCTCCCAATTTGTCCCTCCACTTTTATCCCCCCAAACAAAATAATTTAAATAGGAAGAAATATGACGAAGACAAATAGGGTCACATGATGAAAGGTATTAGCCTTTGGTGAAAGAGAGGGTACCTGAGGTTGCCGGAGGGAAGGGCTCCTCCTAGGAGAGACTGAAGGCTGAAAAGGAGCTGAGCAGGCTATCATGTGGGGAAACAGAGGCATGGAATGTGGGAAGGAGCTTAGCAGACTGGGGAGCATGGGGAAGGGTGGCATTATGGAGTGCAGGGCAGCCCACAGGACATGTGGCAGGAAAGTCACTGATGGTTTGTGTGGCGCTATGAAGGCCATGATATGAATCTGAATTTATTCTAAGTACAGTGTGGAGCCTCCTACAGATTTCAAGGGAGCAATGAGATCTGAACATACTGTGTGGTGAGACCCCCCTCAGGGTTGTGCTCTGAAACCCATCACCATGTTAGGGCCAAGGCTGCACCATCCAGCTACTGACTGAGTGCAGCAGGAATACTGAGGCGAACCTGTTCCTGGGACACAGGGCTCCTCTGGCTGACTTCTGCTCATGGATCTCCCATCAGTCTCACTGAATCTTCTTCCCTCTCTTTCACTGTGTCATATATGCAGCATGGTCTGATAGTGCTCCAAGATTCCCTGGTTTCCTCCCCATATTCTGTTATAGACAATTCTCCTCACAAAATCCTTGCCTTTATAATTCCGTCTTCTTCCTGGAGGACCAAGATTAACCCAGAGGCTACTGTGACAACTAGCAAAATACTTGAAATAAAGAGCTTAAAATTCCTTTTGATGAAATTCCCATGCGAACAAAATTTAGCAATAGAGTGGCTACAATGAGTATTATATAATCATATAACATGATTATTATATAATGATAATGAAAGTACATGCAGAACACAGCTGTACCATAAAAAAATTGAAACATGGTGGGCAGAGTATTAAGTCAGTGAGGACTCAAACTAGAGCTTGATTGTTGCATGCATGGAAGGTGGGAAGCAGGGTCCATTCTGGGAAGGGGGCTGTGTGTGCAAAGGCCCAGGGGCAGAAACCTGTGATGCAGTCAGAGTGCTCCAGGTGTGTGCATTTAGTGTCCAGGAGCACAAGGGCCAGAACTGGGGACAATGCACAAAGCTGTGGAGTGAAGCATGGGTCACAGACTAAAGCTTTGGCCTGGAAAAGGAGCTCAGAGGTAAGAGGGATGGGATGTTGACTTTGCCTTCTAGTAAGGTCTCTCTGGTGAGTGTGGAGGACAAGAACTCTATAGTAGGGCTTTGCATAAAATAGAAAGTATAGCAGACTTCCTGAGAGGCCGATCTGACTTATAGTAACCCCTCTACTCTGGTGTCCACAGAGGAATTCCGATCTCTTCGCCTGTCCTTTTCTCCAAACCTGGACGATTACAACCCGGACATCCCTGAGTGGAGGAGAGACGTCAGCCTAGTCATCAAAAAGGCCTTGGTGGAGGTGAGTGTAGCCAGCTCCTTCTGGCCTGGGCCCTTTCCCTGTCCTTCATGGAGAGGGGACCCTTGCACTAAGAAATGGCCGGAAAGAGCCAGAGGCCAGGGGAAGTGGGTGTCATCAGTCCGATACCTGCAAAGCTGAGCCCCCCGTGTGCAGACATGTCATGGGGGACAGGAAATTGAATAGTCATGGGGTCCTCACCCTTTATGTTATGCTTAGAGACGACCATGGAACTATGTGACAATCGTATGGCAGAATTCACAGTTAGCTGTCAGTACGTGTAAAATAGCACTGGGGATAATACTGAAAGGCACAGAGTGAATACCATTAGTAAGAGCAGCCTGGGCTCCAGCCCCATGAAGGGCCAGCACAACAGTGCAGTGAGTGCCCAGCACAGGACGGTAGTTATCTCACTATGTCCCAGTTCTTTTTAACAGCATTCGAGAGCAAAATATTATTGTCTTTATTTGTTGATTAAGCAATTGAGGTTCAGAGAAGTTAAATAACTTCTCGAAAGCCTCACCCCTAGTAAGTGACAAAGCTACAAAATTAAAGTGAAGGATGCGAATCCAATGTCTGGGTTTTTTCCTATGAAGCACAGCCCCTTCTGGTTACTGGGAGGGTAACAGGGTGGTGTGGTTCATCCCCTTCTGAACAAATGTCACCCACAATTTGACAAGACATCTTCTTCTAGGCACATTCTGCCTGCATACTCCACTTCCATAAACAATCAGAAGAAATGGACTATCTGCTCATATAGCTGCTTAGGTTAATTGCACAAACCCAGAAAATCAGAGATGACTTTTCCCTTAGGTCTACTCTTTGTTGTTATTCTTCAGTCGCTCAGTCGTGTCTGACTCCCTGTGACCCAATGGACTGCAGCATGCCGGGCTTCCCTGTCCTTTACTATCTCCTGGCGTTTGCTCACATTCGTGTCCATTGAGTCGATGATGCCATCCAACCATCTCATCCTTTGTTGCTCCATTCTCCTCCTGCCCTCAGTCTTTCCCAGCATCGGGGTCTTTTCTTCGGTCGACTCTTTTCATCAGGTCAACACTTCTCATCAGGTGGCCAAAGTATTAGAGCTTCAGCTTCAGCGTCAGTCTTTCCAATGAATATTCAGGACTGATTTCCTTTATAATTGACTGATTTGACCTCCTTAGTGTCCAAGGGTCACTCAGGAGACTTCTTCAGCACCACAGATTGAACGCATTAATTGAAAGCATGAATTCTTTGGTGCTCAGCCTTCTTTTTGGTCCAACTCTCACATCCATACATGACTACTGGAAAAACCATAGCTTTGACTAGCTGGACCTTTGTCAGAAAAGCGATGTCTCTGTTTTCTAATATGCTGTCTAGGTTTATCATAGCTTTTCAAGGAGCAAGCATCTTTTGATTTCATGGCTGCTATCACCATCTGCAGTGATTTTTGGCGCCCAAGAAAATAAGGTCCACTCTTAGCCTAAAAGAAAAGTCCATTTAGATTAATTATACATTCTCTCCTGCACTGGACACATGGTGCCTCATGACACAAAGGGACGAGGAGAGTTAAAGACACTCAGATAACCCCTGCTCAGAAAACTGATCTCACATTCAGCCTTTTGGCAATGAGCTGATGTTCCCCATAATCATACCATTCTCTTTGTGGATATTCATTTAGCACTTTAAAAATTCCAGAAACTCTTCTCAGTGTTTTGCATTTGTAGACACATATAATCACAAAAAAGACACCTAGCTTGTGATGTAGAAATGGATAATATGATTATCCCTGTTTTACAGGTGAATAGAGGCAAATAACTTGCCCAAGGTTATACAGTTTAAAATCAGGCTCTGGCGTTAGACCTCAAGGTTTGAATCTTGATCAAGTGGTTTTCTATCGATTCCACTCTGCTGCTGTCCTTTGCCTTGTAAAATGGAGAGACGAGTAATTGGAATAGTGGGAGGGAGAAGGGTTCTTTTCTGTACCTTTGGGTAAATGCCATCTCAACTCACCTTTGTCTTAAGGACTCTGAACATCTATGACATTGTCGGTGGCTAACATTATGGCCACCAGGGGGTGAAGCTACCAACCCACAGGCCCCTTTATCCTTGGAGCTGCTTGTCGCTTGTGTGACAACTGGTTTCTCTCCTCTGCTGTCCTAGAGAGATGACTTACAGCCTTCAGTGAACCCACAGCCCACCTCCTTCAGAGATCTGTGTCCCTGTAGATCTCCTAGACAGCTCTCCAACATCCCTAGGTGGCTTATCAACCAAGCATTAGTTAAGCAGTGATGCTTTCCAGGCTGGCTTCTCTTTACATTAATTGTAAGGGGATCCGATACTGTGGGCCACCACCCTTCCACCAGCTGTCCTTTAGGTTAGAAATGACTGGTTATTAATATTTCTAGGCCACTGCAGAGCATAATCAGCTAAACACAGAACAAACAGGTTGGCTCCACATCCTTCAGGATAAGAGGTGATGGGGTGGAGGGAGTTTTGAAGACTCTTTGGTTATCCAATCCTAAGAGGCAGCTGAACCAGCTCTGCTTCCTAGCTCCCCACCTTGGCTTTGAGATCAGCAAATATTCTCATCCACTTCCTTAAGTCCGAAAGAACACACCCTATTGCCAGGTGTTCCCTAATAAGCTCTATAAGAAACTCAACTGAATGTCAACTTAATTGTCGTTTTCTTCCTATTTATTCTCTAATGAAATTTAATGTGTAAATCAGTTGCCTTTTTCCTCATCAACTGGGGTTTTTCTATTGATACTTTGCAATGGAATCTTTAATTGAAAGTCCTTCAGTAAACATTGTCAATGATAAGGATGAGTTTAGACATAGTTTTTGAGTTTAGCATCCTGGAGGGCTATAAAACAACAGTGTAATAATAGCTGGGACAGGAGCGGCTTTGTGTATCAGGAGAAAGAAGGCAGGAGAGCCCTGGTTAAGGACTGAGGCATCATGGTCAGACCAAAGATCCAAAATGAGTGTCACCACTCATTACTTAGATGGCACTGAGCCACTGTTGAGCCTTCCTCCGTCTACTGTCTGTCCCGTAGCAGAAATAGGGATGTACCATCCAGATTCCCCTTATGGCAGATATAGTTGCCTTAGCTGCTGGGAGAGCTGTGGGCAGAGGTTTCAGCTGCCTTCACCCCACATTGTGTCCTTTCTGAGTGGCTCGTGTCCAGTGATGCCCTCAGCTCAACCTCAGGCAAATCTGAAGGGCCATTCTCATTCCCTGCAAAGTCGTCTGAGGCTGTTGTTGACCTTTATCATAGCTCAGCTTCTCCCTCTCCCCATTCTTGCGTCCTCGCTGTTGATTCTAAGAACGTCCCCTAATAAACACCCTACATGCTAAGCTCAGAGCCAGCTTCCTGGGGACTCGCAACCTGTGTCTTCACCTGCACAGAGAGGTATAGTAATACTTGCTTCAAAGAGCACTTATGGGAGATCGCATTACATTATATTAAGGAGTTCTTAGGACAATGCCAGACGCATGATAAAGATCCAGTAAATGGAATGTCTTACTACTTGGAGAAAGATATAAAGGTAGGTTTCAGAACCCAACAATCACCTAACTGGAAATCATGAACAATATACTGAAATGAGTGGACTTTATGGTGTCCTAGAACTTCATGATGTTCTAGCAGCAAATGTATAGGAAAGACATTCGGGGGAGATACACAGAAACATTTGTGAGAAAAGTCTGTATGTTGAGAAATTGCAGATGAGTCTATTCAGTTAAGCATAAGATGACTGTGTGAGCTGTGGGTAATTAGTGTAGGAAGGAAAGGTGGGACCATATTGCTGAAGGCTTTGAATGTAAATCTAATCCAGTTGGCAGTGGCAATGTGTGCATGAATTTGGATGGGGACACATAATCTGAGTTAGACTGTAGGGAGTGGATTTAAATAGGAAGGAACCAATAGGATCACTTGTCAAGATTTCATAGGCTGATTAGATAGGATGTGGAAAGGAGAGTGTGCCGTCATAGGTGAGATGAGGCTTCCTGCCGGTGTATTTGGGAAAAGAGTGCCTCCATTCATCCACGTGCAGTGCCGGGGTCTAGCCTCAGCGGGTCCGAGGGTCTTGAGGGATGAGTGGCATCAGCGAAGTACTGAGCTGAGTCAAATGTGGTGATGGAGCAGTCTCTCTCTTTATTGTTGTTGGTTTACAGTTTTTATACCCAAGAAACACACCCAATATGTCACATATTATTCTATACAATCTTTTGTTTTCTGCCTACCATCAACAACTTTAACATTAAGCTCATTTTCCTTGCAGAAGGTCAGATTTCTGCATAATTAGATTTAACAGTAGTATGTTTACCATTTGAATGTCTCCAGCATACTTCGATAAGTACATCAATCTAAGTAGAAAGGTTACATTTCTCTTATTAGGTGCAACTATGTAGAAGCTAGAAGGAAGGACTTAAGCTTGAAACTTTTATTCTATTAACCTATCCCGGTTCTTACAAGGAAAGAGAAAAGAGGACAAAGAGACAGTTTAGCAGCACTGCTTTAACAATAAAACCCTACTAACCTTATAACCACTATAATGAATTTCTTTGTCTACAATATCCTAAAGCAATCAATGTCTCCAACTATGCTGGCCACAGTTATGAGCATTCCTAAATCCCATTCCAGCCTGATTTCTTCAAGGAAGGGAGCCTCCTCCGTGGAGTGGTCGGGGGAGTAGGATGTGGAAAGGTGACCCAAGTACGAGCCCTTCTGGTGGTGGCCTTGCCAAGACCCCCAGAGAACTCTTGGTAAACTCCCCAGTAATGAGTAGGAGGTGTAGTAATTTATTTAAATGTCCCTTATTCCTCCTTTGTCCCCAGGGAAGGGAATCCATCTTCCCAGATCCTCTGAGGGAAATAAGGTCTGAAGGAATTATCTCAGGACGAATTTTTTCTAACTTGGACTGACCTACTGAGATGAGCTAATGAGATGAACATAAACAGAACTTCCCAAGAAAAATACCAGGAGGGGCCTTGCCTTGGGATGCCCCAAAGGAAAATCCACTTTGGAGTTTCCTTCTTAGTCTCGGATGAGACCTTGTCATCCAAGTGAGGGGGCATCCTGACGGCTCCTGGCGATGCAGAATGAAGATTTTGGGGTAAATGTGAGGAGTTCTTGTATAACAACCAAATGACTGGCTACTGACTGGATGTTCTCACTGGATGCTGCAGAGAAAAGCTGAAATTGTAGCCAACTGAATTCTAGAAGCATCCAGAAAGGAGGCTCAGTAAAGAGGAAGTTTTTGAGTGATGTGCATGATTTTAATAGAAGATTGAAGGGTAGCAGGGGGAACGGCTAAGAGAGCTTCCTTAACTGATCATCAGGGTCAGATGCTGCGGAGACCTCAACAGATACCTGGGGGGCTGTGGTCTGGGGCGTGTTGTTAGGTTAGGTGATAGAGGTGTGCCTGGTGGATTTGGAGAGAACTCTAGTGCTTCGAGGAAGCTAAGTTAGAAAATGTTACAGCTAGAGGGGTAGAAGATAAGACTCAGTGACGGCCTTCTCACTGACAGGGGTTCACTCATTTTTACAACACAGGTACTACCATTATGCCACTTTTTAATTTGAGGGGATGCAAAGTGTTTAAGGTCTCATGGGGATAGAACAGGGGACCAGACCTCAGAGTCTGGCTTGAACCCAGTTCTGGCCCTTGCATCCCTCCCCAACGGGTAATCCTAGGACCCTGCTTTCACACCCCACCTCCACCCCTGTGTGCCTTCTTACTGCACCACCGCCCGGCTCCCCACTGAACACATGGTTTCTCCTCGTCAGCTTTCCCCCAGGACTCACGTGTGCCTCTCTGTCTCTCCCTCAGGCCACCGGGGTTCCTGGCCAGCACATCTTGGTGGCCGTGCTGCCTGGCCTGCCCACCGCCGCCGAGCTCTTTGTCTTACCCCATCAGAATCCCACAGGAGAAAACAAAAGGTCAGCTGAGGACCTGGAGCAGGTGAGTCCCCAGGTGACATGTCAGCTTCTCCCTCTCTGAGCCACAACCCTGCTAGTGCCTGACCAGGACAGCAGCTCTGGGGGTCCCCACTTGGGAGTGAGGGCTCCAGCTGCCTGTGGACCCTTCCACTTTCCCATCCTCCCTAAAGAAACATAACCTGGAGATTTAACTACAGCATCACCAGGAAACACACACAAGAGTATGTATTGTCAGCAGTGGCTAAACCGCTTTGGGTATATCCATCTATAGTGTTTACGGTAGACAAGATAAATCTGTGTGCTGACATGGCAAACTGTCCAAGGTATTAGGTGGCAGGAAAAATGCAAGAGGCTGAACAATGTGTAGAAGTTGAATCGATTTATGTTGCTTCACATACTTGCATCATGAGAGTCAAAGTGAAAGTGAAGTCACTCAGTCGTGTCTGGCTCTTTGCGACCCTATGGACTGTAGCCTGCCAGGCTCCTCTGTTCATGGGATTTTCCAGGCAAGAATACTGGAATGGGTAGCCACTTTCTTCTCCAGGGGATCTTCCTAACCCAGGGATCAAACTCAGGTGTCCCACATTGCAGGCAGACTCTTCACCCTCTGAACCACCACAGAATCCCTGAGAATCAAATGGCATATCTGTTTTAAAAGGCACAACTTTTATACAAATCATGAGTCCTCTTTATCACCACCAGTCTACAATGATTTGAGTTTATAATGAAAGAGTAATGTTGACTCCAAGTACCTCCCCTGGCTATATGGGATTTGCTTTCCTCATCTCCAGCACCTCTGGAGTATCAGAGTGTGTGTGTGTGTGTGTGGTGAGTGAGAGGTTCTCTCTCTTCTGCTCCCTTAGATCCTTTTTTCTCCCATTCTTCCTTTTAACTTCGGATTATCCATCTCTGTTGTGAGGATTGGGCTTCCCAGTTGGTGTTGGTGGTAATGAACCTGCCTGCCAGTGCAAGTAAATGTGAGAGACACGGATTCAACCCCTGGGTTGGGAAGACCCTCCAGAGGAGGCAACTCACTCCAGTACCCTTGACTAGAAAACCCCACGGACAGAGGAGCCTTGGTGGGCTATGGTCCGCATGGTCACCGAGAGTCAGCCCAACTGAACCGACTTAGCGCACGTGCAGAGTGAGGACTATCGCTAGATGATGTCATTGTTATCGTTCTTATCCTTCACTCAGTCAGTCAGAATGATCAGTCTTGGTCTGGTCACCCTTTTGGAAACTCTATGTCTTTGGTTTCTCATTGCTTTCTGACAGATATATTACAAACAGGATTCCTCTCAGAAACCAAGTAAATATTAACTTTTCCTCCTTTTAGTACCTGGAGCTTTTCAGTTTACTTAGAATTAACCCATAATTTAGTCCCTTGATCTCTAGTCTGTAAGATGACTTGAGAAACCGCTATCACAGCCTTGTTAACAACAACCCCCAATTACAACCTGGCCCACCTCCTAGTACACACCCACCTTTCAACAATCGCTTTCTCAGTTGGCAGAAGACTCACATTTATATTTTTTTTTCACATGCAAATAGCAAATAACAGAGCTGTCAAGGAGAGCCCCAGTGAACCCCATCTCCTAGGGAACTGCACTTGAACATCGGACAGCAGGGAACCCATCAACTTTGTGTCTGACTTTGCTCAGCCCTTGCTTTTGGCTTCCTGTTATATTCTACAAATTATTTTCTGCACTTGCAGTTCAGTGGGAGAAAGAATGGAGTATTTCTTATCACCACACTGCTGATGAGACCTAGAGGGGCATAGATCCCTATCCAGGGCATTTAGGTTGAAACATGTATATTTGTTCCTCCTCTGGAAATCTTATGGCTTGCCCATGAAATCCAGGATGTCATCTTCTCAATACAGAAGAGTCCAGGTTTAGAGCCAGCTAAGTTCCCAGGTACCACATCATCTGTACATCTCAATTTCCAATACTTTTCATTCTTTCTCTAAAATATATTTTCTAGATGTTTATTTGAGAGAAACTGTAGAAAGAAGAGGCATGTGTTCTCTGAAACTTGGTTTACTTGTGTGAGGGTATATCTTGCTCTGTCTGTTTTCCCTAGAGTTCTTCTTTCTTTTTATCTTGTCTGAATGTCTTCTCCAGAGACATTCTCAGAGACCTGAGTGAGTGTCCCTGAGGCAGCCAAGTATCATGTACTGATGAGACCTAAAGGCAACTGGCTTGGCTTGCGTGACAGCTGTGTAACTTAACATTGGGTACACATGTAGGGAGTTCAGATATGTTTTAGAAAGACCACAGGTTGTGGAGGAATATAGACCAGGTTTCTAGTTTCAGCTCTTATATCCATTGCTTATGTCTTATAGATGAGGAAAATTCAGAAAAGGTCAATAATCCAGCCAAAACCACATAATCAATAATACCTGTCTCGTGGGGTGTTTGATAGATCATTAAAGAAACGATACAGCAAAGCCCTTGACCTATAGAGGTCACTCATAAATGGTAAATAGATAATGGTTACATTTATGGACGTTTTGTGATAGGAGAGTATATGAGAAATGCAAAATATATATATAGGCATATTAAAGACTAGTATAATCTGGGGCATCTATTGGCAGAAAGAAGATGGTGACAATAAGGAGAAAAAGATTAATGAATGAAATTACAGGAAAGAACAAAGATAGCAGGAAACAGAAAAAAACATATGAATGACTAAACTAGAGGGAAGATGACTCATCTAAGTTATCATGCAAATGGGTGGCATTAAGGGAAAGCAGCAGAGTACCAAGGGAGATTGTAACTTTAGTTAAGGGAATTGCCAGTGTAGCGGGCTTATCCAGGAATGAAACTAATTTCAGTGACCGAACCCAGCATATGAGAAATCAGTGTCTTATGGAAACTGTTATTACCTAATTAATAAGTACAGTAATGAAATCAATATGTAAACTAAGTCTTGTGTCAAGAACCAGCAATACAGATGCTGCCCACAGGACTCCTATAGTTATGATCCTAAGAGAGGCCCTTTAATTCTTCTCTCTGACTCTGTCACTTTGAAATTAATGAGTTCAGACCCCAACAGGGAGCTAATTGCGTGAGGAGACACAACTCTTTAAGGAGAAGGAGATTCTAGTTCTGTTTCTGCAACTAACTCTCAAGTCTAGTGATCCCCGTGTTCCATCATGCTGCCCATGTGGATTTGGGTACCACTTGACTTCTGCAAGTCCCCAGATATCAAGGCTGCTGCCCCGGGAAATGAGCAACAGATGCTTTGCTTTGAGTTTTGTAGGGTTTTTTTTTTCCCCTGATGAAATGAACATATATTCTGTTCAAACAAATTTCACTGAAATTTGTAGTTACAGGCTTATTTAGTTGGGAGGTCCAGCTCAGGCATGGATAACTCAAAGAGGAAGTATCATCAACTTACTCCCCTATCTTCATCTCTCCCTCTTTCTCTATCTCTTTCTGTTGTGACCACACGAGAAGTCTGCCTGAAAATGAAGCCAGCACATAGGAAGACGAGAATGGCCCTAGGAAGCCCGTCTTTTGTTTAGTCATTTTATCAATTCCATTCAAAAGACAGTGCCTCTCCCCTGAGTGCACCCCAAAAGCCTAGGGTGATCATTCTCACAGGCTCAAC
Source organism: Antilocapra americana (assembly GCA_007570785.1). Taxonomy (NCBI): domain Eukaryota; kingdom Metazoa; phylum Chordata; class Mammalia; order Artiodactyla; family Antilocapridae; genus Antilocapra; species Antilocapra americana. The sequence continues at coordinate 642,415 of ML664183.1, forward strand.
TTCGGTAAAGTGGAGATGACTCAACTCGCCTTGTAGTCAGAAGGCTAGGGCTCTGTCAGTAACAACTCAATATGTCATACCCTCCCCAGGATCAGGGATTAAGGGAGCCCTTCCTATATCAAATGGGCTGAGAATAAAGAAGGAAATGAGTCCTTAAAGGAAAATATCGGGGAGAGAGAAGCAACCAGAGGCAGGCAAAAGCAACTGACTTCCATTGTCATAAATTACAGAGAAATTGCAGCTGGGTGCAAAGCAAAAACAACAACCAGGACCCCACTCCTTTAAGGCTGCGCTCTCAAGTAGATGGAACTTGGGAAGAGCTTGGTTTATTCTCTCTCTCAGTACTCTGGCCCCTCCCTTTCTTGTAAAGTTATTGCACAGAATTACCAGCAGGGGAAAAAGTGGGACCTGGCCAGGTGGACCCTGATGGCTAGGAGGGCAGGGCCCCAGCAAAGGGCTCCTGGCTCTCCTCCCTTACTTCCTCTAACAGCATTTCCCAGGGAGGACAGATGCTGGCTTAGATCGAGTTATCTTGTCTGTGAAATAAATTGAAAAGTCCTCACAGTGAGAAGCAGTTGACCTTGTTATCCAGATAACGTTGGGCTGGGTTAATCAAGTGACCTCCATCTGGGAGGGTTCTCCCACTCTCGACTTCACATCTCCAGAGAGTGAGAAAAGGCTCACTTGCCCTTAGCTGGCCTCATCAGGGAGGGACCCTCTTGCTACCTGAGGCCGACTGCTCAGGTGTAGAGCATACCCTACCCCCTGCACCGCTGTATTTGCTGGCTTCCCTCTGAGTCCTCAGAGGTGAGCAGATTTATATCTGGCTTTCCTGGAAGGAGCAAGGACCATCATGCTGTGTTTGTGATGCTGTGCTGGGGAGATACGGAGCCTGCATGTTGTCTTGCTGAATCCTTAAAGGGCACGGACACATTTGAAAGGAACAGAATGACTATGGACGAAATGTCAGCCACCACCAACGACTTTCCTCCTTGGTTGTTTGTGTGGTCATATACATTTGACAGGTGCAGAAACCAAAATCCAGGGAAAGGAAATGGACCAGGGTATTGGCAATATTTTTAGAAATTAAAGATTCATTGTGAAATGTAATAAATAATCTCAGAACATTTTCCATATGCTCAGTCTGCCCTGTCCAGATTTTTTAAAGAGAGAAATTGTAGAAATATTTTGAAGGTCACAAGGAAGGTCACTTAAACAGGAAGTTATAATCGAAAAAGTCGGTAAGAATTGTGCTGAAAGAATACAGCAAAAGGAGGAGAGACGTTTAGAGCTGGTGATGGGGAATTTAGGGAAAGGAAGTGAACTGGGACACAGTATTTCTTCATTATGTCATCCAGGAAGAACTTCTTAGATGCTGTAGTCAAGCTGATTTGTTGGTGCTAACAAAGAACAGAACTGACAAGTAGAAGTCCTGTTTGGCTCCACTGCTTCTTCCATGTATTAACCCAGAAATCATGATAATTGGGAAAGATCTTTCTCTGTTCATTACAAAAGTCATATCATTCAGTTACTCTTTGAAGAGGCCTTAATAACCTAACAGGATCAGGATTGACTATGTCCATTCCAAGGTAATCCCAGGCAAGTCTCCTTCTACACCTGGCACCAAAATGCCCCTTATGTTCAGTATGGTTTCCATCCCTCCTTGCGACTTCAGATAAGCATCAGTTGTGTGGCCCAGTGTAGCTCTGCCATTGATAAATCTGCTCCTTTTGGGTGTGTATTAATAGTTTCACGTTGCATCATTCCTTTGGGTGTCATGTTTCATAAATCACCACTGCTCTGTTGTCCTTAAACCTCTCTTTCTGGGTGTTTCGTCATGTGACACTTCCAGTCTCGTGATCCGAGAGTCGATTTTCCTCTGTTGGTATCATTAAGCATTGTTTGGAAGTTGAATGTGTTCTTCATGTGGTAGCGATCTATTCTGTTGACCAAGCATTTCTAGGGACCAGCAGGGTTATACCCATGAGTCTTTTCTGTAAGCAGAGCCGTGTGGCTAATTCTGGCCAATGAAGTGGGAGCAGAAGCCATGAGTCACTTCCAAGCTGAAGTATTTAAATGTTGTCTCTAGAACCCAGAGAACTGTTTTTTTCCTCTCTTCTGGTGGTGTGTACATCTGAGGGGGCTGATCTACCAGCCAGTGTCCCTGTGTGACTATAAGGAGCACAGAATCACATCTACCTGCAGTAGATACCGAGCCTTAAGCATAAAGCATACTTTCTTTGTTTCAAGTCCTCAAAATTGTAACATCATTAGCTCAGCCTAACCCCTGTTCTGACTACCAAACTCAAATTTCACGCTTGTGAAGAAGCTGAGAAGAATTGGTGTTCTCCACGTACCCGGTCCCTTCCACAGCACCCTTTTGGTAGCGTCTTTCCAAGTATTTGTATTGCGTTGCCACTGTCTATTTAAGTGGCAGTTTAAACGAAGTGTGGGCTGCATTTGAATCATAGGCATATTCCATCAAATAGGCAGACACCAAGAATAATAGATTTTTCTTTGCTCGTGATTATTTAGCTGAAGGAGAATAGAAAATGGAGAGCAGCAGAAGAGGGGGGACAGTACAAAGGTAAATGAAATGTGCTAAGACAACACACTTGTGCTGGACAGAAAAGGAAAAATGAACAGATTCAGCTTGCTTCTGGAGGGCCGATCTCCCAGCAATTTCACACTGTTTCACTCGAGTCTTTATCATGCAAGCACGTGTTCTTTTTTTTTTTTTTTTTTTATTGTTTTTGCCATACATTGTCATGATATCACCATGGGCTTACATATGCTTCCCCTCCGGGTCCCCCCTCCCTCCTCCCTCCCCCCCGGAAAATCTCGCTGCACCAGTCCCGAGCATCAATCCTGGGCTGGCGATTGATTAGACACATGACAATTAACATGCTTCAATGCCCTTCTCCCATATCATCCCACCCTTACCCTCATCCACAAAGTCCACGAGTCTATTCTATACATCTGCGTTCCTTTTGTTGTCTCCCATGTTGGGTTCTCATTACTGTCTTTCTAAATTCCATATATATGTGTTAATATACTGTATTGTTGTTTTTGCTTCTGGCTTACTTCACTCTGGATAATGGGCTCCAGTTTCGTCCATCTGAGTAGAATTGCTTCAAATGAATTTTTTTTTAATGCTGAGTAATATTCCATTGTGTATATATACCACAGCTTTCTTATCCATTCGTCAGTTGATGGGCATCTAGGTTGCTTCCATGTCCTGGCTATTGTAAACAATGCAGCGATGAACATTGGGGTGCACGTGGCTCTTTCAATTCTGGTTTCCTCGGTGTATATGCCCAGCAGTGGGATTGCCGGGTCATATGGCAGGTCTATTTGCAGCTTTTTAAGGAACCTCCACACTGTTTTCCCACGTGTTCTTTTGTTTAGGCTGTCACCACACTGTTCTGTAGTTGCAGTCTCTTCTATTCCTTTCATGGCCAAAGACTCTCCCACATTATAAATTATATTAACTGTTGAATAGAATGCAGCAGTCCTGAGGCTACGGTTAGGAATTTCCTGTAGCTCCAATTAGTCAGATGGCACCGGCCTGGGGCTATGAATCATGTGCTTCACAGCTGGGTGAGGAATAGAAGCATAGTTAATGATATGCTACAATTTGTTATCTCCTAAATGTGTTCAGCTAGACCTCTTTGTGTCTTTGTCAGCTGGCTCGAGGAAAATGTTTTTTTAATAAAAATGCCCTAAGATTAGGAGTCAAACAGAATGAAATTGTAGTCTCAATTCTTCAAATATTAACAGGATAAACTTAGGAGTGTCCTTTAGGCATCATGTTGCTTTCAATGGATCTATGTTCTCCTAGGGAAACACATAGTGGGAAATATTTAACTTTGCCAATAGAAAGTGTTCAATGCATAGATATTACACATTATATATGTGAAAATATATGTAATAATTCACAAATGATGAAAATAATACAGGATAATCGCTTCTGCGGGTGGCATGGAAAACATTTAAAATATTGTCAAAATCTGTCAACAGTTTCGTACTCATTTACTTGCATAGAGAAATGCATGGTTCTTAATTGAGCTCATTCTTGTATGGAGTGTAAATTTTCTTTAGTTCTGTTTCTGTGCATAAGTTTTTTGGCACACCATGAAGGATGTTATCTTTTTTGTGTGTTCTTTGATGCAAGTGACATCCATGAAATATACTTTCTCTGCTACCACTTTTGCATAGCTTGTTTAATTCTGTAAATGATACAGATAAAACCGATGAAGCAATGTTATAAACCAGAACAAATTAGGGAATTTAATTATTTTCTGCAAGGGACTCTCCTGGAGATTATAAATTAGAAGTACATTGTTCAGATGAACACTTCTCTGGTTTCTTATCTATATGTCTTTCTTGAGGAAGAAACATTGTCAGGGAGAAGAAATATGTATCACCTCAGCAAGTTGGAAGAGAGAAATCTTTCTCATACATATACACAGTCCCATTTTGTATATGGCATGGATTCTGCAAAACAGGACAGTTTCTTAATTACTTCCGATGTGTTCTTATTCAAGTTAAAATATTTTTTTCTGCAAATACAATTAAACATATATGTGCACACATGTATGTGTGTGTACATAAGCATATTAATTTTATACATGATTATATATTTTGTACATATATATATACACATTTCTCTGTGTGTATGTTTATTTAAGAGCCAAACCTTTCTGTTTAACCTCTACTAAAAATCCACCATCAAATTCTTAGAAAGGTCTTACTGATTGAATGATAAGAGTAAGATAGAATAGGACCTTGCATACCGTACCACTTTATCGAACACAGAGGAAAACCATTCTACACAATCTGTGTTAGAAATCTACTCTTCCTGTAAACCTTGAGCATTCTGGAAGTTTCTCATTATCCAGGAAAAAGAGTGGCTTATATAGAGAGAATAAAGCTGTATCAACCTAATTTTATCACAACCTTGTTTTCCTGCACAGTCTGCCAAATGGAAACATTTGAGAGGCTGAGCTTGAGCTGGATCCCAGGTGTGTGACATGGGTCACAGGTCACTGACAGTCATCCCAGGTTCTTGCTGCTAAGCAGGAAGTTCATCTGCAGGGCAGCTCAGTTCCAGCACTGAACAAGGACCTCTGCGAGAGAGACTATGCTTGAAAACAAGGCTGTCAGGCCCTGCTTAATTGATAAAAAGATCAAAGGTGTCATTTTGGCAACTCAGTGGACTGAGTGAAAGTCCATAAATATAAAAAGAAAAATAATTTAAGAATTTAACTAGCAGAACAATATTCAGAAAGCATCTAACTAGATTTAAATAGCATATGAAATAGAGCATTACATTGATGCTTAGAACATTAAAAATGAGGCAAGGAGACCAGATAATTAGGAATGTGGTTTTCTCTGATAGCTTTTTACAAATTGCTCAAAAGAATGAGTGAAACAGCAGATTGATCTGGTTTTTTACTTTTAACACATGAACAGAGTTTTACCTTGTCTAGAAAATCTTGCCTTATATTGTTACTACCTAAAACAAGGTCCTTTGTCATTTGTTGGGGTTAAATGTTTCACAGCCCAGAACTCTGTGGGTCTGCCCATTACAGATGCATCAGCCTGAGGAGTGGTTTTGGGTTCACAGCATGAAACAGGAGTCAGCCAACAGGTTAAGTTGTGGTTATGCTTTGTTTCAAATATATAATTTATTATATATTTGAAATAAATACATATGGGGAAGCCTGGCCTGCTGCAGTTCATGGGGGATCTCAAAGAATCGGACAAGACTTAGCAACTGAACTACAACATCATAAGTTATTATTTTAGTAGAATGATATTTTTCATCAACAAATACCCATGAACTACCTATTCTTGGAAAGCTGGGTAAGAGGAGGGAAGCAAAATAGGGAATAAGATGGAGTTTCCTATCAAGAAGTAAAATAAATGGGTCTGAATCTCATCAGAATTTGTAAATTCTACATATTTGCTTCTTTTAAGTCCTTGTATATAACAAATACACTCTCAAAGAAACCTGGGGTGATTTTTTTAAACTAATACCAAGGTAATTTTTTTAAGAGTAGAAATGATCTGAATTCCTAGTTGTTTGTCCTATTTTGTAGCAATTCAGATATACTGTCAAGTCATGCTTAGAAAATAATTCTATCTGCATATTCTGGACTAAAAACTTAAAATCATATACAGCTCACTTATATCACTCCCTGGTATAATATCAGGATGCCTTGATCAGCATGGTGACTATTGCTCAGCACGTTTGCATATTGTCAGTGTGACAACTTCAATGGCACTCACTCGGATTCTTTTCCTTTCAGATATCAGAACTGCTGATTCACAAACTCAACCAAAACTCCGTGCACTTTGAGCTGAAGCCGGGGGTCCAAGTCCTTGTCCACGCAGCCCACTTAACAGCAGGTCAGTGTTCCCATCCCTGGGTTCTGGCTAATGGCTCTGGCAGAAGGGGATCCCAGTTTGTTTCAGCAAAATAAGAGTAACTAGTGCCACTTCTGATCAGAAATAGGGCTTCATTCTTTGGAGGTTCTCTTGCTTGTCTTTTTGTTTTTCGCCTTAATGGGGGCCGGCAAGGCAAGAGAAAAAGGTGACTTTCCTGCCTGGTTCCTGGCAAAGCCCATCAGTGAATCACTTAAAATTCCCTCCAATAATAGCATGTTTCATCTTACAGAAATCTTGAAAATAAAGTTAACTTTACAAGTAATGTTTTTTTCTGGTCTTTCTACAAGACTTTATTTTAAAATCATTCATGCTACGAAGAATTTTCTTTCAGTTTGGGATAAAGAAGCACAATAGAAATAGCTGGGACTTAGGAGCTGTCCAGGGCCATAGCCAGGAGCTGAACCCCAGGTTGGTCAGTATCTTACAAATGAATGAATGTCACTGAACTTCTGTCTCTTCACTTGTAAAAGATGATGGGGAAAATATTCTTCCTAAAGCCATATAGAAGTCTCAATAGTAATTCAGGTAATTCCAAGCATATCGAAATAGATACTATTGTGCTATATTAATAATAAACTAAAACTATATATTGGGTCCTTATTTTTGCAGAGCGCTCTGCTGGTGTTGCAAAAGGCCCGCAGGCGATGGCCTTTGCTTTCAGAAAGTACGATCTAGTTGTGTTTCAGAGTTTGATGGTGGCGGTGGTACTTTGGGGGGGGGGGCGGGCAGTGGTGGGCTCTTTGAACAGGTGAAATGCATGAATGCCTTTAAAGGGGGGCAGTAGCACATTTCTGAGTGCTTGGACTTTGCAGTTTTGCAGCTAGACCCCTGGTTTCAGTCTTGCTCCATCACTTACTAAGTGTATAGACTCTGAGAGGAGACTTCTCTATAGCACCTGTAACAATGGGATTGTGTGAGGGTCAAGCTAGTTTAGGTTACACACATAGGGTAATGCCTGGTGCAGAGTCAGGTGTTATTTTTCCTTTTATCCTCTTTTATTATTAACAATCAAAGTTGTATGAGAAATTTAAAGCAGTGGTAAATTGCAGCCAGTCAAAATGACCAGGAAAGCTTCATGGAGGAGGTGTTCTTTGGGGAGGACCTTGAAAGATGGATAGGATTGAACTGAAGAGATTATTCCAAGCACAATCTTGGAATAGTCAGGGAAGGAACATGAAAGCCCTGAGGGCTTTGGGTATGCTGAATAAGTGGGGACAAGGGGCAGGTTTTTCCAATTCCATTATCTGGTTTCTTGGAGGTTCCTAGAGGTGTGCTTAGGTCTAGAAGAAGGCCAAGCAGGTTGGCCACTGGCCTCTTTTCTACTTAGATTCCATCTTTTTACTTTATTAGGATTTCATAAAATGTTTTTCCTTAAAAACAACACTGACTTAAAAAACAAACATATAAAAGACACTGTGCTGAGCATGGGGCATGGAGGTGGAAGCTGGAAGTATGCCAGGCTGAGCTGTTTCTTCTTCCTGTGGTGGACTCTGAGAAGCCGTGGAGACCTAGGAGCAGAGATGTGACCGATTCAGAGTGTCCCTTGAGAAAGGTGACCCTTAGGAGCAAGGATTGAGTAGAGCCAGTTTGCTATTCTGCAGCAAATGGATGCAGTCAGTTGCATCCATCAACAGACATTTATTGAGTTGCTGGCTACTCTGAGCCAAGAAGTGTTCTCAGCATGAGATAGACCCTCTGCCTTCATGAAGATTCCATCAGTGGAGAAGGCTGGGCAGGTAGCACATTGACAAATGACACTTTACAAATCATACTGATGGTGAAAAGATCCTAAAGAAAATCAGAAAATTTAAGGGAGTAGAAAGGGACTTCCCCAGTGGCCCAGTGGTAAAGAATCTGCCTGCAATGCAAGAGACACAGGTTTGATCCCTAGGTCGGAAAGATCCCCTGGAGTAGGAAATGGCAACCCACTCCAGTATTCTTGCCTGGAGAATCCCCATGCACAGAGGAGCCTGGCAGGCTACAGTCCATGGGCTCTCAAAGAGTTGGGCATGACTGAGCGCATGCACAGAGAGTAGAAAACAACCACGAAGCACCTATGAGGGCAGCTTGTAAGCCTAAGGCCTGAACAAACTTACCTCAGAGAACTTGATGATCTCCTTGGCTGTTTCCTGCCAAGAAGATTGGCCTTTGGTCTTTGGTGAGCAGTGTTGGCACGTGGGAGTTACACATAGTTGGTTAAACTGGAAAACAAAGTCCAGAAACATCCCTTGTCATCAGCCCAGTGGCCAAGCCACTAACAGTTGTCATATCTCACTCCAAAGACAGTTTGATTAGTTTCCTAAATGTGAATCTTACTTTATATATTAGTTAAGGATGCCGTTCTGTGATATCTGGGATACAGGTTTAAAAAAAAAAAAATAGGAATCCAAAAAGTGGTTAATGATCTGAAACTGCTTTGACCAGTGACTGACCTGGAAAATGGATACAGCAAAGGCACCCATGGATCCATAGTTCCATGGAGGAAAGAAAGGTCAGTCCTGATAACCAAGAAAAAATAATTCCGCTGGTCTAAGTTCCAGTTGGCAAAGAGTAATGCAAAGTTGTGCAGATCTAGAAAATTTATCCAATTAATATTCATGCTTCATCCCATAGCTGGAGATTTGGGGAACAGTTCTCAGATCCCTCAGAGGAGGGGCTGGCCACAGGGAGTGTATTCCTGGGAGCTTAGATTGGAAGGAGAGACCTCTGCAGCATAGATGTGTACTCTGCAGCATTGCCAAGGGAACAAAAGGAAACTGCAGCTTGAGGCAAAAGCCCAGACTTAGACTGGGCCATTTTGGAGAGAGTGAGAAAATTATCTGGCTTCCAGTCATCCAGGCTGTCCCAGGTTCTTCTGATAGTATCTATCATACACCTTTTGGCAGTGTAATTTGAAACCTGATTACCTAGCCTTTTGTGCTTCCTAGGATGCCCAGAGTGAACATAGACTTATATGTGGGTTATCAGCTCCAGTTTGAAGAATAAAAGAAGAGACTGTCAAGGGCCGACATAGTAATCGAGTCTTGGACATTGTCACTGTATTGATTTTAGCCATGTTGTCATAATAGTGTCAGGACTGGCAGTTCCAAGGGAGAGAGGCATAAAGTCACTCTCAGCCAGGCTTTCATACACAAAAGACAAGGCTTGTGTTAAGGCCAGCACTCTTCAATGACTGTGATGAGGAAGGAATATAGGAGGAATCAGTTTCATGTTGGAGATGGTTCCTAAGTTAACTGTAACTACCTGATTTTTTTTTTTTTTTCTTAAACTATTAGAACAGAGGATAGACTATGGTACCAAGACAGTAGAGGGAATTCTCCTTTCACACATAGAAAACTTGGCATGTTGGGTAGGTGATCAGTTGGATTGAGACAGTTGCCACCATTTGTTTAAATTGAAATTAACACATTTATATTGGGATGGCTAGGAAGAGAAAGCAGAAAGATATCCTCTTTCTTGCCTGGGAGAAAGAAGACATGATGAGGAAGAGAATTTGATGCTGAACTTCCACCTAAGCTTCCTTCCCTTTCCTTTCATCCCTGCTTCAGGCAGGAGAAAACAAAAATAAGATACAATTTCAAAAAAGGGAAGAAAGACCACTGCTTGCAACATTTCATGTCTCATAAGCAGGATTGCTAATACCTTCCCAGGGACCATTCCAGCACGCCGCTGCATACCATTAATTGCTTACCAGATGTTCAACAGCCTTCTTTTAAAAATATTTGAGCCAGAGTATATTGCTGGTGGGAGAGGCAATGCATAATTTGGTTTGTCTCCAAGGAAAAAGAACTGTCTCCTTTCAGGAATTTACTAGCCTTGCTTTGTTTTTCAAATTCAGTTCCCTGTTTGCTTTTATGGGAACACAAGGTAAGCTTTTCCAGGTATCTGGATGTCAATAGAGACTGGATTTCCTTTGTTTCCCCCACACTTTCTGTTTGGGATTCATTAACTTTGGTATCTAAGTGAGCTAAACTTTGAACTTAGTTCTTGTATTGTTTTTAGCTCTTTCCTGTCAGATTGTGTGAGAATGAGAAGGGATGAGGAGCTGTTATCAAGAAGTTTGAGAGAGGGCCATGTCTTGAGTGGCTCTCTTTGGCTTTTAGGACCCCGTGGCAGCTGGCGCCATGTTTAGCAGACAAAAGGATTAAGACTCAGTCAAGCTGGGGGCTGAACTGGAAACACTGGTGTCTTGATGGAAGTGTACCTTTGCTCCTGGTATTCCCAATTGGAACACTACTCCCCCTTCTCTAATTTTCTACATCTTTTAAGTGTCTTTATATTTTAAGCCTCAGCTCAATGCTAACCTTTACATGTTGTCTTTCTGGAACCCTTTACCTGGATATCATCTATCCCTTGTCAGAATTCACATGGGTTTTTTTAAGCTCTCTCTGTCTGATCCTCATCATCTCCCCTATTTAATTTCCTGAGGATACAGTTCACCATGTCTTTATAGTGTCCCTATCATTGTATCTAGCACAGAAAATTGTACATATCATGTATTCAGTAAATATTGCTTTTACAAATATGTTAGAGGAAACACACCGATAGAAACTGCCCACCCTGGCCAGGCACCATGGTAACTATTTGCATGAGTTGTTTTATGACAGGAGATCCTGATAAGGAATAAGGAACTAATAAGCCACCATCAACCAAAAGAGTTCAGGAAAGGTCTACAGGAAACACCGTGTGTCTGTCCACTTCCCAGAATCCTTGTCACTAACATCCATCTTGGCTGAGCTATGTGTGCGCCACCAGGAAAGACTCTGAATTAGAATGATTGGCCAAAGACCACCTGGAAACTAATCCCATCACCATAAAACCCAAGACTGTGAGCCACGCGGCAGAGCAGTTCTCCTGGGTTCCCTTACCCTGCTGCTCTCCACCTGGGTGCCCTTCCCAGTAAAATCTCTTGCTTTGTCAGCACGTGTCTCCTCCGATGATTCTTTTCTGAGTGTTAGACAAGAGCCCACTCTTGGGGCCCTTTAGGGGGGCCTCCCCTTTCCTACAACAAATAAACATATGATTAATTTATAACCTGTAGTTCAGTTCAGTTCAGTCACTCAGTTATGTCTGACTCTTTGCAGTCCCATGGACTGCAACACGCCAGGCTTCCCTGTTCATCACCACTCCCAGTGCTTGCTCAGACTCATGTCCCTCAAGTCAGTAATGCCATCCAATCATCTCATCCTCTATCATCCCCTTCTCCTCCTGCCCTCAATCTTTCCCAGCATCAGGTCTTTTCAAATGAGTCAGCTCTTTGCATCAGGTGGCCAAAGTATTGGAGCTTCAGATTCAGCATCAGTTCTTCCATTGAATATTCAGAACTTATTTTCTTTAGGATGGACTGGCTGGATCTCGTTACAGTCCAGGGGACTCTCAAGAGTCTTCTCCAGCACCATAGTTCAAAAACATCAATTCTTTGGCACTCAGCTTTCTTTATAGTCCAATTCTTACATCCATACATGACTACTGGAAAAACCATAGCTTGGACTAGATGGACCTTTGTTGGCAAAGTAATGTCTCTGCTTTTTAATATGCTGTCTAGGTTGGTCATAGCTTTTCTTCCAAGGAGTAAGCATCTTTTAATTTCATGGCTGATGTCACCATCTGCAGTGATTTGGGAGCCCCCAAAAATAAAATCTGTCACTGTTTCCCCATCTATTTGCCATGAAGTGATGGGCCCAGATGCCATGATCTTAGTTTTCTCAATGCTGAGCTTTAAGCTAACTTTTTCACTCTCCTCTTTCACTTTCATCAAGAGGCTCTTTAGTTCTTCACTTTCTGCCATAAGGGTGGTGTCATCTACATATCTAAGGTTATTGATATTTCTCCTACCAGTCTTGATTCCAGCTTGTGCTTCATTCAACCTGGCATTTCACATGATGTACTCTGCATATAAGTTAAATAAGCGGAGTGACAAGATACAGCCTTTGACTATTTTGGATCACAACAAACTTTGGAAATTCTTCAAGAAATGGGACTATCAGACCACCTTACCTGCCTCCTGGGAGATCTGTATGCAGGTCAAGAAGCAACAGTTAGACCCAGACATGGAACAAGAGACTGGTCCAAATCGGGAAAGGAGTACATCAAGGCTGTATAACCTGTAGAGATAGGTTCAAAACTCTTTTCTTCTCGGTGATCCTTTGGATTCAGTGTGTTGGAATATGAACCAGTCTCCATGTCACGTTATAATGTGTGTGTGTTAGCCATTAAGTCATATCTGACTTTGTGATCCTGTGGCATATAGCTGTCCAGGCTCCTCTGTCCATGGAATTTTCCAGGCAAGAATACTGGAGTGGTTTGCCATTCTTTTCTCCAGGAGTCATGTTTTAATACCTCTTACCCAATAATGAGGGAGCCTTGCCTTCATTTAAATAATAAACATCCCAGGAAAACCCACCTCTGTGTTTTCCTTATGTCAGATGTCTTTTTTAAGATATCCAATAGTTGTTGAAATGCAGGTTGTGGAAAATGGGTGAGTTGAAGAAACACTGGAGCTCTATGAAGGAGAAGTCCTAAAGACAATGGGAGAGGGACTGACAAGAGAGATGTTCCTGAAAGATACAGAAGCAAATTTAATTTATTGGCTGTGATTTTACCAGAATAGTAAAATAAAGAGCAAAGCAAGCTTTGTCTCCCTTCATGACAGAGCTCAGGCTCTCAAACCTTAAATCACACTACACTTACCTGATCAAACAAATCAGACCTTTTTCACATCTTCTGTGACATCTTCCTCGAGTTCTGTCTTATCCATGTTTTCACTCTAGCCTTCTTTTTATTGGTTGATTGATTGATTTTCTCCTGTATTCTAAGAGCTGTGATATGTGATGTAGGGATGCTTTAGGGAGAGTTTTTCCAACAAGACTCACAGTAAGTCTTGGAATCTGCTGCAGAACATTTGATGCCTGTAGGTAATTGCAGCAGAACAAACCTAAGCTGTTAACAAAATATCCCTAAAATGCCAATAGTTTTCTCATTGCTTCTGGTAACTTGGGATTTACCCAAAGGCACACAGTCCATTTCTGATTTGTCGTTTTACTTCTCCACATGACTCTGTGCCTCCCTGTGCAATGATTCCTTTAAAACTATGTTTTGTCCAAGGATAAGAAATAAACTAGTACTCTTTCTCAGTGTACACTGGCTTGATCTGGGGCCCAAATACTAGTTGCATGAAGCTTTCCTAATTCTAAATCAAGAGGATGAAAAGCATTGAAGATTCAATAAAAATAAACCTGCCGGGTTGAGGGGCTATGCTAAGCAGAAGCAGAACAAAGTATGGTTTATGTGCAAAGTGATCCCTAGTGTGACATGTTTGTGGCATTTAGATACATACCCTCAAATATTCCTAATTGGGTATTACTGAAGATATAATTATGAGCAGAGGAGAGAGGGATACAATTCATGGAAATTAAATGTGTCATTATTTGATATGTCATTTATATTATACACTTTGTCCATCACCCATGCATGATGTGAGAAAACTCTCATTAACACATGTTTAGTTTACTGTTACAAAGTATGATACACATGATAGAGGAAAGAAGGGGCAGATGAAAGGATTTTCTAAGACCATAGGTCAACAGCCAATAATCCTTTCTCATTTTACAAAGTATTTTACAAAATGTTACCCATTTTACAAGGATTTTTCAACCCAAGTAGTAAGAGGTGGTCATCTGTTTGATAGAGTTGGAAACCTGGAACCTCTTTCATAATCGCCAGAGCAGATAAGTGTCACGGTCATGTTGGTTTGGTGCTAGTGTTGGTCGCTTAGTCGTGTCCGACTCTTTGTGGCCCCCTGGACTGTACCCCACCAGGCTCCTTTGTCCATGAAATTTTCCAGGCAAGAATACCGGAGTGAGTTGCCATTCCCTTCTCCAGGTGATCTTCCTCCCAGCCTAGGGATTGAACCAGGTCTCCTGCAATGCAGGCATATTCTTCATGATACCAGAGAAGCAAGTGTCATAAATCAGACGAGAGGTGGTGGTTTAGTCACTAAGTCGTGTCCAACTCTTAAGACCCCATGGACTGTAGCCTGCCAGGCCTCTCTGTCCACAGGATTCTCCAGGCAAGAATACTGGAGTGGGTTGCCATTTCCTCCTCCAAAACAGACAAAGAACCATAATAGGAATCTGGGACTAGGAGGTGGACACTCAGGAGAAGAGACCAGGACAGACTATGCTTTAAACTGTCAGCTTTAGTTTGTCACCTTTAGTAGATTGTCAGGTGAAGGGAATCTGCTGACAGGTAATAAACTAAAGTTTTAATTGCTGATACAAACCTCTCAAGCCCGCCAAAGTCTGTAACTTCATTCCTATGAGGATCCATGGTCATAAATTAATTCAGCAGTTATATTTGAGAATGGGGGTGGGGACAGGGGGCAGGGGATGGGGAGAGAGCAGCTTAAAAAAATGTATTGTTTCTTCTTTGGTAGAAGAGATGAGGGCAGTGAGACTAGAAGGTAATGCCTCAGCGAGCAAAGGGAAACACTGCATTTTATTTGAGGACACAGAGCCTTCACTAGATGAATTCATATTAAATGACAACCAACAGCACTTAGGGATTTTGTGCATTTCACAGGAGTTATTTATTGGATAAATAAACTAAACCTTGAGAGATGAGACTTCTGTACAGTGGGACTGAAAAAGCTGATGCTAACTGGTTCACTCAAAACATTTGGGATAAATATCTGCCTGTTCTGTGGCTGGAAAATATCTTTATAGCCTAAGGTAGGCAATCCCTGCTATAAAACAGTTGTTCTTAAATTTGGCTGTGCATCAGTTTCAGAGGAAGCTTCATCAAAGTTGAGCTTCTTCAAGCCTCACTGCGTTGTGCATTTCTGGAATCAGAATCCCAGGGATCTTTGGGAATCTGCCTTTGTAACAGGTTCCCCAAGAGATGTTTATGCAGCCAGGCCTTTCGCCAGTCTCAGCAGCTGCTCTTACAAGCATTCTGCAGACAGACATCTATCTGCATAACAAGGAAAGGTGCTCCTCTATCTCCAGCAATAAATCTGATTTACAACTCAGGGCATCCACTCAAAACAGAGAGAAGCATTTAAAAAAAAAAAAAAAAAAAACCTTGATAGTAAGTGTAGGAGGAAATTAGTAATAAACATTAAAATCTAATCCCTTGGCGTATTTGGAGCCAGTTTAATTGGCTGAATGGGTAGACGATGGTGGGAGTAGGGGGAAAAAGTGAAGCCTGCCTCTAAATGTGGGATAAACTCTATCCATAATCTAGATGGATGGCAAAGGCCAGCCAAGAGCTGTGGCCGTGAAGCAGTTGAAAAATGATTAAAACGTGAACCAGAATGTTTGTGGCAGAACAGCCATGGGTTTTATGAAAGTTAAACAAATGATATTATCTCGGTGTTATTAATGTGCTAGTGTGAACAGAAAATGATACATCCACACCTCTCTGTATTTCTGCACATATTAGAGAATCAGGGTGCTCTTCCACTCTTAGCTTTGTGGTCGGGGTTACTGTTCTTCTGGGGTTTTGCATACTGATTGGTAAAAAAAAAAAAAAAGTAAAAGATTAATATTTCCCAAAGACTAAAATTGCAGGTTGAAATTTAAAAAAATTTAATAACACATAACTGCTCTCAACACCTCCTATCTGTCTAGCAGTTGCCTTGTTTAAGCTATTATGTTTAGGAAGCCTGTCCTTTGTCAAGGGTATGTGTGGGTTTTTAATAAAACTGCTATCTTGTGTTAT
Source organism: Antilocapra americana (assembly GCA_007570785.1). Lineage (NCBI taxonomy): Eukaryota > Metazoa > Chordata > Mammalia > Artiodactyla > Antilocapridae > Antilocapra > Antilocapra americana. The sequence continues at coordinate 658,588 of ML664183.1, forward strand.
CTTAGCCTCCATGGTTGCTGCTGACTGTTTCAATTTCTTTTTCAGGTGTAATAAAAAGATATTATCACTGGGATGTTAGAGAATTAGTTATTTCCCAGCTTCCCTTATTACCTCTGGATACGTTCTGACTCAGTGTGGGAGGGGATAAGGCACTCAGAATTTCAGTCTAGGTCAAGACACATCATGAATTCTGCCCAACAGTTTACACCAAGAAAGAGCCTTTCACTTGAAGGCAGAATTAGCATGAGTCCAGAAGCTTTAGAAAACATAATATCATATAAGCCACATTGTTATACATGCAGATGCCAAACTGTGAAGTTGTGGAGCTTGGAACTGTAAAGTTGAAATAAATGGTTACAATAACATTTTCCATTTAGGGATGAAATTAGCACTAGTGGAATTCTTCCACAACCAATAAATTTATCTGTCTCTTTAGTCTCTGGTTGCCTTATGATCTACACAGTTATCATTTACAAGTCTTTTGTGAGTAAAGTCATGCTTGTAATATTTTTCCTTCCTTCTGTTTTTCCTCTCAAATAACTTTTTTTTCCCTCTACATATAATTAGGTTGTTTCACAGACATGTGGACCCAGTGGTTTTTGACAATTATTAAGCTGTTATGGTATTATGATAAGTAATAACAGATACTGAGATATTAAATATATCCCTTTCCTCAAAGTGAATAAATGAGTGTGATACTTTCATAAATATACCAGGGACCAGCAATGAAGTGGTTCATTAGCTTCTGAAGATCCGTAACCTTTTTTTTCCTAAAAGATTTCCTGGGTCCATAGGAAGGCATGAAATGACTATAGGTTAACTGCCCTGAAGATGTACCCAGAATCTCCTGGGCGGAGAATGGTCAGATGAACAGTTTGGAAACAGTACAAACATGCGTCAGGTTGGAAATAAGCCACAGTTAGGATGCAGGAGATGCACTTCCCTTTAGGGAAGGCCTTCCAGAGAAAGTGGCACAACTAGAGAGACAGGAGAATACATACACAAGACAGAGAGTATACCAGAATCTAGGACAAGCTACCTCTTAGGCTCTCAGTTTCTTATACTTACAGGGACCAAGGCTATCAAGCCATGCCTATTATGTCTATATAAGTTTTAATAGCATTCCCTTTCATTTTTAAAGTGCCCTGCTTTAGAAAAGAGCACTTATGGTCATCGTATTTATACCCCAGTACCCCGTCAGTAGGGACGCAAGTCCATACCAAGAATTGGGTAATGTAGAGCCCAACAGTAAGAATTACTAACTGGATATTCAACCCACTGAAAGAAAAGGGTTTTGAGGAGAGAAGGAGTCAGTAAGCTATTGCTGTGTAACAAACCACCCCCCAAATTCAGTGGCCTGACAGTAGCCTTTATTACTGCATATGAGTCTGTGTTTCAGCTCGGTGGTTCTTCTGATTTTGTCGATACTCACTGTGTGTCTGCCGTTAGCTGTGTATTGCTGGGTAGAGAGCTCTGCTGATCTTGACCGGGCTGCCTCTGTGTTGGGGGTCGGCTGGCTGTAGGCTGCCCTAGAATAGCCTCAGTTGGGATAATTAAGCTCTGCCGCATGTGGTTTCTCAAACTCCCGTGGGCTTCCTTGGGCTTGCTTGCACATGGCAGTGACAGAATTCCAAAAGAGAAAGCAAAAGTGTGTAAGACCTTGAAATTCACACCGGCACACCATCACTTGTGTCTCATTCTATTGCCAAATCAAGCCCAGTGCTAGCTCAGATTCAAGGGGGTGAGGAAATGAATTTCACCTTTTGGTAAGAGACGCTTCATTCAAATAGCCTGCAGTTTGGACACAGAAAGAAGTATAGAATTGATACAGTAGTGCAATCAATCTACATGAGGCTGAGCACTCTCCTCCAGGAGATCTGAGATGCTTTCAGGTAGTTTAGAAAATTCTCCTGGAGTCATAACAGGGTAGAACTACTATTGTGATTAGATTTGGATTTGTTGACCTTGTTGTTCAGGTCACTCAGTCATGTCCGACTCTGTGCGACCCCATGGACTGCAGCAACGCCAGGCTTCCCTGTCTTTCACTATATCCTGGAGTTTGTTTAAACTCACGTCCGTTGAGTCGGTGATACCATCCAACCATCTCATTGTCCCCTTCTCCTCCTGCCTTCAATATTTCTCAGCCTCAGGGTCTTTTCCAATGAGTCGGCTCTTTGCATCAGATGGCCCCAGTATTGGCGCTTCAGATTCAGCATCAGTTCTTCCAATGAATATTCAGTATTGATTTCTTTTAGGATTGACTGGTTTGATCTCCTTGCTGTTCAAGGGACTCTCAAGAGTCTTCTCCAACACCCTGGCTCAAAAGCATCAATTCTTCAGTGCTCACCTTCTTTATGGTCCAACTCTCACATCCATGTATGACTACTGGAAAAACCATAGCTTTGACTAGATGGACCTTTGTTGGCAAAGTAATGTCTCTGCTTTTTAATACTCTCTCTAGGTTTCTCATAGCTTTTCTTCCAAGGAGTAAGTGTCTTTTAATTTCATGGCTACAGTCACCATCTACAGTGATTTTGGAGCCCAAGAAAATAAAGTCTGTCACTGTTTCCACTGTTTACCCATTTATTTGCCATGAAGTTATGGGACTGGATGCCATGATCTTAGTCTTTTGAGTGTCGAGTTTAAAGCTAGCTTTTTCACTCTCTTCTTTTACCTTCATCAAGAGGCTCTTTAATTCCTCTTCACTTCTGCCATTAGGGTGATATCATATGCATATATGAGGTTATTAATATTTCTCCTGGCTATCTCAATTCCAGCTTGCACTTCATCCAGCCCAACATTTCTCATGATGTATTCTGCAGAGAAGTTAAATAACCAGGTTGACAATATACAGCCTTGACATACTCCTTTCCCAATTTCCAGCCAGTCCACTGTTCCATGTCTGGTCCTAACTGTTGTTTCTTGACCTGCATAGAGGTTTCTCAGGAGGCAGGTAAGATGGTCTGGTATTCCCATCTGTTCAAGAATTTTCCACAGTTTATTGTGATCCACACAGTCAAAGGCTTTAGCATAGTCAATGAAGCAGAAGTAGATGTTTTTCTGGAGTGCTCTGGCTTTTTCTCTGATCCAGTGGATCTTGGTAATTTGATCTCTGGTTCCTCTGCCTTTTCTAAATCAGGTTGTACATCTGAAAGTTCTTGGTTTAAACTACCAGTCAATTGTACTCATTTCACATGCTAGCAAGGTAATACTCAAAATCCTCCAAGCTAGACTTCAACAGTATGTGAACCAAGAACTTGCAGGTTTGGATCTAAACTGAAAGGAAGAGCTGTTAGTCGAATGAGGGTGCTCTGTTGTAAGGTCCTGAAAATACTTCCTGTGAGCTTTCTCCATGCCAGTCCCATATGACTTTAATTTCTGAAAAAGAAATTTCAGACCGCATGGATTTTGTGGCATTTCAAGGCATATAAGTAAAGCCTGGCTTAGGTCTGCTTTGGAGGCAAGAGAGAAAAAATCAAAGTTTGGCAAGCTTGAACTTGCTTTTGTAACTTCTTGACAGCACTAACTTCTGGATCAGTAATGCAATATGAGTTCAAAGTTCCAGGATCATAGAGCAAATAGAAGATTTCCAAGAAAGTCTCTTTGGTAGAATGAGTATCAGTACAGACCACAGTAAAGATATTTGTGGAGCTTCATCGGGGTGATGCTACCATATTCCTGACTTTCAAACTGGGAGATAACCCAAAGGGGCAAGGCTGCAGCCACGGGGATTAGTGATGCTCCGGATGAAGCATTCCCTAAAGCATGTTGTTTGGACCCAGGTCAGCAAAGGGCATGTGCTCCGCCGACTTTATGAACCCCTGTGGTGAGGTCATGTGAGTTTCCTTCCTGAAGGACTGCTGTGAACTTTCATATACTGAATCTCCAAGATGGAGAACGTCATATATACAGTTTCCCTAAATTATCTGGCTGTGAACTCTAGTCATCTGTAGAGGGCTTGTCCTCTATAGAGTACACTTTTAGAAATAGAATAGCAATGATCTAATCGTTTTAAACCACTGGGCATGTACCCTCTGTCAGACACCATGTCAGTACTTTATAAATTCCATCTTATTTTATTCTCACAGCTTTCTAAAATAGACACTAGTTGTATCTACATTTTGCAGATGAGGAAACTGAGGTTCAGTTTAAGTCATTTAGTGTGTCGGCAAGTAAATCTGATTTCAAAAAGGGACCATATCAGTTCTTTCACCCTAAACTTAAGGTTCTGAGTTCACTTTCCTCTCATATATTCAAGCCTCAAGCTGGGACCTTACTTAGCACTCACTGTGTATGGATCACTTTTCACAGGAATTCTTGTTATTCCTGTAAGCATCACTATTATGATAATTGGTCTGGGTCCTCATGAATAGAATGTAACAATTGAGTGCATTTCTACAGGACTGTAGGAATGACATGGACCAGCACCAGCCTCGGAGCTGTCAAGTCACATGCTGTACTGCTATGTTCATGCTTTACGGTGTGTGTCAACTGTGGCAAACAAACCACTCAGCATTTGCCCCTTCTACCTTGTTTAGGCTGTAATTGGAGAGGGATTAATTTATGCTTATTGCAGACAGCAAGCTAAAGCTCATTTATCACGAGTGTTCATTCCTCAGCAAAACACATACAAACCCACCTAGTAATGTTGGGCACACTGTATGACACGCATCTGAGGTTGCGCGGCGCAGCAGGAGTCCTGTTGATATTCAGACCCAGATCGGGAGGCAGGGGTCGCCCACGGAACACAGAGGGCAGCAGTGCTCAGCTTCCCACTGCGGCTGCCGGCTTCTCGCTGCTGAGCAGGGACTCCTGATGCAAGGATGGCCGGGGGAGCGCGTACATTTTAGACCTCAGGATACAGAAGCTCATTTTCCCCAAATAATATGCCAATTTCTTAACATTGTTAACGTCGCCTACTTGTAAGTGATGATTAAGAATCATTTAGATTTGAAAGATTTCAGCTTGTCATGGGGAGATAGAGGAGGAGGAAGGGAAGAGAGGGGACACGGAGTCCGTCTGTGTGTTTCCTTTCTGTGTCAGTGAGAACCTGGCTACAGCAATTTCCTCACTTTAGTTTTACATTTATTTCAAATGCCAACCCTTTCAAGCAGCCTTAGTATTCTTCCTGGTTTCTCTGTGACACTGATGTTCTGCTTGTTCTGAAAGGGCATTCAGCTGGGAATCAGAGCTTCAGCTAACACAGCTACTTGCCTTTACGCATCCTTGTATTCCACAGCTTCTCTCTGGGCCTCCCTTAATTCCCTGTCAAATGTGGGGTTTGCATTAGAAGATTACCTTTAATTGCTTTCCAGTGTTATTTCCATAAGTGTTAGGATGGTATTGTAATAATGTCCAGAGAGAAACAGAGTGAGAGAGACTTTTATCTTTTAGAGTTACAGAGGAAATTATATAATAGCTGAGACTTGCTTCAACATAACCCAGTGATGGGGTTGTGGGCACTGGACAGGGGTAGAAATAAAATAACATTGTCTTTGGGTTGATGGTTATTGAAGAGTGATGGATGCATGAGGGTTCATTCTCTATGTACACTTACCATTGATCAATAGTTGTCTAGTTGCTAGGTTGTATCCGACTCTTTTACAACCCTATAACCTGCCAGGCTCTTCTGTCTGTGCAGTTTCCCAGGCAAGAATGCTGGAGTGGGTTGTCATTTCCTTCTCCAGGGGATCTTCCTGACCCAGGAACTGAACCCATGTCTCCTGCATTGGCAGACAGATTCTTTACCACTGAGCCACCAGGGAAGCCCACAACCCATAAATACACACGTGCCTATGTATGTGCATATACATGTTACCAGAGTTTAGAGTGTATGACCTACGATTCTAATTGGTCCTTTGAAAACATAAGAATACCATGACCTTATCACTTGTTAATTTGCCTCATGTGCTTTACTTTTAGCCTTTATCCCCATTCTCAGAAATATCTTTTAAAATTCCAGATATCTCCTGCTGAAATTAGCCCAGGGTTAAAGTATATAGAAAAGTGTGTGTGTGTGTGTGTGTGTGTGAGAGAGAGAGAGAGAGAGAGAGAGAGAAGAGGGACTTTAAGCCTTAGTTCCTCCATTTACTAGTCCTGAGTTCTTTGGAGCGACATTAACCAGTGAGGCCTTCAGTGTTTCTGTCTGTTCGGTGGAGATCACCACCCTGCCCTCCACAGTAGAAATCAGTTGCGGTATTGTCTAGGACAAATGGAAGATGTTCTTTCCCCACTGACCTTCTGCCCATCGTGATGTGAGTATTGAAGTCTCCCCGGACCCCTATGCACTGCGTTTGCCAAAGTAAATGGAAGAGACCTTTATTTTTCAGTTTTGAGCCAAAAGCGCATTGGCCTTGGGTGTTCTGTTCGGCGAACCCCTCCTGTCTCCTCACACATACACTTCACAGCTGTGCTGCTTGACTTAGGGAGGAGAATCAGAGATGTTGCTTCACTTTAGCGCCTCCTAAAAGCTAATTCTACTAAAACAATAAACCTGCTTTCTGAGAAAGAGGACTTGATTTGTGTTTTCACCAAAACTGGTATATGGAATTTCCAGTCATAGTTACTGCACGCCTGGGATGTAATCGTTGAATAACCAGACAGAGCAGAGGCAGCCTTGGGTCTTGTTCAAAACCATCAGCATTGCAGACACCTATCCTGAAGTTTTGTATCTGGGTGACCAGAACATTTTGCTCTTGGCTCTGAACAGAAAAGAGCCACAGAAAATGGTGCTTAAAGGTCACCTGCATTCCTGGATATTGGGCTTTGCTTAAATTGACGGAAGGTAAAGGTCAGTGTCCAGGCTTCTAAGGGGTATGCGTGGTTTGCCTTTTATGCTGGAGCTATGCTATGTTTGCAAAATGTCAGTATTCGAGAGGGTGAAAATTAATTGCAAACAAAATCATTAAAGTAGAGCAGGCTGACCCTGGGCTAGAGGAGGGGGCTTTGGAGGGAGAGAGATGCTCCCCAGAGCCGCACTCTAGGAGTGAGGTCAGGGAGGGAGAATATTTCATGGATGCCAAGGCATCTGTTCGGTCCAAGAGGAGGACTCACTGCCTCTGAGAGGCTGGCGCCTCCTGGCACGAGCTGTCTGGACTTTGGCAAGTTACAGAGACGACACCGGATTTCACATCTTTCCTCCAGCATCAGAGCAGCTGCCCTTGTAAAATATTCAGTTAGCCATCAGTTTCCTATGTGTAAAAAATATAAGCACCCAGTTCTCTTACATGGCAACTGCTGGGATAGGAGTGAGAGGGGTTGGATAATTCATGAAAGTATTCCTGCTGGCAGTATTTCTGGTTTTCTACATTACTTAGTGGGAAAAGCTTGCATTCAAAGTGTAGAAAAGTTAACAATTACATTATAAATATTGATTCAAAGCAATAATAGCAGTAGCAATAAAAGCTAAGACTCATAAAGGGCTTACTATGTGCCTAGCAATGTTGTCCAAGCTTTACATACATCAATTCATTTAATCCTCACAAAAACCCGGCGAGACATGTACTTTTATTTTCAGCTCCCCCCATCAGGCATGGGAAGGTGAAGTAGCTTGCCCAGCAGCTAACAAGCAACATGTGGTAGGGCAGGCCTTGGACCTAAGCAGTCCGGCCCCATAGTCTGTGCTTGAAATCGTTCCACTGCACTCCTTGAATAGGCAAGTTGGAGTGTTCTGGGGCCTGGGACAGGCTCAGATGCACCCGCATGTCTGGCCATGTGAGGTACATCCTGTGCGCACGTCCCACGCGGTGCTGAGGGACGCGCCCTGCCTCCGTGAGAATGCCCCAAGCCTGTCTGAGTCACGCCCGCCGGTGTGACTGCCCGCCAGTGACTGTGCCTTGCTTCCCCCCAGCCCCGCTGGTGGACCTCACGCCAACCCACAGCGGCTCCGCCATGCTGATGCTGCTCTCCGTGGTGTTTGTCGGGCTGGCGGTGTTCGTCATCTACAAGTTCAAAAGGTGCGTGGACCCCTCCACAATCTCCCGCCCTCCCTTCTCCTTCTCCCTGACAGGTTCAGAAGCCTTTGTGGCCACGATGTACATGTCCCGTGCACAGCAGTGATGGTTTCTGTTAATGTTTTAGGAAGATCCCGGGGATTAATGTTTATGCCCAGATGCAGAATGAGAAAGAACGAGAGATGGTCAGTCAAGTCAGTCACCCTGAAAGCAGGCCCTATGTCCCTCAGACTGAACTCAGGCGGCCTGGCCAGCTGATAGATGAGAAGGTGGAATCCCAGCTCATAGGTAAATGATTCCTGGTAGCCCTCAGCTTTTCAGCCTGAGTAGTCAATGGCTGGCTCTCTCTCTAACCCCCCTCTGGCTTGACGTAACCACTTTCTATGCTCTAACATCCCTGAGAGAAACAGCTAAGATGCCTCTTTTCCTGCTTCCTTCCTTTAGAAAAGAGAGAGAGAAAAAAAAAAGCTTTCTCGCTCCTATCTAGTTTTTTCTCTTCTGAGTTCATTGCTTTTTTTGCAAATACGCTTGCTGAAACATTGGGCTTCAAGTGTTCGTGGGCAAAGAGCAGAGTATGTACTCTAACAGTGTATGAGAAGGACGGAGCTCAGAGGCTAGAGCTGCTGATCCTAGAGGGCGGGGAAGGTTTTGGGAGCCAGGGTTTATAACGACCAGAGCAAGTCACGGTACCCTCCCCTGGAGACAGTTCTAAGGACGGCAGACTGCTCCAGAACACATGGAGAAGAAAGACTTATCACCCTGGATTTTTTTTTTTTTAATCTAGCTTTAATCTAAAACTGTCCCCCAGGACACATGGAACCTGAGAATTCTGAGGACAAGAGCCGTCAAGTTGGCAGGGCATGTCAGGAGTGAAGTTTCCTGGAGAGAGCACTGGAGGGCTAGATTGTTCTAGAGCAGCTGGCAGGTTTCTTTCTCTTTTTCACCTATGCCCTACCAATAGTCTTAAAATGGATTTCAACATAATTCAGTAGGGCTCACGCTACCTGGAAAGAAAGCATAGGAATCCAACAGCTAGGTGTAGAAAGTCTCAGGGTAATTGCTATATTCTACTATTTATTGTAGAGGAAATTTCCCAGGAAATTAGATAAATCCTTGGAGCCACCATTGTGATCCATTTCTCTCCTAGTCTCCTCCTGTCTGGTGGCCATAGAGTGGAAGCTATAAATGTTCCCATTTAGACCCTGCATTGCTGACTCTGATGGATACATTGTTATATAAGCATTCATGCTTTACTCTGATGTGAAAATGCCAAACCACCTAGACCGTCCTTACCTAGGACTGTTAATCTGAAACCTGGAAAAGAAAGAAGAAAAAAAAAAGTGCTTAGAGGGAAATAGCATCCTCTCTTTAAAGGAGTCCTGGCAGATTCTGTGGCTGTATTAAGGGGAAATTTAAATGCACTGCCTGGCTTGTATGGGAGGTAATAATAACAACAGCCCCTACATCTGGTGTCCAGTTTTCACAGCCTGCTTCCTTTTATTTGGAGAGACAAGGTGATAAATGCGTAATTGCTTTGGGTTACAAAGAAAAAGGTTTTTTGGTCCTCAAGTCCAGAGAAGCGTTCACCCTGTCTATTTATTTCTAAAGCTTCTAAGTGCATTTTCATGGGTCCTTTGGTTTTCAATCCCATTTCCACAGGGTGTGAAGCATAGGCACTGTTTGCTTTATTAAAGTAGCAATCCCTCCTTCACCAGGAACAGCTCCCAGCACGTTGCAACATGTCTGACACCTTTCCATTTCCAATGTCATTAAATGAGTAAGTGTTACACGTTTTCTCTTAGGAGAGTAGCTTTACCCTCCCCTCCCTCCCCTTCTACTCAACCTGGTGACTCATCTCTCCGATTGCAAAGAGCAAGACACGCCACTCCACCTTCAACGCCAAAGCGGGGATCGGCTGGGGCTCAATTTGCCATTTAAGGAAAACCCCCAAAGGCTACAGGAGACCTGCTGATCAGGAAAGAATTTCGCTCTTGTCAAGTGCATCCTTCTTCATGACCACTAACTTTGTGTTTTTTTTTTTTTTCCTTTGTTGTTCTGTTTCCTATCTTGCCAGGAAGTATTTCCATAGTTGCTGAGAATCAAAGCACAAAAGAAATCCCTACCTATGTAAATGTTTGACTGGAGGACGCCATTAAAAACAAAAACAAATAAAATAAAAACAATCAAAATCCAAACAGACAAACAAACACTCACTGCATCGGGACTTTTTAATTCTTCAGACACAACAAGGGTTTTTAGCTTTAAGCCTGTGCATGTGGACAGTTCCTTGAGAACATGCTTGGAGGGGCAGTGTACAGGTGCTCTATTTTAATGGAAAAAACACTCCCCTCCCCCTTTCTTCTTCTCTCTTTTTTCTGATCGGTCGTATTTGTAGAAAATTCCTAACATATATAGGCCAAGGAAATCTGCATGTATTTTTGGAAATATTCTTGGCTCTAGATTTAACAGCTCTTTTAGCACTATAGGCTGATGGGTGGACTAGCCACCCCGGTTCTTTTCACAAGACACAAAGACATGCACAGGAGTTCAAAACCCTGAGCTGTTTCTCTGTTCCACTTTCCTTGTTACTGTTTTCCCCTTCTAAGTTATCTTGGGGAGCTCTGTTGGCCAACAGCGGTCACAAGGTGGCCTTCTGCATTCTTAGTGGCCGTAGGGACAGGGAAGCAACTTCAGGTTCCATGGATGCAGGCAAAATAGGGAAGGAAGGAAGGAAAGAAGGCAGGGGGCAAGTTTGTCAAAAGTGGACCTGGGTTTCCCGTTCCCCCTTCCAATTGTGATGACTTCTCCTCTAGCTTTCCCTACTCCTGCCCTGTGTAGGAAACAGAATCCCAGTTACCCACATTCCGACCTTCCCATTTGTCTGCTCTCCACGTGTGGTCACGATCTGTCAATGCCTTTGTATCTGTTCCTTCCAGTCCCCAACTTAGCCTACAACAGCTCCTGCCTTTTCTCCCCAAACACGTTGCTAGATTCTGGGCTTTCATCCTGATGTTCCTTAAAAACTGACCTCACCTCTGCCAACCCTGCCTCCACCACCCAAAGTTCCTGATCTCTGTGTCAGCGTTGCACATGCCCACGCATGCAGCCTCCATATACATCCTTCCCTGCAGGGGTCAGCCTCATGTTTTTTGTGTTTTGTATTTTTTTTTGTCCCCTCCTGTAGAACCTGCCTTTCCTAAATGTCCTTTCCTTTCCCCACCTGGAAACACATAATGTGTGTGAAAGTGTTGAGACATGCAAAGCAATTCAAACCTGGCCCATGTACCTTAGAAAAGAAAGTGTACGAATGAACGGTGGTTTTTCCTCACAGCTTAACAAATATCTCCTGCAGTCAGATTCCAGAAGATTCTTGTGAGAAATGTTCTGCATGTGTTACTGTGTAGCAGGACAACTTCCTCCTGTGATGGTTGCTATTACCCAGTATTTCTTCTCTTACAGTAGAGTGAAATTATTTGTAAAATAAAACCAGTGTTAAGCAGAAGAAGAACCTAGTTAATGGATTTAATGTTTAAGAATGTCGAAAAGTATAAGAATATATGGAGGTCTTGTCATATTGGGATGGGATTGTGATTATGTAGGATGACCCTAGACTTCTTACATGTGTGCTCTCTGCTCTGTGAGTCTCGTAGTGTCAGCAAAGGACAATTTAAAAAGCGTAAAGGGGTGGAGTTAGCAGACTCAAGCAGATTGTCTCAAAGCAGGAAGAAATCCCCGTTCTCCCCAGGCCATCAGGAAAGAAGGTCCAGAGAGAGTGGGAAACAAAAGTATGTCCAACAGCAGCCCTTGGAGTTTTATGGATTGGATAAAGCGCACTCTAAAATATAAAAGAAAGGACAATGGCAGTGTCCTAGAGATCCTGATGACCCCTGCCTTTGTGTAGCTCAAGTAGGGAAGAGTAGCAATGCTTCACTCAGAAGTTAATCGAGCAGAAGAGTTTATGGTTGAAGATGCTTGCTATGAATCTGGGAAACAGATTATTCCTGAGGCCACCATCTATTTGTAGAACTCAATTGATCCCCAACCTGCCAGGCTTCCTATCCCATAGGAAACATCTTCACTGATCCTCTTCGGTTGGGAGCCTCCCAAATTTAATCTGGAAGACAGCATTTGGAAACCCAACGAGGCTCATTCACAACAGAACAGGGAGTCATCAGAGTTGCAGTTTAATTAATTTTAATTGGAAAACTATGAAAAAGGGAATAATACTCAATCTAGCACAGTGCCTTCCTTAGAATAGGTATTAAGAAAATTACGTATTGAAAGAATAAATGAATACATGAGAAGACATAGGGAAGAATGGACTTGTAAGTCCTCATCTAAAGCAGAGGTGGAGATGAGATACTTGGCATTTTGGAAAGTGATCGCAGATGGCCAGTTCTAGATTCAGCATCTCCAAGGTCCTCATATTCCTCTCCTTAGAGCTCCCTCCCACCTATAGGAGACTGGTGAGGCAAAGTATATTGCTCATAGGGGATCTTATTGTGTATATGATCTATCTCCATGGTTCTCAAAGTGTGGTACCCAGAGGCCAGCAGTATCAGCATCACCCTGGACTTGTTAGAAATGCAGATTGTATGTCCCCTTAACTTCAGACCTACTGAATTAGAAACTGCAGAGTTGGGGCCCAGAAGACTGTTTTTACAAGCTCTTCAAGTGGTTCTGAAATACACTAAAGTTTGAGAACCATCGTGGGAGGCCACACCAGCTCAATCCCAAAGAGAAGGTAGTGATGAGAGCCTACCAATGGGAGGGACCCAAGTGCCTACCTACTCACTAACAGCAGGTACAAACACATTGAGGATTTTGGTGGGCTCAAGGCCAGAGGAATGGGTGGGGAGGGATGGATGGGAAAGGTAAGATTCAGGGCAAACTGCAAATTTGATATTGAAACATTTTCCAAAATCCCAGAGGGTAGACTGCGCATGCTCCACTCTGAACTACCCAACCAAGGTTTCCTCCTTTGCCTTACTGTTAATTGGATTCACTCTCCAAAATGCAGAGTTTGCTTTGCTTTTTTTTCAGAAGTTCCAAACAGCAACTTTGAGAGCAATGGGGTACTTGGCAGCTGTTCTGTGTTTTCCAGGATTCCAACTGAGCATTGAAATTCCCTCATTTGCCAACTTATTTTTATAGGAAGCCAATTAAAAAAAAAAAAAAAAGAAAGTTTTCTTATAGTATTGGAACTACTTCTAATTTTAAAATGACTTTTTTGATGTATTTTTTGTTAAATACTATGTAGTGTAATGTATAATTGCTCTTGTTTATTGCTTTTACAATCATATTTATTAAACAGATAATGTCTCTAAAATCTATGCCTCAAGGTGTTTCTTTTATTTCCAAACCTCGGTGTTCAGTCCAGATATAGAAGCACTAAATCTATAGGGTTTCATAAAGGCTAAATACATGAGAGTTTAGTAAGCACCACAGGTTTGAGAGCTTTGGGTTTGGGGGGTTTTGGTTTTTGCTGTTGAAGTAGGACATATAGTCTACTGCCTGAATTCTGCCCACATTTCAGTTGACTGTATAATGTCTGTTGCTTTACTATTGCTTTATTCTATTTAAAAATCACCCCAAGCTGGTTACATTGTAATGAGTACCGTTCTTACTTTTTGTTCCTTTAAAATGAGAAATTATTGATATGGAACAAACTCATTCAAATTTGTTCAGAAGCTTGTAGTTGCTGAAGGACCAAACCTGCATGTAATATACTGAAACTTGGGGAAAAGGAAGAGCTCAAATGCCAGAGTAATTATGGCTTTGCTACAGGAATCAGGACAATGGAGTTTTCCTCCCAGCTCCACCAGCTGTGTGACCTTGAGCAGAGCTTTAGTGTCCTCATGTGGATAATCTGAAGGAAAAGGATACCTCCCAGAACTGTATTCTGAGTGGGTGAGTCATGCCCAAGAATTGTGAATAGCTGACTTAAACTTGGTGGAAAATAAAGAAGTGGACTGGATTCAAATCCTTTTGGCCTTGCGGTGTGTTTTCTCGGCCAGCGTTTTGTACTTGTGTTTGGTTGAAACATTTGTGCAGACGCAAAACCCTCCAAAGCCTTTTCAAAGACCTGCCAGGCTCAGAATGGCGCTACCTCATTAGAACGGTCTCAGCATACATGGGGATTTCTGTTTTTTTTTCAGGTGGGGTTTCTCCTTTCCTTTAACAGAGACTAAACTTTCCTTCTGAACCCTCATTATTTTCCAGGCCTATCCTGTTTCTCTCCATCAGGAGCAACTTAGCTCCTGTATCAGTGAGGGTGAAAGTGAAAGTTGCTAAGTCGTGTCTGACTCTTTGTGACTCCATGGGCAGTCCATGGAATTCTCCAGGACAGAACACTGGAGTGGGTAGCCTTTCTCTTCTCCAGGGAATCTTCCCAACCCAGAAATTGAACCCAGGTCTCTCAAATTGTAGGCGGATTCTTTACCAGGTGAGCTAGAATTCATAGTATATCACTGAGGGTACAAGCAGTCAAACAAAAGTCATCCCTGGAGATTTCAGACAGAGAGGATTTATTACAGGAAATTTGTTGCTTGAGTAACTGAAGAGCCAGGATGCCAAATAGGGGAAGGTGAAGCAACTCCAAGATAAACATCAACAGTTCAAGATCAGTTTCTCAGTTGTGTCCGACTCTTTGCGACCCCATGAACCTCAGCACTCCAGGCCTCCCTGTCCATCACCAACTCCTGGAGTCCACCCAAACCCATGTCCATTGAGTTGGTGAAGCCATCCAGCCATCTCATCCTCTGTCGTTCCCTTCTCCTCCTGCCCTCAATCTTTCCCAGAATCAGGATCTTTTCAAATGAGCCAGCTGTTTGCATCAGGTGGCCCAAGTGTTGGAGTTTCAGCTTCAACATCAGTCCTTCCAATGAAAACCCAGGACTGATCTCCTTTAGGATGGACTGGTTGGATCTCCTTGCAGTCCAAGGGACTCTCAAGAGTCTTCTCCAACACCACAGTTCAAATCATCGATTCTTCGGCGCTCAGCTTTCTTTATAGTCCAATTCTCACATCCATGCATGACCACTGGAGAAACCATAGCCTTGACTAGATGGACCTTTGTTGGCAAAGTAATGTCTCTGCTTTTTAATATGCTGTCTAGTTTGGTCATAACTTTCCTTCCAAGGTAAACATCAACAGGAGGCCTCTATCTTCCCTGGGCTAGAAAGACAAAGAGATCCCCAGAGCCCAGGACCCAGGACCACCAGATGGAAGCTGAAGTCATGGAGGACATGTCTGGAAGAAACTGGAGCCATGGAGGAGACAGCCTTTGCCAGCACTACTGCCCCAGCAGAGGAGAAGGAGTAGGGGAGCTTGCTCGAGGCCTCCCATCTCCTGCCAGTGTTCCCCACTGGCTAAACCCAGTCACACAGAAGGCAGTGGGCAGTGGAGCCTGGAAAATAGTTTTCTGAGTTACTGAGTAGAAAAAGGAGGAGTGAAAAGTGGAATTGAGAAACACAGATGGATAACTGGCACAGCGCCGGTTTCAACTTCTGCCCACTTCAAAGCCAACAAATCTTCCACCCACAGGTGCTTACTAAATAGTCGGTGCTCCTTTCTCTATGCCATTATTTCACATATTAGCCTTGAAACAACACATATTTAAAATGTGGCATTGTGTTTATGTATGCCCTTTTATACCTTTCTCACCGAGTTTTATGTTCATTTAAGGGGAGAATCTTCTCTTTTTCATTTCACCCCTTTAGCCTGTAGCTGACAGCACTGGACATCACCGTTAGGGGGCACTAGATAAATGTTTGGTGAAACTCAACCTTGGGTTTTCAGTTTAGTGTTGCAAATCTGTTTCATTTAGCAAAGATCTCTGAGATGCCTTCCTGGGTCAGACTCCCCTACCCAGATAGCACCTCCAATTACATGTTCAGTTGGTGTTTGTCAAGCATCAACACATCCTTGCCCTTCGTCTCTGATACCACTCAAGCTGCTGTACTCAGGGAGCTACTCTTACGTATTAAGTGAAATAATTGCAGTTTAGGAAAAAAAAAAAAAAAACTCCCTAGAATGTAGCATGAAAAGCAAAGGCATAAGTTTGGTTTCTGAACCCTTATGTAATTTGTTTTCTACTTCTTAGGGGTTAATAGCATTTTGAAAAAGAGTATTAGGCTCAGTCTTTCATAATGGGGGGATCCCAAATTAATTCCAGATGATCATATATAAAGAAATAGCTGTTATAGTTTTCATGTTAAACACATGAAAAAGGATCTTTGGTTTACAAAATGCAAATAATTATTAATCCATTTGTGGTGCAGACTTTTTAAATAGTTATAAAACAGCTGTGAACAAAGCTGATAATATGTCTGCCTTCATGGGGATATATTCTAATAGGGGCAAATAAGAAAATTTAATACAACATGTATGATGCTATCCTCTATATAATTTAAAGGTATTTATAGGTAAATAAACAGGGAGCAGAGTGACCAGGGATGGGAGAGGGAGAAGTTGGTCCCTGGCTTCTCTGAGATCTGAAAGCTGAAAAGGAACTAGTCATTCAAAGACATATACATCGTTAAATGGTTAAGAAATACACAAATATAACACCTTAAAGACAACCTGGCATTTGCTTGTGAAAGTGGTCACTGGAATACTGATAGCTTGTGGTATTTTAAAGGTGTAGAAGGAGTGATCGGAAATCCAGTAGAAGATTGTGCTACCAAATGGATGGCATGGCACTTAACACAAGACGCAGATGGAGGCCACTGGTAGGTTTGTGTATACGTTAAAAGGAGTTCGGATATACTGGTAGAAGGAAGAAGTCTCACTTGACAGCAAAGCGGTGAGATAAGAAATATGCCAGTTCTCCTTCCCTCCCCATCAGCATTAGCCTAAAGCCGTCTGCTGTGAAGACCGGCAGCCACCTCACCCTGCAGACCTTAGAACATCACCCACTTTCTAGCAGCCACAACTGATATTATGACTTTGGCCCCAAGAATGTTCAGTTGTGGTCAAAACTCTTTGTTAAAGAAGATTATAGTATGAAAAGGCATGAAGGATAATTATAAGATATCCCATAAAAAGTGAAAGAGACTGTGGTTGGTGTTCAGTCTCCCAGGCATGTCCAGCTCCGTGACCCCATGGACTTCAGGTTTCTCTGTCTATCACAATGCCCTAGAGTTTACTCAAACTCATATCCATTGAGTCAATGATGCCATCCAACCATCTCATTCTCTGTTGCCCCCTTCTCCTCTTGTCTTCAATCTTTCCTAGCATCCGAGTCTTTTCCAAAGACTCAGCTCTTTGCATCAGGTAGCCAAAGTATTGGAGCTTCAGCTTCAGTATTAGTCCTTCTGATGAGTATTCAGGGTTGGTTTCCTTTAGGATTAACTAGCTTGATCTCCTTTCAGTCCAAGGGACTCTCAACAGTTTTTTTCCAACACCACAGTCCAAAAGCATCAGTTCTTGAGTTATCTAGATAATAAACACACTTTGTGAACAATAATATTTCAAAAGATGCATCTGTAGCTGTCCTGATGAAAGCTTTCTGCCCATGTAAACATTAAAAAGAACTCAGTAGACAGTATTTTTAAATTAACTATTTAACAATAAAACATAGTGTATACCTATATAATAAAGTAAAATGTTTCAGTAAAATTGTCTTTTCTAAAGAATATTTAATAGCCTGAGGAAAATTCTCAGGCAATGTTAAGAGAAAGCAGAATTTAAGACTTAATGTAGTATGAAAATAGCTTTTACAAAAAATAAGTAGGGGCAGACCATCAGATCGACATATAGTAACACTGGTTATTTCTAACTTGTAAAATGCCAGGTTTTAAAAAATTCTCCTAAATCTTTATATATTTGCTGAATTTTTCTAAAATGAACATATGTTACTCATATGGTCAGAAAAATACTATTTTAAATAAAATGTATAAGAAATATAGAATAGATCTAAAATATATTTATAACACTAATTATGTAATTATTATGATAATTATGTAATTATTATACATATTATGTATAATATGTAAAGTTTATAGAAAAGTTCACAATTGTTGGCAATATATACTTAAATATCTTTAGTAAATTAAAAATAACTTCTCTAGGTAAAAAATACTTTTTGTTTCATTTTTGTCAATTTATATTGAGATGAAAACATTTTGCTCTTATGGTACTTGCAGTTTAATTCACAAAATTTCAAGTGTTTAAAATTTTTAAACTGTATAACATGCTATGTGTGTGTATATATATATATGTATGTATTATACATGTATATACACAGAAATGAGCGTGATTAATAAAATATTACAGTATAACTATAATGTAAATATGTGCATTATTCAGATATGTGCAAATGCACATAGAAATATTTAACAAGGGAAATAATTAACTTGAGTTTTGTTTTTTGTTTTTTTTTCACATGAGTTTTTGTGTTTTTTTTCCCCATAGAAATAATCTGAAAATACTCTCAGGAAATCTAGAGGGACAGGTAACTATTGAATTCTTTTTATTTTTTTTAAATAGGACAGAGAAATAATCATAAAGTTATTTGGTCTACCCAGTATAGCATCCCAATTTCTAGATGTATTTCCAAATGTTCTGAAAGTATCATTTCTTCTTTTTAACCTCTTAATTTTATACCACATTTTACAAGGATTCTGGGGCTTTGGGACAGGAGGATGAGAAAGGTTTAATACAAGTAGAAAACGATGACCTATAAAAGCAGAGGAGACAAAGGAGGTGATGGATAGTACATTTGCTGTGTCATAAGGAATACATGATTTAAAACATGCAAATACTTCAAAGTAGTATGTTCATTTAAATAACACGGGAACCCTGATCTGGAGAGTTTAAGTCCCATGTCCAGGGTCACATAGCCAGTAGGATAGGAAAGTCAGAATTCCAGCCCAGGACTCCCAATGGGCATGCCCCCTCCTTTTTCCACTCTACCACCCTCCTTCCCGCCCTCCTCCAGGTAAGCCACAAATAGGAGATGGTTTAAAACAGGAAAAATTATGTGTTCACACAGTTCCCTACTCCAGATACAGTGGTGGGAAAGTTTACACAAGGAAAAGAGTTATCATTCTTTTGAAAGCTCACTGCAAATCCTGTCTCAGCCTTTGCAGTTGAGTTTCACAAACAAAGACTTACACCTTTCAACCTTGCTTGACTGGTACACAGGGAAGATAGGCCACCTAAGCCCTCCCAGAGGAAAGAACTGGTATTTGCTACTAACTCTGGTAAACAAATAGATATAGAGGAAGTGTTTTCCAAATTCCAACATGAAGTAACCTGAAACCCAGCAGCTCATATGCCATCCGGGGGAGCTGCATGTAAATCGTAGATACACACATGGTTGGTCCACTGGAGACTGGCTTCCTTGCTGGTCCTCAAGCCTCTGAATGAGGTTTCTTCCCCGTGCCCTCACTGCAGGGCAAGATCTTCCATCCTCACTCTAGCCCATCCTCACTTTTGGAGTGAAAAGTAATAACACAGAATGAAGCCCTGAGATTTTATTATATACAAGCATACTTGACCAAGCATGTTTTTATTTGTAACTGATGAGAGTCCACAATATTATTACAAATAGGACAAAAACTGAATGGTTTGGATGTCCCACTCAGTCATGGTGCATCATGAGACTTAAGTGGGAAGGAAGACTAAAGCAAGCCTGGAGAGGACTGAGGAGGCAGGACTGACCCAGGTGAGTGGCCGCTTCTTGACCTCACTGTACTATCTAAAGAGGCATAAAAAATCTAGATTGTGTTTAGCCCAATTCCATAGGTGAAACACACAACCTAAAGATTCTGGTCAGTGATTACATGAAAAGTCAGGCTGGTGGATGTAATATAGGCGTCCTCAACTACCTGTCTGTGTCTTATCAATAAGACTTTACCGAGTGTCCTGAAGTTGGGAGGCTAGTAAGGTCTGACCCTGAGGGACAGGGGATAGCAGAAACCAATCAAGGCATCTGGCTTCAATTTAAGTGGATTCTTGGCAGAATAGAGGAGAGGGCTAAAGTCCATTCAAAAAACTGAAAGCAAGGCCAAATACCTAGGTCTGAGCTATGTGGTGGAGTAACTGGGATTTGGTAAGAAAACAATAAACAAAAGAGCGAGCACACTGGACCCACAATTAAAGCACCCCGACTTCTCCCAGGCTGAGCTTGTGACGCCCAATACACACTTCAGTCCTAGAAGCATTGGTTCTGGGACAGTGTGGATTCCACTGCCACCAAACCTTCTGGGAATGGATCATACAGGAATCTCAGAGCTTCTTGGACAGTCTCTCAGAAAGGGATAGGAAGAAAGAGCCAGATGAGAGTAACTGTCCATTAGTTATCAAGCTGAACAGATTTTGTCTGCACTTTCTTCTTTTCCGCTTTCTCCACACTATTCCTCTCCCTTTAGCATCTGCACTGACCTGGGTTCCAGGTCTGTATAATTTTGTGGTTATTGTTTATTTGCTGATTCATGTCGGACTCTTGTGCAACCACATGGACTGTAGCCCGCCAGGCTTCTCTGTCCAAGGGATTTCCCAGGCAAGAATATTAGAGTGGGTTGCCTTTTTCTTCCCTGGGGAATCTTCCTGACCCATGGATTGAACCCATGTCTCCAGCATTGGCAGGAGGGTCCTTTATTACTGAGCCATCTTGGAAGCCCCTTTACAATTTTGAGAGACAACAAATAAAGCCAGTGTATGATAACAGACTCACCTTGAACTCTAGCAGGGAAAACTTTTCAGTGAGCAAGCAGGTCTGTGTGCTCTGTGTATAGGCGGATGCACTCCTTTTGGTATAATGTGTGGTAGGCAATTTCTGGGAAAAACAAAAGCAATGCCAGATGGTTTATTAGGTATATTGCAGTGGTCCACTCTGCATAATTTCATAGGCATTACAAATGAGACTGCCATCCATCCTCTCCGGAAGCAGAGGAAGCAGAGGTAGAAAGTAACTCGGCAGCTGGAGTCCAGATTTTCAGTGCTCAGGGAATATCTTTCTTAAGAATCAAGTCTGCCAGAACCGCTTGGCTAGAACTATAAGATTCAGAATTCTAGAGCTGGAGGGGGAGTAAGAAATCATTCTGAGTATTTCTTAAGCACGGACTAGGTGCTGGGTCTCATGCTAGCGTGTGGCCTTAGCCAATCATCTCCTCTGACTGAGATATTTTCTCATGGACACATAACAAGTTAGATCATAGCACAGACTCCTGCATCCAGATTAAAGCCTCTTCTGCAGTACGATGTTAGCCTCTGTTCTTCGCTCCATGATGCCTTTCCTCTCCCATCCTTGAAGAGCACAGACAAGATCCTTGAAATAAGTAGAAAAGGATCCCGGAGAAGTGAAAAAAATGACTACCACAACCCAGGATTCGAGGGTGTAGAATGACCCTCAATCCATGAAGAATATAGAGTGTGTCTATTAATTTTCTCTGTCATTTTTTTCAACACATGGAATCTGAATAGGTACTAAATCATAGAACCGTCTCTAAGGTGTGTACCTTTAAAGAAGCAGTCTAAGTCATCAGCTAGTAATTAAAAAAAAAAAAAGAAATTCTAAACTTTACATGTTTCAAGGAATATTATTGGGCATGTAAGTCATAACTTTAGCAACAATTTTCAAACCTTTTTCATGCCATGAGTTTTCTTACAACTACTTGCAACTCTTTGTGCTGCATGCTCAGAACATATTCAGCTCTGTGTAACCCCATGGACTGTAGCCCATTTGAATAAATCTTGCTGGAGAATTATATATGTTAATAAGTCACCCAAAAATCTATAGGAGAAAGTAGATTCAACCCAATTTGGCCATATGTTCAACTTGAGAAACAAGAGATAAAAAGAAGTTAAACATTAATATGAAATTTAGGGCACAGAGAATAACAATGGTGGTTAAAAAAGAGGGTCTTTGCAAAGATAATTATTTTAGGTTTAGATATCTCTCATACAAGAGGAAAGGCAGTGGAGAGGAGTACCAGCAGATTTTGTTGTTATTTTAGTTGCTCAGTCATGTCCAACTCTTTTGAGAACCCATGGACTATAGCCCACCAGGTTCCTCTATCCATAGGATTTTCCAGGCAAGAATACTGGAGTGGGTTGCCATTTCCTTCTCCAGGGGATCTTCCTGGACCTGGGATCAAACCTATGTCTCTTGCATTGGCAGGCAGATTCTTTACCACTGAGCCACCACGAAAGCTACTAGATATATACAAGGAAATTGAGCATTATAGGAAGTAGACAAAACTATAAAATCCCAGACATCCAATTCTCCTTAGTGCAGGGGAAAAAAAAATTCTTGATGCATTATTAGGTCTGGAAAGTTTTCAGTGAACAAGAGGTGTAATAGGTCATCGTATGTCTTAAAGATGCATTTGAGTTATGTTCAATCTCTGTTTTGAGGGAAGGGAGTGACAAATATAGTGTATTTTAGAAAATTTTGTTAACAATTATCTTAAAAGACTTTAGCATTTAAGCAGGTATGCTTCTCTTACTTTCAAATGAAAATAAGAAAACCTCATTTATGTATACTCCTAATGCCCAATGATGGCATGTAAATAAACTAAATGAGGTGTAAAACTTCCATATTTCAGTTATTTTAAAGAAACCAGCATATCTGGAGGTTTGATCTGTAGATTGTCTTTTGATAATGTTTGACCATTCTTTGTTCAGTTCAAGTTTATCCCATTTCTCACCAGGGCCAGCTACTTAGAAACTAGTATTGCTAGTGAACAGAATTACTAAACTGAATGAATGCTAGTCGTGAGCTTGGAGTCCCTAATGTCAGAGCCTCAATTCACAAGTTAGTAGTGGATTTGCCTTTACCTAAGCTCAGTGTACCGTTATGAATGTGACTCTTGGAGTTAGATCTTGATCAATGCCCTGGACTTTCCTCTTACCGACTGTATAGGCATGGGCAGGTGTTCCTTTTCTTTCCTTACCCTCCCTCTCTTCTATTTTCTTTTCCTTTATCCTTTTTCTTCTTAAAGCCAGTTGCATAAAATAAAATATATAGCAACTTTGGATGATTGCTGTATAGTTTAAAACCATGATTTACGGAAAATACTTAGTGCAGAGTCTGTATACTAAGTGTATACTAAAACCTCAGTACATACTAGTCAGGAGTTCCATGGCAATAAGGAATACTAGCACAATACAATAGTACAAATGTTCCTGTATCTGGACGATAAGTATGACTTAAATTCAGTATCATTACATATTTGCTAAGGTCCCAGAGAAACAAAACAAATAGGATATATTCATAGATATGTTCATGAGATGATGGGGGCTGGCAAGTCTGAAATCCATGCAACAGACCAGCAGACTGGAAGTTCTGATGAGTCTTTACTCATAAGACGATCTGGGGACACAGTTCCCTCCTCCCCTGGGGAGCTCACTCTTTTCTCTAAATGCTTTCAACTTATTGGATGAGGCCCACCCACGTTACAACAGCATAATCTGCTGTCCTTAGTCTACCAATTTAAATATTCATCACATTTAAAAAATATTTCACAGAGACTTTTAGACTAGTTTGACCAAACAGCTGGGCACTGTAGCCAAATGGACAGTCACTAATTATCGCATGTCATCAGCATGACTCCCTGAAACATGCACTGGTCTGGCAGTGAGGTTAACTGAACTGTTCCTTTGATTCCTCTTTCTCTCTTAGTTCCTGGTCAAGTTACTCATTTGTCTGAGACTTAGATTTATCCTGTAGAAGATATTGTCCTTCCAGCTTTCCATATCCCTTTCTAAATCGTCAATATGATTATCTCCATGTAGAAGTGTTGGTAGATGGTCATTGTCTGTCTAAGACATATCACACAAATATGTGATGGTCTTAAAGAGGCAAATGTGACTTTTTTTCTGGTTCTTTCAGATATAAGAAGTTTGGCACGTAAGGAATCGAGAAATATTTACAAGTCACTGCTCACTTTAAGGGTATATCAGGTGGCTGACTCATGCCTGACTACTCTGTTCTCATGGGACAGTTGAGCAAAAATAGGCTTTAATTCATCCATATACATATGTTAAGATTCTTTAAATGGACAGTGTGCATCAGGACTTGAGGTGTTCCCATTGTGAACTCAGAGACATCAGGCAAGAGAGCAGCAACTGCCTTTCCTACAGCAACTGCTGGTAAGGAGAACTCAACGGGGTTTTTATTTTTTTGGCTAAAATTTAAAGCACTGAATGTTTTTACACAAGCACATTATCCCAAGGTGAAAGCATGGAGGTCATTACTTAAGTGTAGAGAAACAGAAAAAATACAGAGAATAAAGAATGAAAAAAATGGATTTTTTAATTCAATTTTTTAAGAACAAGGAAAAGGGGGAAAATGAAGAGGAAGAAAGGAGAGAAAGAAAAGAGATAGAGAGAAATTTTTCTGGGCACATGATGCGTGATATCATCCTGTCATCAACGTCACTGGAGTATGGTTCCATGTATGGGGAGGAGCATTCAGAGGACTGGAGAAGCCACCCATTACTGCTTCAGTGGACCTCCAGGCAGGGCAGAGATGGCTGGGAGTCCTCTGAGAAGGAAGGGGTGTGTGTTGAATATTTTGCTTTCTAAAAAGCCAAGATACTGAAGTGAATTTAATTACAAGTCTAAGTGGAAGAGCCATAAAATTAACAATGGCTAATTGATGAAAACAAAACAGATTTGTATCTATGGTCAAAGTGGGAATAATTCTCAAATATTAAGGAGATTGGAACCAGTATCATGAACTAGCAGGAGACAGAGTGTAAACATTCAGCTAGGGATTTCCAAAAAGCAGAGGCCCTGTGGGAACTGGTCCCAAGCCAAAAGCAATAGAGGCTGAGAGCAGAGAAAAGAGGGCAGAGTCACACCCCTGACCAAACTACAAGTCTAAGTACAGAAAAACCAGATGACCTAAAGTATAGTCTAATCCTAAATTCCTTCTAAATTCTCCCCTTCCATTATATGTAAGAAAAGCATTTTGCCTGAATTTCTTTAAGGAAGAGGGTTTGAAAAGATAGTGAAGCTAAAAGTCTCTGTGATCACCATAACAAAGCTATTACATTCCTTTTTCAGGAATAGGAATGTTATAGGAAATACAGTATATTATATAGAGAATGGATAACATTCTCAATTGGCTGAACACCCACTGTAATAGGGAGTATTCTGGGATATAAGGCTGAAGAGATATATTGTAGAGTGATGTATTGTAGAGTGCCTTGAATACCAGACTAAAAAATAGGACTTTTTATCTAGAGGGAAGTTTATTTGCAAAGCCCTTGTAAAGTTTTAGCATTGACATGGTATCATCAGAATGCTCCCTTTAAAGTTGACCTTGGAACAGGATGAAAGATAACTAATAGATTAGTTATCTATTGCTGCTTAAGACATGACCTCAGTACATACCAGTTGAAAGCAACAAACATTTATGTTCTCACAGTTTCCAAGGGGCAAGGATCCAGGAGTGAGTCACTAAGATGGTTCTGCCTCAGGGTAACAGAAGAGGTGGCAGTCAAACTCGTGGCCAGGACTCTAATCCCAGGAGGACTTCAGTAGGCTGGAGGGTCCAAAGGTAGCTCAGTCTCATGGCTCTCCTAGAAGTCCTTAGGTTCTTACCACACAGCCCTCTCTACAGGGCTACTGACACTCTCATGGCCTCTTGGCTGAATTCCCCTGGAGTGAATGATCCAAGATCAAGGGAGAGGAGAGGAAGCCTGGTGCTTTTAATGACCTAGTCTCTAAAGTCTCACACAGTCACTTCTACTCTTTTTTATTAGAATTAAATCAACTAAATTCAGCCTACATTCAAGAGGAACAAATGTAGGGAGAAGAGAGAGCAAAGGATTTAAGTAAAACCAATATAGATAGCTTAGCATCTGCATGCTATAGAGATTGTCTGCCTTCCACGTGGTGCCTCCCATCTCAACAGGTATTTGGGACAGGAAAACAAAGTATTAATAGAAGTCTAGTACAGTGGTTCAGCTCAGTTCAGTTCAGATGTTCAGTCATGTCCGACTCTTTGTGGCCCCATGGACTGAAGCATGCCAGGCCTCCCTATCCATCAACAACTTCCAGAGTTTACTCAAACTCATGTCCATTGAGTTGGTGATGCCATCCAACCATCTCATCCTCTGTTATCCCCCTCTCCTCTTGCCCTCAAACTTTCCCAGCATGAGGGCCTTTTCAAATGAGTCAGCTCTTCACATCAGGTGGCCAAAGGATTGGAGTTTCAACTTCATCATCAATCCTTCCAATGAACACCCAGGACTGATCTCCTTTAGGATGGACTGGTTGGATCTCCTTGCAGTCCAAGGGACTCTCAAGAGTCTTCTCCAACACCACAGTTCAAAAGCATCAGTTCTTCAGTGCTCAGCTTTCTTTATAGTCCAACTCTCACATCCATTCATGACTACTGGAAAAACCATAGCCTTGACTAGAGAGACCTTTGTTGGCAAAGTAATGTCTCTGCTTTTAAAGATGCTATCTAGGTTGCAGTGGTGTGCTAAAAGAGGCTTAAAAACTGGCTCTCTAGGGTAGGGCCTGTTTGGAAGCATTGCTGAATTTCATGGTGTAAATACTTTCATCATAGCCATTTACAAGCTATCAATGATTTAACAGTTGTCCTCAAGATTGCTGAAAATTTAACAATGAGTTCTCATTAGCCTGTATGCTCTGGTTGCAGTATATCACCACAAGGACTGAAAGATGACTAGGCATATAGGCATTCTTTCAAGCATCTTTGGAAACAGACCTGGTAACTTACACTTATGGTCTACAAACATAGACAAGATAAGACAAGATATCCTCTCAGAAAGCTTCCAGAAATCTTCATATTTTCCAGAGGCCAGAGGAAATCTCTCTTGGCTCCGCCCTTTGAGCCCCTTTCTATGAGTGTTCCATGGGCACCTGGGGTGCACAGGACCACCTGGAGTTCACTTTCCCTTGGTCTCCTTGTCCTTCCTCTTCATCACTCTTCCTCTAGGACCTCAGAGCAGCTACATTTTTCCATTATCAATCTTTTGCCTTAAACGCTCAATTCTTCATGAATGAAGTATCTAAAAATATAAGCAAACATCTCATTTTGTAATATCTGTCATCTTGTCATCTCTCGAAGTAGAATTTTGATATGGCATGCTTAAATCCATCTTCCCCACCGGGGATAAGAACAGTAAGAAATAAAGGTACAAAAGAAGGAGAATCTTGTCCTCCCACACTTAGAATATATAAAAGGAGCCTTCAGAGTGGAAGACTAGCTACCCATTACTCCCTCCACCAGGACCCTCCTATTTCTCACTGTCATCCTGGTCATGATCACAATGACCTTGATCAGTGACCTCAATCCTGAGCCGCCATGCTTCCACCAATAAAACCAACAAAGACAGGGTCTCTCTTCTAATCTGTAAGCATTTCTTCTGTGCCAGAGGATAATGTGTTTACTGGAGAGTTCTGAAGAAACTCTCAGTGCCAACATTTATTCATGATGTATGTTCTTCCAAGCTTAAAATTATCAGACTTGAAAGCTGTGTGATTTTAAAGCAAATTGATCAAGACCACAACTGTTAATAAAATGCATGACTACAGTCTGTATATTAACTATGATTTTGGAGGAAATACACTTGGGAATCCTATACCAGTATTTTGCATTTGAGCTAAGAATTCTCATTTTTTAAATGAAACTTTATTGTGATTATTAACCTGCAGAAATTATAATTATCCTTTCAATGCTTAAAGGTTCGTAATGGAGAGGTGCCAGAAAAATCCCACTGCTAATTAAATCCAACTGAATATTTCCTTCACCTGAAGTTATAAAAGTGCTTCTTGTTTGTCAAATCCCTTTCAGCCAAATAACCACTTAACTAATTTCAAATTGAATATCTTGTTTAAGATTTTGAATTATCCTCTGTCTCCAGGGAGCTGCTGTTGAATATTATAAGAGCATCATCCAGGGAAATATATCTCTTACCCTCCTGACTGGATGAAAGGGGAAAAAACATGTTTCTTTATATCACTGAGTAGACTGAAATCTGGGAGAATGAATAGACTGACATTTTGAAGCAAAAGAGCATATTAGAAGGTGGGAATAAAGTTGTTCACAATGAAGAAGAAAGGAGTTGGATCTTTTTACTTTGGACTACTGTGACTCTTTCTGAGAATGCTTAATTAATGGCTTCAGTAACCATGACTCTGAGCTTCCTTGGTGGTTCCGTGGTAAAGAATCCGCCTGACAAGCGGGAGATGCAGGTTCGATCGTTGGGTTGGGAGGATCCACTGGAGAAGGAAGTGGCAACCCACTCCAGGATTCTTGCCTGGGAAACCCCATGGACAGAGGACTCTACAGTCCATGGGGTTGCAAAGAACTGGACACAACTTAGTAACTAAACAACAACAACAAACCATGACTTGAACTCACCAAACAGTGACCTGGAAATCCTATAGACCTGGACGTCAGCATATCATGTGTGGGAAAAGAGAATCAAATCTGGCTCTGTCATTTGCCAGCTTAGTGGCCTTCAATAATTCACTTCAATGCTTTGGACTCCAGTTCAAATGACATACAAGATGTGTCTGAAACAGTTCCTGCCTTTATATCATTTAGGTCTGTTTGATTGAAATAGCATCAATAAAAGAATATTATAAAACTAGCTCATGTTATTTTTCTGCTCCTGCTGTGGAATGGCCACCATCCTTCAGACTAAAACCCCCAGTCCTTTCAATGATCTGCATATGACTTTCCATTGCTGCTTTGACCTCAGCTCCTGTGGTCTTGCTGCCCCAGCCACACTAATCCCTCCTCTATTCCTTAGAAATACTCTCCTACTATAGCCCTCCCTGGAGGAGGAAATGGCAACCCACTCCAGTGTTGCCCTGGAGAATCCCCATGGACAGAGGAGCCTGGCAGGTTGCAGTTCATGGGGTTGTAAGGAATTGGAGTCGACTGAAGCTACTTAGCATGTACTATAGCCCTTTCTGGGTTTCCCTGGTAGCTCAGACGGTAGAGAATCTGCTTGCAGTGCAGGAGATCCCTGGGTTGGAAAGATCCCCTGGAGAAGGCAATGGCAACCCACTCCAGTATTCTTGCCAGGAGAATCCTACAGACAGAGGAACATGGACAGAGTGTATGGTGTCACAAAGACCAACTGAGAGACTGACGCACACACACAGCCCTCTGTACTCACACTGGTGCCACTTATTGAAATGTTCTTTTCCTAGTTTTCTACAGGACTTATCCTTTCACTTAAATCTCAGTGGAGTCTTGAAATTTCCACACTTCATTACTGCTAGCACTTCCTGTTGTCTCATGGAAATATCTTTGATGATTGGTTTTGTGTGTTTGCTTGAAAGATGTTTTGGGAGGAGATTAACATGTAAATTGCTGAATTTTTAGTAAACAGACTGTCCTCTGTAATATGGGTGCATCTCTTCCAAGAAGATGAAGGCCTGAATAGAATAAAAATTTGATGAAAAGACAACCTACTGAGGTATTTGTTAATGATAGCACCCATAATAGACTAATATCCAACATATAGAGAGAGCTCATACAACTCAACATCAAGAAACATGCAACCAATTTAAAAAATGGGCAGAAAAACTGAATAGATATTTTTCCAAAGAGGACCTGCAGGTAGCCAATATACACATGAAAAGATGCCCAACATTGCTAATCATCAGGGAAATGCAAATTAAAACCACAATGAGATATCACTTCACACCTATCAGAATGTCCGTCATCAAAATGAACACTAATAACAAAAATGTTGGCCAGAAAAAGGGAACCATTGTACACTGTTGGTGGGAATTGGTAAACTGGTGCAGCCACTGTGGAAAACAGTATGGAAATTTCTCAACTAAAACTAAAACTACCATATAATCCAGCAATTCCACTCCTGGGTTAATATTTGAAAAAGCACTAATCAAAAAAAATACATACCCCAATGTTCATAGCAACATGATTTACAGTTACCAAGATACGGTAACAACCTAAATGCCAATCAAGAGATAAACGAGAACCCAGCATGCGAGACAGCAAAAGGAACGCGGACGTATAGAACAGACTCGTGGACTCTGTGGAAGAGGGCAGGGGTGGGATGATATGGGAGAATGGCATTGAAACATGTTAATTATCATGTGTGAAATCAATCACCAGCCCAGGGTTGATGCTCGGGGCTGGTGCACTGAGGTGTCCCAGGGGGAGGGAATCGGGAGGGAGGAGGGAGGAGGGTTCTGGAGGGGGAGCATATGTAAACCCATGGCAGTTTCATGTCATTATATGGCAAAACCAACACAATAAAAAAACAAATAAATAAAAAATTTTAAAAAAGAGATAAATGAATAAAAATGTAGTGTGTACAGATACACACACACACACACACACACATACACACACAATGGAATACCACTCAGCCATAAAAAAGAATGAAATGTTGTCATTTCAGCAATATGGATGGACTTGGAAGGCATTATGTTGGGTGTAAAAAGAGAAATAAAAATACTGTATGATATCACTTATATGTGGAATCTAAAAAATGCAACAAACTAGTGAATATAAAGAAAATGAAGAAGACTCATATGCAGAGAACAAATTAGTGGTTACTAGTTGCAAGAGAACAATAAAGGTGGGAGTGGGAGGCACAAATTTTGGGTATAAGATAGGCTCAAGGACATATTGTATAATACAAGGAATCTACCCAATATTTTGTAATAACTATGAATATAAAATAACCTTTAAAAATTGTATAAAACATTAGGGGGGGGGAAATAAAGGGGAAAAGAAGACTGAGCAAGAGAAACTTCTCCAGCAGACTGCTTTTGGAGAGAAATTATATCATCAGGTTTCCTGGGTCTCCACACTGCCCTCATTCAGACTACAACTGAACCATCAGCCTTCCTAGATCTCCAGCCTGCTGGCCTGCACTGCAGATTTTACACTTTCAAGTTCAAGTCAAGATGTCAACTTTAATCCAACATAAAAAATTCTCCAAATCCCTGGCCACTGTAGTAGCAACATTAGAGTCTGCAGTTTAGGTTCTGCAAGCCAAGTTGTCTCAGACTGATAGCTAAATTATTGCCTCATTTTTGAAGCCCCTACCATAGTCCTAATCCCTCCCCCTGTCTCCCACTTAACAAAGCTCTGAAACAAGGTTTGGTTTGATATATTCATTGATGAGAAGATCTCACATTAAAGCCAACAGAATGAAAACACTGTTATGAGATCAGAAAGAGACCTCCAGTTTTCCTTACTGTTTCAACAGTCTCTGTGACATGTATCCATTGTTATATTTGTGTGTGTGAAAAGCATGTAATATTTATCACCTTAACTATTTTTACATGTACATTATAGCAGTATAACAATTTTCAAGAACATTTTCATCTTATAAAACTGAAATTCTACCACCATGAAACAACAACCTCTCTTCTCCCTTCCTTCAGCCTCTGGAAACAACCATTTTACTTTCTGGTATCTTTTCTTATAAGGGAACTAATCCCTAATCATATGAGAAATAATTGAAGGACCCGGAATGCTTAATTTGGACAAGGGTATGTCTAGTGAACTCTCAAGTTACTCTTATGCATCAGATATTCACCACGCATGTCTTCTGAACAGACTCCTTCAAATCTCATTTGAAAGCAGGTGGGATATGATTGATTTAAAAAAAATAAATGTTGGATTATTTTAGCTGCTGGCATAAGACTCAGCTCTTGGAAAGTACAAGAAGAAAGAATTTAGGCCAACATAAGGAGGCTCGTGGTAACAGAACTGTCTTATGGGATAAGATGCTTTGGGGAAAACAGAGTTCCACACTACTACAGATATTCAAATATAAGCTGTTAATAAAACAAAAGAGTTTTGTAAAAGGTCATCAGACACCTTAGAAAGATGGTAAAGGATAAAAGGATGAAATTTCTGTGTGGCTTTGGGAAAGATGAAAATTAAAGTTCACTATCTATTTGACATGACACAAATAGAAAATTCTATGTTTTATATGAGATCTAGATACTCTGGTGAAAATTCAAACTCTCATAAACATAGTCAAGCATGGTATTCCTTACCAAAATTTAAACTACAAGGAATTCCATGGCATTCCGGTGGTTAGGCCTTGGTGCTTTCACTGCCAAGACTCAGGTTCGATTCTTGGTCAGGGAACTAAGATCCCACAAACTGTGCAGCCAGGAAAAAAAAAAAATGTATGGTAGCTGAAGAGATTTTCTTCCATTTCTGGCCATAATACAACATAAAAAACCACCATAAACAACTATAAAATTGGGAACAATGTGTTAACAGACTATATTTGAAGTAAAATTTATCATATGACCTACATGGCAACCCACTCCAGTACTTTTGCCTGGAATCCTACGGATACAGGAGCCTAGTGCACTACAGTCCGTGAAGTCACAAAGGGTCAGACATGAGTGAAGCAACTTAGCACGCAATGACCTCTAGGACTTTCAAAAATGAGGTTTTCCTGTATCCTCTCTGACCCCAGAGCAATAGCACTGACTTTTCCCAGGGTTAAAGCTAAGTTAGACCGAGCCATCCATTCCCTGTCTGCTCTGCTTGAGGCATAAAGCTCCCAAATACATATGGCTGGTTATGATACAGACTGATGGAGCCTGGTCAAGCTACTTATCACCCTGCCCAGGACTTTGATCTCCCTCCAAGGTCAGAATAATAGCAGGGTAAATGGCTAGAGTTCAAGAGCTCTTAGAGACCTAGAGAGTCAGAGTACCCATGCATCATATCTGAGTATTAGGTTAAGCCTTGATCCTTTCCACTGTAGATTTGACTCTGAACAAGGTCTGTGCCCATAAGTCAAACCTGTTTCACCATGAAAAATCTAACTGAAAGTTTTACAGTTAATGAAATGAAGGTGATATTGTGTGCTTTAGAAAGTCCATAACAACCCAGTTTAGGTCCAAGCTTTATTTACAACATTGTTGATAACTTTAGGTTTCTCACTTCCATTGAGCTCAATTCTCTCAATACAGTCCTGTAAAACCTTTCATTGATAACTTTGCTCTGTGTTGGTATATTGCCTTTTCAATTGTAAAACATTTTCTTTCCAATTAGCTAATATACACTAGTTGTGTCGCCAAAATTCAGCCTCTGTACACTGGTGCCAGATTAAGTTTGGGGGATAGACTTTGGGGTGAAGTAGAAAGAAATAGCTTTATTGCTTTGCCAGGCAAAGGGTACCACAGCAGGCTAATGCCCTCAAGACTATGTGTCCCACCCTGGAGCAGGTACTGATGAATCACAGCGTTCACGGAGCAGGGCGTCATCAGCTGGTGGACACTGTTTGGTGGTGAGGTAATTAAGAATCAGCATCACAACCTTCTGGTTCTAACCCATCTGGGGCCTACATGCATGTGAGGAGCATACAGTTAACTTCTTCCACCTGGTGGGGGTTTCAGTATCTGCAAAATAGCTCAAAGGAAATGGCTCAGAATATTATCTATACCCTTTGCATGCGTGCTTCAGTCATGTCTGACTCTTTTTGACCCCATGGGCTGGAGGCAAGAATACTGAAGTGGGTTACAATTTCCTCCTCCAGGGCATCTTCCTGACCCAGGTATCAAATCTGAGTCTCCCGCATAGCAGGCAGATTCTTTACAGTCTGTGCCTTGACGGAGAACTGAAGGTCCTTGATTTTGTTTAATGCCTAAATTGTTATTAGTTTATCTTGCTTGACAGTTTTCTTTTCTTTCTGCATTTCCTCACGTCTCTGATTAAATGTATTCTTTGACTGAAGTTTTTCTACATACAAAAGGCAGGTAGAAGGCGCAGGTGGGGGGCCAGTTCTGCGGAGGCCTCAGGGTCCTCCTGCTTGGATACAGTTGTCTCCTGTATTAACGTGCTTAACAGCTGGATTTTAAATTACTGGTGGCCCTTTGCAAGTCTGAATTCTGTAGCATTTCCCCAGCAGTGCTTCATTTAGTCTTAGAAACATTATAGGCAAAAACGTTCTCATCAGGAACTTCGCTTTTTCTTACTAGTCCTCCGACCTTTAATTATTACTGATGGTGAATCTTCTAGAGCAGTTTTCCTTCTCAGTGTAGTGTGCAGTTTACCGATGCTAAACACACAGTTTTAGATGTTCCATAGATCAATTTTTAGACATGTCATTGTTCTGTGTTTATTTTAGTAGGCATTATAAAATACATAAGTAGAACACAAATCCTATAATTTCACAGAGATCTTTAAGAACTAGGCCTGAAATAGAAACTGAGTTGGAAAATAGAGATGTAAGTAAAATTTTTAATTAGTATGGAGAACACAGATGTGGCAAAAGTCATCAAGGTGGTATGGGAACGCTTGGACTTCGTGAGTGGAAGAAGCTAGTGTAAAATGCACAGTGGACAGGGAAGTCTGATGTGTTGAAGTCCATGGGGTCACAAAGGGTTGGACACAACTTAGCAACTGAACAATGACGGAGCACTCTGATCTTTGGTGTTGTGTTATATAGGCAGGCTTCCCAGGTGGCTCAGTGGTGGGAAATCTGCCTGCCAATGCAGGAGACACAGGAGACTTGGGTTCGATCCCTGGGTTGGGAAGATCCCCTGGGGTAGGAAATGGCAACCCACTCCAGTATCCGTGCCTGGAGAATTCCACGGACAGAAGAGCCTGGCAGGCTACAGTCCAAGGGGTCACAAAGAGTCAGACACAGCTGAGCACAGCAGAGTCCAATACTTAGCCACTCTCTGCACCTCCCAACCTTCCTCCTCCTAACAAACACAACCTTCAGGCATCGGTCATGACCACGGACAGGCACACATACACTTCCAGTAGTAAACCTTCCAGCTGGCAGATATTTTAATGATTGAAACGACTTACACCTGAAACTAATGGGCTTGAGGAGAGGCGCTCAGATCTTCAAGCCCATCTCCTGACTTCTTCCAGGTATCAAGAGAAGAGCCTAGGAAATGGGTTTCAGGGTGTTTGGGGGTGATTTATGAGTTTACAAACTAGGCTATGAGTAGAAAATAAGTGCCATTTGTCAGCTCTCTGGGGTCACCCACAGAGAGCTGAAGGAAGAGCTGGCTCCGAGGCCTACTAAGGAAATAATGCTCACCTCCCTGAAGGGGTTGGAGTGGGCAGGGAACTCAGCTCCACTGTAGCGAGAAGCAGGGGCCTCATCTTATTTCTCAGCAGATACTTCTTTTGCCAAGTAATGTTTCAGTTTCATTTGGAAATATTAACAGAAAAAAAAGGACATGTCAAAACTAATGTTGAGAATTGATGTTATGAATAAAAAATTGTGCCAAATTAGCACTTCAGATTTAATTCGATGTGTAGAATGCTGCCAGGGAACTTGGAACATTTGCAGGTTGTTGGGAAATAGTTACAAGTGGCAAACAGCTTCCTCCACCACCCTCCTCTCCTCTATAACATCTCCTCTGGGATAGATGGGTCCTGGATCTGTGTGTGGGTTGAAGTGGCTGGGGACCTTGATAGACATCTAAAGGGCCTGGGCTGACTCTAGGAAATTGTTAAGTTTCTAATTTGCATGTCATATGAAGGATTTTAAAGTCCCGGATTTTAAACAATAGGAACTGCTTAAACTCAGATCCCTAATGTTTGAATTCCCATTTCTTAGGACAGAAAAGATTTTTTAAAAATCTGCCTATCTTCATAACCTCTTGTATCCAAAATCCCTTAAGAACAGCATGAAAAAGTGTTTCGGAGTTTTTTTTTTAACTTTTTAAGCTTTTTTTAAAAATCAAGAAACAAGTTAACTTCTGCTTTTGTTTATGTTGAGCATTATTCTGAAATAGGTTGATTTGTGTCATTTCTTTTCCTCTGTTCCCCACATTTTGACTCCAAAGCAAGACGGATTGTAATATCAAATCTGGACTGAAATGCATGAATTTGAACGACTGAAATGAGTCTTTTGTTTTTCCAGAAGTGTTAGTTGCTCAGTCATGTCTGACTCTTAGCGCCCACATGGACTGTAGCCCACCAGGTTCCTCTATCCATGGGATTCTCTAGGTGAGAATACTGAAGTAGGTTGCCATTTCCTTCTCCAGGGGATCTTTCTGACCCAGGGATCGAACCCAGGTCTGGCAATATCATATGTAGTATATTATTCATTTTATATTCATATAACTATACATTTTGAAAGAATCCGAGGGGGCATTGGTTTACCTTTGCACAAGAGAAACTGAGGTCAACAGAAAAGTTGCTTCCCCAAGTTCACATAGGCCCTGACTAAAAGGAATTCAGATTCTTCCTGCTTTCCCTCTGAGGTCACGATATTTGCCGTGAAAGACCTCTGTCTCATATAGCAGGGATAGGGTCTGTATTCCAGAAAAGACTCTGCTTTTTTCCCTCTAGAATGAGTATCTTGAATGTTTGGTGAGTGCACTTGGCTTGAAAGCTACTCTTGAAATTTTAATGTGTTTTCTTGTCAGTCAACCGAATTTCCAACTCCCGTTCTGCTTCTGTGCCCCGAGTCTAACTGCCTTCAGCACTGCCAGTGTGAGATCGTGCTTTCTTAATGGGCCACAGTGGAGTGAGGGCTGAATACTGGCTGCCTGGTGTGTGCAGCAGAATATAAAAAGGAAAGGAGCCGTCCACAGGCTGAGAGATAATGCAAACATCAGGCTCTCCTGGGGGCAGAAGACCTAACAAGTCATGTATTCAGAGGAAGCTTAGCCAGAGGCCGCACTCCAGGAATCAGGTAAGTCACCTGTTTGTTCATTTATTTACACAACTCATATTATTGACTGCTTTTATATCAATGCACTCTACTAGATGCTACGGCGAATGTAAAAATAAATTGTTTATATATTCCTGTCCTGTAAATTGAAGTAGGAAGCCTCACCTAAAAAATTCTGGAAGAGGAGCTGTCACAAATAGAAAAAGTTAATGTTAAGAACCAAATGAGAGGCCTAGGTTTTAAAAATTGTTGTATAATTTCCACATAGTAAAGAGTTTATCATGACAAATTGCAATGCTAATCAACATTCCTTGTTCACTTATTACACATCAAGCACATATACGTGCTTATTTAAATTCTAACAGTGGACTCTATATTTCCCCTTGTAAGGATAAGAATACTAAACCTTGGTAAGTTTCAACTAACAAGCCCAAACTCATACAGCTGTGACTTATTGGAAACAAGTATTAACTCTAGGGACTTTAATTAACCGCCAAACTCTGACATGAAGCCTTCATGGAAGACATGAAGGCTGAGATTGGAGTAGATAAGGATGCCAGAGAAGGGCAGATCCCTAGCAGGGAATATGAATAAGGGGCAGAAAACCCCATGGTTTAGGAAGCTTGTAAATTGTGCCCAGATCACACCTACTGGGATCGTATAACTACAACTACCATGCTGATGGGTTCCAATCCCAAAGAAAGGCAGTGACAAAGAATGTTCAAAGTACTACACAATTGCACTCATCTCACACACTAGTAAAGTAATGCTCAGAATTCTCCAAGACAGGCTTCAACAATATGTGAACCATGAGCTTCCAGATGTTCAAGCTGGATTTAAAAAAGGCAGAGAAACCAGAGATCAAATCCACAACAACTGTTGGATCACTGAAAAAGCAAGAGAGTTCCAGAAAAACATCTATTTTTGCTTTATTGACTATACCAAAGACTTTGACTGTGTGGATCACAACAAACTGTGGGACATTCTTCAAGAGATGGGAATACCAGACCACCTGACCTATCTCTTAAGAAACCTGTATGCAGGTCAGGAAGCAACAGTTAGACCTGGGCATGGAACAACAGACTGGTTCCAAATCAGGAAACGAATATGTCAAGGCTGTATATTGTCACTCTGCTTATTTAACTTACATGCAGAGCACATCATGTGAAATACCAGGCTGGATGAGGCACAAGCTGGAATCAAGATTGCTAGGAGAAATATCTATAACCTCATATATGCAGATGACACCACCCTTTTGGCAGAAAGTAAAGAAGAACTAGAGAGCCTCTTGATGAAATTGAAAGAGGATAGTGAAAATATTGGCTTAAAACTCAACATTCAGAAAGCTAAGATCATGGCATCTGGTTCCATCACTTCATGACAAATAGAAGGGGAAACAATGGAAACAGTGATAGATTTTACTTTCTTGGGCTTCCAAATCACTGCATATGGTGACTGCCACCATGAAATTCAAACATTCTTGCTTCTTGGAAGAAAAGCTTTGACCAACCTAGACAACATGTTAAAAAGCAGAGGCATTACTTTACCAACAAAGGTCCATCTAGTCAAAGCTATGTTTTTTTCAGTAGTCAAATATGGATGTGAGAATTGGACTATAAAGAAAGCTGAGCGCTGAAGAATTGATGCTTTTGAACTGTGGTGTTGGAGAAGACTCTTGAGAGTCCCTTGGACTGCAAGGAGATCCAACCAGTCCATCCTAAAAGAGATCAGTCCTATGTGTTCATTGGAAGGACTGATGTTGAAGCTGAAGCTCCAATACTTTGGCCACCTGATGCCAAGAACTGACTCACTGGAAAAGGCCCTGATTTGGGGAATGATTGAAAGCAGGAGGAGAAGGGGACAACCGAGGATGAGATGGTTAGATCGCATCACTGACTCTATGGACGTGAGTTTGAGTAAGCTCTGGGAGTTGCTGATGGACAGGGAAGCCTGGCGTGCCGAAGTCCATGGGGTCACACAGAGTCAGACACAAATGATCAACTGAACTGAACTGAACTGACCATGTTGATAGTACACTGCAGCAGGACCCAACAGGCTAGTTGTTCAGAATATTTTGATCTGAATACAGAGAAATGGATTGAGTCCCACATCAAGATAGATGACTTATAGAGTTATTGTCCATTGCTACTTAAGCTAGAGCAAAAGAGAGACATGTCTGTTGAATTGTTATGCTGTTTGTTTTTTTATTCCTGTGCCCTAGGCTCTGGGTAATATCACCGATCAGACCCTCTATACCTAAGGAAAATCAACCTGAAAAGGGAAAAAAAAAAAAAAAAAGGTTTGTCTTAGATTTGTCTTCCAAAACATACTTTTCATCAAAAAGCAGCACAAAACAAGTCAGTGTTGTAGCTTTTTAAGAGCAATTCTTGTACTGTACAGTGGAAGACAGAATTGAAATGAGTTCCACAGCTGAGACTAATATGATGTTACAATTGAATAGTGCTCTCTTCTTCTTCTAAATGGTATTGAAGATAATCTTATTTTAAAAACTAGTCATCTAGGCCCATCTTCAAAGATGAGGAATCTGAGTCAACAGAGTCAAAGATTTTGCCAAAGTAATGCACATGTAAGTGAAAAAAGTGAGCTGGATTAGACGGACCTTTGCTGGTAAAGGGATGCCTCTGGTTTTTAACATGCTGTCTAGGTTGGTCAAAGCTTTTCTTCCAAGGAGAAAGAATGTTTTGATTTCATGGCGGCAGTCACTATCTGCAGTGATTTGGAAGCCCACGATAGTAAAGTCTCACTCTTTCCACTGTTTCCCCATCTATTTGCCATTGAAGTGATGGGACCAGATGCCATGATCTTAGTTTTCTGAATGTTTAGCTTTAAGCCAACTTTTTCACTCTCCTCTTTCACTTTCATTAAGAGGCTCTCTAGTTCTTCATTTTCTGCCAAAAGGGTGGTGTCATCTGCATATATGAGGTTATTGATATTTCTCCTAGCAATCTTGATTCCAGCTTGTGCCTCATCCAGCCTGGCATTTCACATGATGTGCTCTGCATATAAGTTAAATAAGCAGGGTGACAATATACAGCCTTGACGTATTCGTTTCCTGATTTGGAACCAGTCTGTTGTTCCATGTCCAGGTCTAACTTGCTTCTTGACCTGCATACAGATCTCTCAGGAGGCAGGTCAGGTGGTCTGGTATTCCCATCTCTTGAAGAATGTCCCACAGTTTGTTGTGATCCACACAGTCAAAGCCTTTGACATAGTCAATGAGCCAGAAGTAGATATTTTTCCTGAACTCTCTTGCTTTTTCAGTGATCCAACAGATGTTGTGGATTTGATCTCTAGTTTCTCTGCCTTTTCTAAATCCAAGTTGAACATCTGGAAGTCTACGGTTCACATACTGTTGAGGCCTGGCTTGGGAAATTTTGAACATTACTTTGCTAGCGTGTGAGATGAGTGCTATTGTGCAGTACTTTGAACATTCTTTGGCATTGCCTTTCTTTGGGATTGGAATGAAAACTGACCTTTCCCAGTCCTGTGGCCACTACTGAGTTTCCCAGATTGCTGGCATATTTTGTGCAGCACTTTCACAGCATCGTTTTTTAGAATTTAAAATAGCTCAACTGGAATTCCATCACCTCCACTAGCTTTGTTCATAGTGATGCTTCCTAAGGCCCACTTGCCTTTGTGTTCCAGGATGTCTGGCTCTAGGTGAGTGATCACAGCATCATGGTTATCTGGGTTTTAAAGATCTATTTCATATAGTTCTGTGCATTCTTGCCACCTCTTCTTAATATCTGTATTATTACTGTATTATACTATTTCTGTCCTCTATTGTGCCCATCTCTGTATGAAATGTTCCCTTAGTATCTCTAATTTTCTTGACGAGATCTCTAGTCTTTCCCACCCTATTGTTTTCCTCTATTTCTTTGCACTGATCACTGAGGAAGGCTTTCTTATCTCTCCTTGCTATTCTTTGGAACTCTGCATTCAGATGGATATATCTTTTATTTTATCCTTTGCCTTTAGCTTCTCTTCTTTTCTCAGCTATTTTTAAGGCCTCCTCAGATAACCATTTTGCCTTTCTTTTTCTTGGAGATGGTCTTGACAGTTGTACAATGTCAATGTACAATGTCACAAACCTCTGCATATAGTTTCTCAGGCACTGAGGTATAATCCCTTGAATGTATTTGTCATTTCCACTGTATAATCATAATGGATTTGATTTAGGTCATACCTGAATGGTCTAGTGGTTTACCTTATTTTTTTCAATTTATTTTTGAATTTGCCCATACGGAGTTCATGATCTGTGCCACTGTCAGCTCCCAGTCTTGTTTTTCCTGACTGTGTAGAGCTTCTCCATCTTTGGCTCCAAAGAATATAGTCAATCTGATTTTGGTATTGACAATCTGGTGATGTTCATGTGTAGTATCTTTTCTTATGTTGCTGGAAGAAGGTGTTTGCTATGACCAGTGGGTTGTCTTGGCAAATCTCTTAGCCTTTGACCTGCTTCATTTTGTACTCCAAGGCTACATTTGCCTGTTACTTCAGGTATTTTTTGACTTCCTACTTTGCATTCCAGTCCCATATAATGAAAAAGACATCTCTTTTGGCTGTTAGTTTTAGAAAGTCTTGTAGGTCTTCATAGAACCATTCAACTTCAGCTTCTTTAGTGTTACTGGTCGGGGTATGGACTTGGATTACTGTGATATTGCATGGTTTGCCTTGGAAAGAAACAGAGATCTTTCTGTCTTTTTTGAGATCATATCCCAGTACTGCATTTCAGACTCTTTTGCTGACTATAATGGCTACTTCATTTCTTCTAATTGATTCTTGCCCACAGTAGTAGATATAATAGTCATTTGATTTAAATTCACCCATTCTAGTACATTTTAGTTCACTGATTGCTAAAATTTTGATGTTCACACTTGCAATTTCCTGTTTGACCACTTCAAAATTGCCTTGATTCATGGACCTAACATTCCACGTTCTTATGCTATATTGCTATTCACAGCATCAGACTTTACTTCCATCACCAATAACATCCATAACTCGGCATTGTTTTTGCTTTGGCTCCGTCTCTTCATTCTTTCTGGAGTATTTCTCGACTGATCTCCCATAGCATATTAGTCACCTACTGACCAGGGGAGTTCATCTTTCTGTGTCCTATCTGTTTGCCTTTTCATACTGTCCATGGGGTTCTCAAGGCAAGAATACTGAAGTTGTTTACCATTCCCTTCTCCAGTGGACCACGTTTTGTCAGAACACTCCACCATGACCTGTTCGTCTTGGGTGGCCCTACATGGCATGGTTCATAGTTTCATTGAGTTAGACAAGGCTGTGGCCCATGTGGTCAGATTGGTTAGTTTCCGGTAATTTTTTTTTTTTTCCATTCTCTCTGCCCTCTGATGGAGAAGGATAAAAGGCTTATGGAAGCTTCCTGATGGGAGAGATTGACGGAGGGGGAAACTGGGTCTTTTTCTGATAGGTGGGGCCATGCTCTTTAAATCTTTAATCCAATTTTCTGTTGATACACCATTTGTAGTAACACTGGGTTTTTAATTATTATTTTAATATTTAAAATTTTAATTTAATATTTATTGTTTATTTTAATAATTATTAATTATTTAATTATTATCAAACCCTTCTCATGTTTAAGAAAAAAGTCAAAAATTTTGCATTGCCATAGTTGGTTACTAACAAGTTTGAATATTTAATGTTTTCCTTGAGTCAAAAGCCCACTTCCCTTGAAAACAGCCATTTGAATTCAGCAAAATGGATGAAAGTTGAGCTTAACTTAAGATTAATTTACACGAAAGTGTGCTGCATTCACTGAAAACACTCTTGAGTTTTCTGTGGTGTGTATGAGGTCATTTAATGATTGATTCTTACATTATTGATTCAATCCCTGGGTTGAGAAGATCCCCTGGATAAGGGAAAGTCTACCCACTCCAGTGTTCTGGCCTAGAGAATTCCATAGACTGTATAGTCCATGGGATTGCAAAAAGTCGGACACCATTCAGTGACTTTCACTTTCACTTTCTCCCATTATTGATACAGGAGAGATTCTTACAACTTTGTGGTCTTCTCCCCCCACAGTACCTCAGCTTCAAGGGGATGGGAGGCTGTGATGGTGATATCAAATTGATGACACTTATCAACTTCTCTCCTTGGAATTCCGAGAGCCTGTTTTGTGCTTAAATCAGTGAGAAAAAGGCCTCACTGCTCTTCAGAATGACATACACATTGCCAATAATTACTTTCCTAAAATGGAAAAGGAATTAAAATTAAAGGCTGAGTGTAGAAGATGGTGGCAGGTTTTTGGAAAAGTGTATCAGCAATTTGAAGCATGAATAATTAATTTTGTCTTGAGATTAAATTCGGTCTGCGTTTATAGTCTGTTTAAAAAAAAACAAAACTCTAATGGGGTCTAAATAAATTCAGTATCAATTTAAACTATTAGAGGAAGTTAAATCAAAATAATTAGGATATTAAAATACTTTGTGCATTTCCAATCACTGCCTTATTGAAGCTCTGGATCTTTTCCAAGGAACAATAATAGCATGAATATATTTGGATATTTGCTCCTCTTAGAATGTGACTGTTTGCTCATGTAAAGATGACTGAGAAACTTGCAGGAGACAGAAAGCCAGATGAATGTGTTGACATAGTCAAAAGAGTAGGTGCTATATACATGATAAATTATTTTGTACGTATAGATTAAAAACAGTATAGTGACAGTTTACTCTTAAAATAGTTTAATTTGATTATTCTTTATAGTAATTGCTTAATTCTACACTGTAGTAAGAAAGACATTATTTTTGTGGCATTTTCAGTTACTCTAG
Source organism: Antilocapra americana (assembly GCA_007570785.1). Classification (NCBI taxonomy): domain Eukaryota; kingdom Metazoa; phylum Chordata; class Mammalia; order Artiodactyla; family Antilocapridae; genus Antilocapra; species Antilocapra americana. The sequence continues at coordinate 701,953 of ML664183.1, forward strand.
AATGAGTTTGCAAAATCTGAGTAAGGTTAAGGTGAACGCCAATAGAACCCAGAGCTTGGTCATTTGTTTGTTGTGCTTATGGCTGTCAACTCTCACTGTAATTTAAATGGAGATTAGGGATTTTTCCTCTGTGTGACTTATTAGGATCATGTCTTCGCTGCCCCCCTCCCCACACTATTTATTCTTGCTTGGAACATAGTAAGCATAGAAATTAAGACAAATGCAAAGAATTTTGAGATATACTTTACCACTTTTCTGAAGCAGCAGGTCATTTGTTTATAAACAGTTTTGGTGAATCTATTTAGTAACTACCATGGTGGAATGCCTATTAATATTTGAGAGTTCATGAACTCTCTGGATTTAATTATTTGGGGGCTTGGAGGAATTGGTCTGTAAGTGATTTCTCTGCAATATTTCAGTGGTATTTTGTTTCTTTCTTTTCTCCTAAGCATTTCTTAGCTCACCTGCATTTACTATTGTATTTGAAAACTATTATTAACTAGCCCCGTATAAATATGACTTGATCAAGCAGTGGATACCAGAGCTGCCAGGCTATTACTGTTGCAATTTATACCTTGCTTTCCTGTTTTTTCTGGAGAGGGAAGGAGAAAAGACAGACTTTCAGGGCATTTTAAGTAATTTATTCTGAAACTGAAACATTGCATTGAGTACTTTGCTTCTTGGAGAATCAGAGTGAGTGAAAGTCACTGGGTTCTGTCCGACTCTTTGCAACCCCATGGGCTATACAGTCCATGGAATTCTCCATGCTAGAATACTGGAGTGGGTAGACATTCCCTTCTCCAGGGAATCTTCCAAAGCTAGGTCTCCTGCATTACAGGCAGATTCTTTACCAGCTGAGCCACCAGGGAAGCCCAAGAATACTGGAGTGGGTAGCCTATCATTCTCCAGCAGATATTGCAGACCCAGGAATCAAACCAGGGCCTTCTGCATTGCAGGTGGAGTCTTTACCAGCTGAGCTACCAGGGAAGCCCCACAAATCAGAAAAAAGCTTGCAAAATAGATCAAAAAGCATAATTCCTAGTAATAAACAAATGATCCAGGAAAACAATAGTCATTTGAGCTCCAACCGTATCAATGAAACAATAAAAGATATTTAACAAGCAACTGCAAATTATTCTTAGAAAATGTCTGTGTAGCCTAATGGAAATGAGTAATGAGTACTTAATTCTCTCTCTCTCTCTTATATATATAAAAAGCAGAGACATTACTTTGCCAACAAAGGTCCATCTAGTCAAGGCTATGGTTTTTCCAGTGGTCATGTATGAATGTGAGAGTTGGACTATAAAGGAAGCTGAGCGCCGAAGAATTAATACTTTTGAACTGTGGTGTTGGAGAAGACCCTTGAGAGTCCCTTGGACTGCAAGGAGATCCAACCAGTCCATCCTAAAGATCAGTCCTGGGTGTTCATTGGAAGGACTGATGTTGAAGCTGAAGCTCCAATACTTTGGCTACATGATGCAAAGAGCTGACTCGTAGGAAAAGACCCTGATGTTGGGAAAGATTGAAAGCAGGAGAAGGGGACACCAGAGGGTGAGATAGATTGCATCACTCACTCTATGCACATGAGTTTGAGTAAGCTCTGGGAGTTGGCCATGGACAGGGAGACTTGATGTGCTACGGTCCATGGGGTCTCAAATAGTCAGACACAACTGAGTGACTGAACTGATATGTATAAACAAACATAGGATTTTCTCTTGCTTGAAATACTCTTCCCAGCTTGTAATGTCAGTGAAAATGCATTGTTTCTCTGCTTCATTAGAAAAGGGTTGTTATGCTTTCAAAATAGAAATGCTTTATATATATCTATATATATATAAATCTATGTATTCTAAAATATGACTGAGCATCAGCAGCTGGAAAATTATATCTTTAAAGCTTTTTGACTCATTTCACAGGATTCAGTTGGAAAAAACTCTAGCACTTCTTTTTCTGAATTAATTTTCATAGTATTCCTAATAGGGAAACAATGTCCGCCTTTGTCCCAGGACTATGCTTACTCATCTATGTCACTTTTTTCCCTTTGGTATCTGCCTATGCTTCAATTCATCATATGTACAGTAAAACTAAAATCTTCCTCTTTCAGTCTTCCTTGGTACGTGGATAAATACTGCATAGGAGAAGACAGAAAGATTGACAAGGAGAAGAAAGGTCAGTGTGGTGGAAAAGCCCTGGATTTGGGGCCAGCTAGTCTGTGTTGTCTTGCTGACACCTTGAATTGCCTTGGGCTAGTGGCTATATTTCACTGAGCTTCCATTCTTTTACTGGTAAAATAAGAAATTAATAATTAATAAGAAATTAATTAATAATATCTGGTAAACTCCAGGAGATAGTGAAGGACAGGGAAGCCTGGAGTTCTGTAGTCCATGGGGTCTCAAAGAGTCAGACACAACTTAGCCACTGAGCAACAAAAGCAGTGACAAATACCTACCTTGCAAGTTTCTCATAAGTAGTAAGATTAATTTATATCAAGTGTCTATGACAGGGCATGGTAGATAGTGTGTAGTCAATAATCATTGGTTAGAGGCAATCAAGGCTGTAGTTATTGCAACAGTAGCATTCAAATCGAGGCTGTGTTATTTTGCTATAGGTGATCATCAGTGATATATTCATGAATTATTATTATTTTAAAGTGTCAAAGTCTTAAAACCAATGCCTCCATGTGCCATCTAGATACCTTGGATGAGTGTCTCTGACAAGGTGTGATGTGAGGGATGGCATGTGTTCAGGGAGGCAGCAAGCAGCTGTGGCCCCTGAAACACCAGAGAACACATACCCTGTCTAGAGTGGGCAGGCACTGCTTGCTTCCAGCTGATTTTTCTCCTTCAGCAAACAAAAGTTTCAGTGTTAACCAAGCTTTCAATTTTTTTTAAGAAAATTCAGAAATCTGAATAATGCAAAATATCCTCTTTTTAATGTTGGCAGCAAACTAAAAAGTGTTATGTGTAGCAACAGTGTCAGGCTGAACAAAACATGATGATTGCAGGACAAAGTTAGCCTGTGGATACTCTTTAAAATCTAGATAAGAGGCAGCAATACAGCTAATATTTATATAACCTGTACCATATCCTCAAGGGATTAGATCTGATAGAGTCCCTGAAGAACTATAGATAGAGGTTCATGACATTGTACAAGAGGCAGTGATCAAGACCATCCCCAAGAGAAAGAAATGAAAAAAGGCAAAATGGTTATCTGAGGAGGCCTTACACATAGCTGAGAAAAGAAGAGAAGCTAAAGGCAAAGGATAAAATGAAACATATATCTATGTGAATGCAGAGTTCCAAAGAATAGCAAGGAGAGATAAGAAAGCCTTCCTCAGTGACCAAAGCAAAGAAATAGAGGAAAATAATAGAATAGGAAAGACTAGAGATTTCTTAAAGAAAATCAGAGATACCAAGGGAACATTTCATGCAAGGATGGGCACAATAAAGGACAGAAATGGTATGGACCTAACAGAAGCAGAAGACATTAAGAAGACATGGCTAGAATATACAGAAGAACTATACAAAAAAGACCTTCATGACCCAGATAACCACAGTGGTGTGATCACGCAGCTAGGGCCAGACATCCTGGAATGCGAAAGCCAGTGGGCCTTAGGAAGCATCACTATGAACAAAGCTAGTGGAGGTGATGGAATTCCAGTTGTGCTATTTCAAATCCTAAGAGATGCTGCTGTGAAAGTGCAGAACTCAATATGCCAGCAACTTTGGAAAACTCAGCAGTGGCCACAGGACTGGAAAAGGTCAGTTTTCATTCCAATCCTAAAGAAAGGCAATGGCAAATAATGTTCAAAGTACTGCACAATAGCACTCATCTCACACGCTAGCAAAGTAATGCTCAAAATTCTCCAAGCCAGGTGTCAACAGTATGTGAACCGTAAACTTTTTGAGATGTTCAAGCTGGATTTAGAAAAGGCAGAGAAACCAGAGATCAAATCCCAACATCCAATGGATCATTGATAAAGCAAGAGAGTTCCAGAAAAGCATCTACTTCTGCTTTATTGACTATGCCACAGCCTTTAACTGTGTGGATTATCACAAATTGTGGAAAATTCTTCAAGAGATGGGAATACCAGACCACCTGACCTGCCTCCTGAGAAATCTATATGCAGGTCAAGAAGCAACAGTTAGAACTGGACATGGAACAACAGACTGGTTCCAAATCGGGAAAAGAGTATGATAAGGCTGTATATTGTCACCCTGCTTATTTAACTTATATGCAGAGCACATCTTGCAAAATGCTGGGCTGGATGAGGCACAAGCTGGAATCAAGATTGCTAGGAGAAATATCAATAATTTCAGATATGCAGATGACACCACCCTTATGGCAGAAAGTAAAGAACGAAAGAGCCTCTCGATGAAAGTGGAAGAGGAGAGTGAAAAAGTTGGCTTAAAGCTAAACATTAAGAAAACTAAGATCATGGCATCTGGTCCTATCACTTCATGGCAAATAGATGGGGAAGACAATGGAAACAGTGACAGACTTTATTTTCTTGAGCTTCCAAATCACTGCAGTTGGTGACTGCAGCCATGAAATTAAAAGATGCTCACTCCTTGGAAGAAAAGCAATGACCAACCTAGACAGCATATTAAAAAACAGAGGCATTACTTTGCTTCAAAGTTCTTTCTAGTCAAAGCTATGGTTTTTCCAGTAGTCAGTCATGTATGGGTGTGAGAGTTGGATTATATAGAAAGCTGAGTGCCAAAGAATTGATAGTTTTGAACTGTGGTGCTGGAGAAGACTTGTGGAAATCCCTTGAACTGCGAGGATATCAAACCAGTTAATCCTAAAGGAAATCAATCCTGAATATTCATTGGAAGGACTGATGCTGAAGCTGAAGCTCCAATTCTTTCTCTACCTGATGTGAAGAACTGACTCGTTGAAAAAGACACTGATCCTGGGAAAGATTTAAGGCAGGAGGAGAAGGAGGAAACAGAGGATGAGATGGTTGGATGACATCACTGACTCGATGGACATGAATTTGAGCAAGCTCTGGTAGTTATTGATTGATAGGGAAGCCTTACGTGCTGCAGTCTATGGGTTCACAAAGAGTTGGACATGACTGAGTGACTGAATTGAACTGAACCATATCCTCAGTGGACTCACTTTTAAGTACTTTACATCTACTAGCATACTTAAGCCTTCCAATGGTGCAGTAAAATCAGTATTTATAATCAGTTTTATTTTTATCAAGCACACTTTATAGATGAGTGTGTAGAAGCCAAGAAAAACAAGAAAACTTGCCCAAGATTTCTCAGTTATTTACAATAGAATTCGAATCTGAGCCTGTGTAATCTGGCTGCAAACTTTCCATTTGACCCTAGAGTTTATAGGGTAAAGTAAGAGATTCCTCTTATTTATAGGAACCATTTTTAATAGGGTCTTAAAGGACAAAGTTTTATAGTACTTAAATTTCATTTTAGGCATCTGTCTTGCAATAATGTGTATTCAGTATGTTCAAAATCAGAACCCTGGATATGGAGCTGTGGTAAAGATATATAAATTGTAGACCTTGTCTTCAAAGTAATTTTAGTTTGTATGAGAAGAAATGTGTGACTAGCCAAGTATCATGATATGTAGAGGGAATCCAGGGGATGTTTCTGAAGGCTCTTGGTGTTAGAGAGGGGATTCGATTAGCAGTTAATGAATAGCAGAATTTTACCTATATTCTAAAAAACAGGTTATATGTCAATGGACAGATGAAAATAGGGGTCAGTGTAAGCTAAGGTTTTGTGGCAGGAGAGAGCTGAAGAATTGATGCTTTTGACCTGTGGTGTTGTAGAAGACTCTTGAGAGTCCCTTGGACTGCAAGGAGATCCAAACAGTCCATCCTAAAGGAAATCAGTCTTCAATAGTCATTGGAAGGACTGATGCTGAAGCTAAACTCCAATACTTTGGCCACCTGATCTAAAGAACTGACTCCTTGGAAAAGACCCTGATGCTGGGGAAGATTGAAGATAGAGAGGGATGACAGAGGATGAGATAGCTGTACGGCATCACCCACTCGATGGACATGAATTTGAGCAAGCTCCAGGAGTTGGTGATGGACAAGGAAGCCTGGTGTGCTGCAGTCTGTGGGGTTGCAAAGAGTAGGACATGACTGAATTACTGAACTGAAGGAATATGCCAGTTGGTCTATAAGTAGGATTTATAGAGGAAGATGAAGGTATACAGATACCAGGGGTAAGATATGCTTGCTGACATGTTGTTTTCTCCCTGTTGCAACTATGAATTCATGCCCTAATCATCACACACACACACACACACACACACACACGTGCACGCGTGCACATACAGCATAAAACATTGACAATAAACTGATATGAAGTTCCCAGAAAAGCTAGAATATCTCAAATACCTCCACAGTGTCCGTTTTATAAACGATCCACTATTAGTACCCCAGAGCAGAATTATGAACAACCAGAGACAGAGCCATAGATAATCTCCTGTCCTTACTTCATTTACAAAATACAAATCATAGGAGGTAGCTCTCCTAGAGTGAAACCACTGAAGGAAAGATATATTTTAACAAAACAGAAGGAGATTTATAAATGGTGTGAGTGTGAACTGAGATTTCCTGGACCTCTACTGAGACTGAATTAGAATTCTCCAGTCACTGCAAGAGTAACATAAGTTTACTGAAGTCTATTGCGAGCACAGTGCAGGTGTTAGGTAGCTGTAGTAACTTCAAAACTTCTTAAAAGTCAGTGTTAATTTCTCAAATAAAATATTCATGCTTAATATTTACCACTACTAGATAGAAATAGTTCTGTTCCTTTTTCTTGTCTTTTAAAACAATCATCATTTTTAAAATATAAAGGCAATTTCAAGTCTGTTGTGAAGCTATTATGACCCAGTACACCATACTTAGAAAAAATAAGCAAAGAATGTGAAGGGAGTTTCTCTTTCATTTTGGCTCTTAAATCTCTTTGTTAAGTCATCTCTTCACATAAACGTGTTTTATGTTTACATAGTGTTCAGCACAATGCATTGCAGATACAACTGCTCTGTGCGTTTGACAATGATAACAGTGTTACTTGCTGTTATTATTTCTATCATCGGCTGCAGCAGATCTCCTTCCAGACTGCATTAGGAAACTCTCACTCTAAATTTATCTTGGTCATTAACCCCTCCCAAGATGGTGCTGGATTCATGAAGTCTGACAAGGCAGAGTTCAGACAATACCCTATGGAAGGCCATTGAATTTCAGCAATCACTGTGAATCTATTGATTTGCTGCCAAAGCCTTTAATTTGCTGTGTTAAGTCACAACTGTTAAAATTGTCAACCCAAATTTTCCCATCAAATGAAAAGGATTACAACATAAATTACATTTTTAAAACACACATTTCTTATTCTTATTTAATTTCTTACCTTATTATTTTTCCCTGGGGGTTGGGAGAAGTGGTTCAAGAAGGACCTGTCTTTAAAGTTATTTTAGTCCTTATTCTGTCTAGCCCTTTCCTGGACTCATTTAGTCTGCTTGATTTTTAAGTCATGATTATATCCTCCAGATACCAACTCATGATATCCTTCCAAAGAATTGTTCATTAAAACCTAATTTTTACCTTCTAATGCTGGCTTTTTAGCTAATGAAATCTGCAGTAATTATAAATATCCTTCTTGCAAAGCCTCAGAATTATTGGCATTTTTATATAAAGTCAAGCAGTGGGAAAATGATATTAACATTGAAGTTAGCTCTTTCCTTTTCATTTCAGTGAAGTGAAGTCAGTACATATATAGCTATGCATATTTAAATAAAAGAATCTCGTTTAGCTCCTTTCAATATTTTTACACTGTCATTAGACTCTTTTGAATGGTACCCAGGGGAGACCACATCTAATTTAAGCTTCATGGCAGGAAAGACGTCAGGGAATTTCAGATTCATTATTTAGCTTGATGATCTGAAAAAACTGGGAAAGTTTCTGTGATATTGGGCTCTGATCTACTGAGGGTGCCCTGGAGTGATAGCTTTCTCTCATTTTTTATGAATTATCTGATGAAATTTTATCAAAAAGACAAATCATTTATGAAAAAGTTAGAATACTTTCTTAGCTCATGAGTTTAAGCTTTGCATAAGCAGAGTAAGCTCTCAGTTCCCTTGGCACTAACCATGTGAGAGCGAAAGCATGCATACTGATGTGACAGCAGTAAATCTGCCGAGTCAGTGCTGATCTGTGTCCATCCCCGTCCATTTCAAAGTAAGCATCAGGTGATGGATGTGGGCCGGCCACAAAATATGAGTTCCGTTGTAGCTGGCTGTCTCTTGGAGAGGAAAGTGGATATATTATGGTGTAGTGGAAAGAGGACAGACTTTGCCCAAGGGTACAGGGTTAGAAAGTGGCAAAGCCATGATTCAAATCGAGGTTTGTTGAATGCCAAATTTATACAATGTATCTGAGCCTCCATTTTATTATCTGCAAAATGAGAATAATAAAGTCTACTTCAGTAGTCCTGATCCAAAGGTTAGATAAGCGTTTTCCACCATTATTGAATGCTTTTGAAATAACAGCTTACTGTTTTCATTTAATACCAATTGTGCCCTGGGGACTAGAAAGGGAAAATTAGCTACTGTTCTTCAGTGATTGAATAAAGTCCGTTGCCCCCTAGAACAAAGCATGAAATGAAGCCCATTGTTCACAAGTAGATAGGCTTCAGTTTCCTTCCCTTAGGCTGGTGCTTCAGACTAATGCAAATATATACTTCATATATCTTCCTTGGAGATAATTGAATGGGAAAGAAAAACTTCTGGGCTCTGAACTAAACTTCTGCTTTGGGAGGGCAATTGAATTGATGTCAACATCAAAGGATACTTTTGATAAAAAATATTCTTTATTCTTCTAGCATAAAATGAGAGAAGAATTAACAAAATTACTTCCTCTTATTTCCACACCAGACTTAATTTCAAATACCTTGGCTAAATCTGATAGTTTTCTAGGCAGTATTTCATGAGGGGTTGTAATGACTAAACTCCTTGAATCTCACTTCAAGAAGTCTTTAGTCTTCACAGATTGAGTAAATCCTTCATATTGTTTTGCTTATTTATTCTTATTTTAGCTTTAATGAAAAGAATGAATTATTTTCTTGGGACTTTCCATACATGTTACCATGGTAATAGTAAGTCAAAATGTATTGTTTTAGGACCACCAGCTCATCTAATTTTTGAGGTTCAGTATTACCTATTTATCATTTCTTTATGCAGAGATCAAAGCAAATTCTGTGTGTATATACCTATATATGCACATATATACACACACAAAAGTATACATTATCATACATAGATATTAATATATTCATTAGCTTAATATATATTTAGTATTAATTAGTGGGCATTTGGGCTTCCCTGATAGCTCAGTTGGTAAAGAATCTACCTTCAACACAGGATACTCTGGTTCAATTCCTGGGTTGGGAAGATCCCCTGGAGAAGAGATAGGCTACCCACTCTAGTATTTTGGGGCTTTCCTAGTGGCTCAGCTGGTAAAGAATCTGCATGCAATGAGGGAGAGCTGAGTTCAGTCCTTGGATTGGGAAGATTCCGTGGAGAAGGGAAAGGCTACCCACTCCAGTATTATGGCCTGGAGAATTCCATGGACTAGTGGGGTGGCAAAGACTAGGACACGACTCAGCAAGTTTCATTGGAAACCTGCAGAACAAAAGTAATAAAGAAATAATTTGTTCTTTTTCTTATTCTCTGAGCTTTTAGGATTCAGGAAGACATGATTAATAAGAGAAACTAAGTTACTGGAGAATTAAAAAACAAGATTATAGATGTAAAAAGTATAATATATTATTAAAAATTGTTTTTTTTAATAAATGACTACTATGTGCCAAGCACTGTGCACTTATTACCACATAAAAAAATCACATATGATTTTCACCAAATTCAACAAGATAGATTACAATGAGTCTAAGGGATTGTGAAGGGTTACATGACTTGTTAAGGCCACTTCCCAAGTTTATGGTAGAGGAATGGCTGGAACCAAATGAAGTGAGGTCTATTCACAGTTCTCAGCCATCTTTTCTACATGGAGAAAGTCAAACCAAAAATCAAAGGGAGATCAATATTGAATGAAAGAGAGTAAGTAGAGGAAATGTGTGTTCTCTCCTTACCTGTGAGCCTGTTCTAGGGTACAAGTTTCTACAATGCAGTATCTCTTTGTAAAACAAGTTCTTAAATGATTTTATACTGATAGTGAAATTATGCATTTTTGATAAGTACTAAGGTCCTTGGAGGTCTATGGATTAGAAACATGAATTCATCTACTGGGTAAAATTAGAATACATCTGCAGTTAGGGGACACATAAAGCTGAGGGGCCACAAAACTCATAAGATGTAACCTTTTCTTTTACAATCAAAGAATTGAAATTTAGCACTGTGTTCAATTCTGTGGTCGTGTTTGAAAAGGGAGTCAAAAAAACTAGAATATATTTAAAAATAGAACATATTTAAATGAATGAATACATGACACTTAGTATTCTGAAGAAACATGGCAGTATTTATGTTAGTTTGTTCCACTCATTCACCCATTTCTTCCACACATATTTATTCTATGGCTCTGTGTTAAGGTATGCATATATGTTGCAAAACAAAACAGGAGGGAGTTTACAGTCTGCTCAGTACTAAAAAGCTCTAAGAGATTTGAGTCAAAAGATTTGGGTTGTCTACATTGTTAATTGTTTGTTTACGTGTTGATCCTTCCACTAGAATATAGGAATTTTTAGAAGCTTGACCTTCATTCTAATATTTTCATCACTGACAGATGGCAACTTTGTATCTCTGCACAGAGTAAGTTTTCAGTGAATGAAGGAGAAATCAATGAGATGAATAGTTCAAAAACACTCCACAGATTACTGGAGTCTAAGTATTGAAGGCTAAATGGTATTTGGATAGACAGAAGGGAGCAAAGAATATCTGCAGCATGGAAAGATGGATGACATAAATCCATCTTTATGTCATCCATGGAATGGATAGAGAATAATGATTGTTGAAAGGTAATGGATGAGTAAGGCATGAACACCAAAGCAAGGAAAGGATAAAGTCATGGGAAAGAGAATGGTGGGCAGTAGGGTTCACAGGCCATAGATCATAGAAATCCTTGAAAGTCGGGATAAAAAATTGAAATTCACAGTATTTAAGTAGGGAATGAAGAGATTTGAGCAGCAGAGTGAGATGGTAAGAACATCTTACCATGACCGATCATGAGGGGTGGACAGAGAGGCACCAAATGAACAGGAAAACTTACTGGACGGATCCCATGTGACTGGTGGAGACAACAGAGCAGTAATCTAACTCCATCATCCACAGTCTACCCTACAAAGACCAGTGAGTCTGATGGAAGTAGATATTTGCAGATATATTCATTTATTCAATATACATTTCTTGAACCTCTGTCGTGTATCAGAGAATATACAATTTGTGGGGATTCAAATGTTCAGAAACTGATTAGGAATGTGAAGCTGAAGTACTCAGAATCAAAATGGTCAAGTCAGATCTCTAATTTTATCTATAAAATATTTGAATTGAGGACACTTTCTTTTATAATGTCTTATAATTGATTATTCTTTCAACCACACCACCAAACTCAGTTGTGTTATACTGTCATGGCACGATTTTGGGGGGGTTCTATCTGAACATTGTTGCTAAAGCAATAATAAATGGAGTCAGTATCATCCTACACCTTCCATTTTCTGAGAAAAATGGCAAAACTTCTGTTGTAATTGCATGTTAAAAATTGCGTAAATAGGGCTAGGCAGAGAAGTTTAAAATATGTATCATTTTGCTATTGCTGTTGGTTTCACTCTGCTAATGACATGAAATTATATCCCAGAGGTCAGTGTTAATCACTGCCTTGATTTCTTCTGGAAGAAGTAGACTGCTGTAGTGTACACTAAAGAAATTCAAGGAAAAAGAAAGTAAGCCTAGAGTCATTAGCACACAACCAGGGGAAGAACAAATGCATATGAGGCCGTCAGGGTATTTAGTTGGCCTTGTGACTTCATGTTTCTAGGAATGTAGTTGCCTGGATTTGCAAATGTAAACATGACAGAAAAAGCTGACTATTTAAGGAATAAATCATAAAATGTAGGGTACCTATAGCATGCTATTATGGACATATAAAATTAACAAGACTATCCCAGTTAGGATAGAATTTTGCTGTGGTTATTGCTGTTTGTTGTGTTCACTTACAAGAATTCCATTTTCCTCTAATTCTTCCTGATTTTGATAAGGTCACAAGTAAATTACGTCTGCCTTAATTTCTGCCTTTTCTACTTTTTCTTCTACAGTTTATATGTTATTTATAAAATCAGGAAAAGCAAAGTTATGAAAATGTCATTTAATTCAAGTGTTAGTTGCTCAGTTGTGTCCAACTCTCTGCAGCCCAATAGACTCTACCTCACCAGGTTCCTCTGTCCATGGAATTCTCCAGGCAAGAATACTGGAGTGGGTTGCCATGCCTTCCTTTATTGGATCTTCCCAACCCTGGGACTTAACCCAGGTCTCCCACCTTGCAGGCACATTCTTTTTTGTCTGAGCCACTGGAGCAACCCAAAACAATTTAAAGTAGTTTTCAAAGTTCACTATCTTCTGTTGAGGCCATCAGTCACTTTCTGACATGCTATGTCATCTCCTTTTTCTGGTCCATATTTTTGCTTGCACTAACTTCCATAGTCCACATCCTCCAATGCATAAGACTAAGAGAGATGATATTTCACCTCACTACTTTTGTTTTTAAAGATTTTTTTTTTTTGATGTGGACCATATTTAAAGTCTTTATTGAATTTGTTATTGTTTTTATCTTATGCTTTTTGCTTTTTGACCACAAGACATGTGGGCTCATAGCTCTCCAACCAGGGATCAAACTCTTACCCCTGCATTGGAAGGCAAAGTCTTAACCACTGGACCTCCAGGGAAGTCCCTCACCCTACTCCTTTTGACTTATTCTGTTATCCAGGTTACAAAGTAAAACTACCTCATTTCCTCAATGTTCTCACAAAGTTCAGTGACATGGTTCTTTTATTTATTTATTTTTTGCTGATTTTAAGAATCCTAACCAGTCTACTCAACTGTCAGATAGAAATTTATGAAAACTGGGCAACACTCTTCAGAACTCAAGATTTCTCTTCTTCTTCAATATTTTTCCATTTTTTTTGGATCAACCTAGTTCTCCTCAACTCTCATTTCTCTTAAAATAAGTTATGTCTCAAAAGGCTTCTGGAGGACCTGCTTCACTCATTTTCAGACATGATCAGATAAATCTGAAATCTTGAAAAAAAATTTTAATTTGGCTTCCAACTTGGAAGCCACTGATCTAGGTACACTACTATTAGTTTATGTATTTTGCATTCAAAATGTTTTTTAACTGTGTGCAAGAATCGACATGTAGAATAAATTTCTGTTGTAATATTGTCACAGAGGTCCTGGATAATGTTTTTTCCTCTATTTTGAATTTAATGTGACTAATTTGAAACAGAATGAAGATCAAATTTGGATCAGAGTTATTTTCAATTTTAATTTTTAATAATTTAAATATTTAATGGTAAGTGTTTTTGTGACTTGAGTCTAAATATATTGGTATATACTAATATATATATATATACACTAATATATATATAATATATATATTAAGGATGCTAGAATCAATATCTGATTACCTAAACAAGGAATACAGTGAAAAAGTGATATAAACAGAGACCTTTCATTACTAATACTTGAGTCTGGACTGTGAGAGAGGTTTGTATCTATAATATCCTAATATAGTATTCAACCTCAAAATAAGTGTATCAGTGTCAGGCATGTAGTTGGTCAGGTCCCAGATTCTCTGACTGATAGAATTATTTGCTTCAACATCATGTTGCTGCAATGTTCATATAAAAATAGTCCGCATATTCTTGAACATTTGGAATTTCAGAATTGTGAAACTTCCTGCATCCCTTTAAAATTGTTTTAATTTGAAAATTGAGAATAAAGTTGAAGGCACAACTTGTTAGAAGCCATAACTAGCACTCAATGACCCACAGCGTAGGCCTGATTAGGTATGCAAACACAGAGCCAGAATAATATATTCTGTTTAATCATGTAGGATTTTTTTTTTGTTTGATGGAGTGGCCAGGCACATAAATGAATATTCTATGAATTTAAAATCTACTTCAAAAAGGGAAGTATTTATATAGGGCTGTGAGAACAAGGTGCCAAAACTGTGATTTACAGAATATGCTTCGTCAGTGTTAGGAAACAGTTTGTTTTTAAACAACTGACTTTTATAATGAGAAAATTACCAGAAGCTTTTAGCTACTCAGGTTATTTAAGTGAAAGATGAATTCATCCATTATGAGCTATATAAAACCCATTGATTACTTGACTTGATTATTTAAACCTCATGGCTCGAGAATCTTGTCTGACTGATATATCCTCCCTTCACTCAGAATTTATTATTGAGGAATGATTTTATGATACTGCAGCATTTCAGGTAAGCACTGTTCTATCCACAAACATGAGGAGATAATTCACACAGGCAAATGATAGTATATTTAGAGGCCAGCAGTGTTTCTTGGCAGCTATTAACCATTCCCATACCAGTGCCCAAACTCAAATCGCAAGTCTAAAACCTGAATTCAGTGGGAGAACCATGATGAGTTTTGTTTCTAGCATTTTCCTCAGGGTCCAGATATCTTGCAGCAAAATTAATTTTTTAATATAAGGACTAAAACACATATCAGAGAAGAGTAATTGGGAAAATGAATATATGAACCATTGCTAGGATTTTGTTGCTGTAGGTTGTTTGAAGAGATGAAAACAAACATTGTAAAATTACGTTATTCCTTTCTGTTAACCGTTAAGGTAAGTACTATCATCTGTAGTTTATAGATGAAAAGTCTTCAGAGAAGTTAAGTAACTTTTTCAGTAACATTCAGTTTAGAAATAGCAGGGTTAGGATATCAAATGGACTCTGTTTCCTTTCCACCTGCTCTTAGAGAAGGATAATCAGTGATTTTAGATCTTGATTTTTTAAAAGTTTAAGAAGAGTATCATAGTAAAATTATACACAGGAAATAACCACACTGAATATAAAAATTTGTAATAACATATCATTCAAGTGTCGAAAGTTAACCTATATAATATGATGATTATCTTCTAGTTCATTTCAAAAATCACATCAATAATTACAACTAAATAAAGGTTGCAGTTTTCTTTGCAATTATGTAAAATGGAAACTTAGCAGACATCTCACAGATTGTCTACTATCTCTCCAAACTGTGAGAAATTGCTGAATTCATCTGAGAAAAAAGTTAGGTGGGGTTTTCTTTGGGAAAAACAAAAAACCTAAAAGGATACAATTTGCACTCAAACTGGCAAATTTTAAAGTTCTGTGGTTTGTAACTTCTGAAGAAAGCCAATGCCAAGAGTAACTTGTTTGTGATGTTCTTAACATTATGATGACCATTCGCCTCCCAGTATGTTAATATAGAAGCAGTCTCTGAAAGTACTTCTCATTACTGAAATAATAATGCAGAATGGTGTGTAAAGTGTGTTTATATGATTGCTGCATTTTGAAGAGACTTTGATCTTCAGGGCCATCCTTAAAAAAGAATATTCAAGAGTATTTTGAAATAATTCTGGCTATTTACTTCATCCATTCTTGTCATATCCTTTATTGTTTATTTTTTGTAATTTTTCCATAAGACAGTTAAATGCAGACACAATTTTTGCTTTTAAACGTTTATTTCTACTACTCTATGCCTATTTGAAGTTATATATATATTTTTTCTGTTTTTGTCATTAGTTGCCATGAGGACAAATGAGCTACTTTTTCAATGTGATGGGTAGTTTTCTAGTTCTGTGGTTTGGGAAAAAAGAGGAACAGATTTCACAAAACCCGCTTCCTATTCGTGTTTAAAATAAGGCCAAGAAGTATAGGAATGAGAAGAGATCCTCGGATAGTTGTTGCCCACATGGCTTTTGGTCTTGCATTTCTTTCCTGTAGCTGTATTGTTATGAGCATGTCCTTCTTTCCATGGCACCCCACGTGCCATGGTTGGGCAGTGCCAGATATTCGGGGGAGGGCACACATGGGGTTTGTACAAGATCCAGTTGTTGGTCAAGGTAATGGACCACTGAACTTTAGCCAGTGGACTGTGATACCTCTGCCAGGTAGAGCACATCTGTGTTTTGCTTTTGTTTTTCTAGTGCCTAGCATGTTACCGCATGTACAACACATTACCAGGTTGTACAACAAAATTCACTCATGTTGGAGTGAGAATGGCAGTCCCACCTCTTCCAACTCTCTACATCTAGATGCACTCATACCAGCAGCGTGTGACTCCTTATGCTTAGTGAAGGGACTAGAAACTTCTTAGGAGTGATAGCCATACTGCTTGATGGAGCTTGTTGGAATCAGCACCCCAAAGTTTGGGGTAGTTCCTGTGCGTTCTCAGAGAGACACATTTGGTGGAGCTGTGGTAGAAGGATGAACAAGGAAAGAAATAAACTGTGCTAGATTCTATAGTGGATACATAAGCACGATAGGAAAGAGTTGTCAGGAACTTTCCACAGAGGTTTGAAATAAATAATTATTTCAGTGACTTCACAGGGTTATTATAAAGGGCCTGTGCTGAGAATTATATAAAGAATAGCGATTGAGACAAAGTATCTTTGATGAACTGGGTAAGTATTAAAATAGAGAATCATCTTCACAGGTTAATCTCTCTTTGGACCTCTCTTCATAATTCACATATAATTTACACAGACTCTGCATCAAATCGCTACACAATTAGAAGAATACAGGCTACAGAACTTAATAATGTTTAGGTGGGCTTCCCTGGTGGCTCAGATGGCAAAGGATCTGCCTGAGATGCAGAAGACCTGGGTTCGATCCCTAGGTCAGGAAAATTTCTCCCTCTCTATCTCTTTTAAATTTTTGTTGGTATATAGTTGCTCTACAATGTTTTGTTAATTTCTACTATACAGCAAAGTGAATCAGCAATTCCTATACATATATCTCCTCTTTTTTGGATTTCCTTCCTGTTTAGGTCACGACAGAGCACTGAGTAGAGTTCCCTGTGCTATATATAGTAGGTTCTCATTTAGTTATCTATTTTATGCATAGTATCATCAATAGTATACACACACACACACACAAACACACACAGCCAAAAATTTGTGGTTGCAAGATTTATAAACCTTTCTCCATAAATGTGGACTGGAGACTGTGTGTGCATGGAGTGGGGCTATTCAAGAATCATTCTTTACTCTGAGATATGCATGACAACAGCAGCTACAATTATAAGCCGTTTAGGTAGATAAATGACAGCACGAGTACACTAAAGTTGTGTTCCATTTGTTTCAGTTGTGTTTAATGTGAGTGCATTAAATACAGAGCATTCTGTTTTTCCCATAAAATGAGGTTTCTAATCAAGGCACACAAATGATCTTCTAATTAACCATCTTTGTTACTCTGGGATAAAGTCTAGTTTTGTTTAGGGAATCAACTACGTGTTCGAATCATCCTAACTTTTACCACGTGTCTCCTTTAGCCTCTTTTCATGGCTTTGACATCAGAGCCAGAAAATTAGTGCTTGTACACTGTGAGCCTCATGCAATCACCGAGTAAATTATGCCAGTATCTTTACCAACCAGGCCTATTGTAAAACTCCAAACTGTGACTTGATCATATTGTCTACTTTTGTATCCAGTGGCTTTGATTCTCAACACAGTGTTTGTAAAAAGCATTACCTAGCCAGTGATTCTTAAGCCTGACTGCATATTAGAATCACCTACAAGGTTTTTAAAAACAACCACAGATGCCCAAGTGCCTATTCTGGAACAATATGATAAGAACTCTTGATGATGGATGCTATGGCATATGATTCTAATATGCACCAAAGTTGGGAATCACTGACAGAGACCAAAGGTCAGAAATATTCTTCTGTAGAGGCCAGATGGAAAACACTGTGGACTGTGTCACTGCTACGTGACCCTCTTACAAGTGTCCAACTCTGTCATAAACGCAGCCGTAAACAGTATGTAAACAAATAGTAGCACACTGTCTCAGCAAAACTCTGTTTAGAGCTAGGACACTGTGATTTCTCGGTTTTGTTCCTGACAGCTCCTAAAATGTTCCAAATCCTCTGAGAGAACTCAAAGGGGACTTTTGTTATGTTAATGAAGTGACTCTTCTGTTACTGTTTTTGCCTGATATTTGGTCGAGGCAAGGAAGGTGATGGCGGAAACTCTCAGTTGTTCATGAGGACTAATTCACTCCAGCGGCTAACTTTCACACACGCGTGGTATGTGAGGGATATGTTTTAGTTCCTTGATCAGGGATCAAACTCGTGCTCCCTGCATTGGAAGCTTGGAGTCTTAATCAATGGCCCACCAGGTCCCAATGACCTTTATTTTTAGAGTGACTAGATTCTCAGTTTTCTGTGGCTGCAACCCCATATCCCTTCCCTTCCAAAAAAAGAGACCTACACCAAAACAGAGCAAACACACACGCACAAGCAGTTGAACTCATGAATTCCTATGAAGCCAGTTTTATATAACTAGTTAGTGATCAGTTGAAATAAATGCAACTTGTATTATTACTTAGCAATTTTGACTTCTATTTTACTCTGTAGCCCTATTTACAGTGACCTCGTTCCTGAATTATGATAATGAATTTGTTTCTGGTATAATTATTTTTTATACAATCATCTTCAATTTTTGTTTATTTTCTAGGACTTTTGAAAAATCATCCTTCAAGTGAATAATGTCAGTCTTTGTCCCCACAATCTACTAGAACCACAGCTTATACCATAGAACCTTTAAAAGTGGCTGTTGATCTGTGTGCACTAAGTCGCTTCAGTCATGTCAAATTTTTTGTGACTCTGTGGACTGTAGCCCACCAGGCTCCTCGATCCTTGAGGTTCCCCAGGCATGAATACTGGAATTGGTTGCCATGCCCTCCTTCAGGGGTTCTTCTGGACCCAGGTTTCAGATCCAAATCTCTTACTTCTCCTGCATTGGCAAGTGGATTCTTTACCACTAGCGCTAACTGGGAAGTTCTGACTGTTGATCTAGTAACTCTGAAAATAGAGAATTGTTTAGTTGAACTAATCAGATTGTGGTGATAGACAAGGCACTTTTATGCTTCGTCAGGAGGACTTATTATCAGGTTGAAAAAAAAACAAACAAAAATGTTATTCAATAGTAACAAATACTGTCTATTATCTTCACCCACTCAATTTACCAGTATTTTTAGTGTCTGGTAGGTTTCTAGTTGAGTAACAATTTCCAGTTGTACTATCACTCAAAGCATGCATATCCTTTCTTAACTATATCTTTATCCTATTGCTTAAAAAAAAGTAAATCCCTACATTTCATTGACAGATGTCAAGTCCTTTCTTAACTATATCTTTATCCTGTTCCTTTTAAAATAAACCTTCTATGATGAAGCTAACAGCCACTTGAAGAGGGAGATTAAGTAAAACCCATCTCTCTTTTGTTACAACCAGAAACCTTCTCACCAGTAATTATTATGTGGCAGCTTTCATTTTAGAAGTTACCAATACATGGAATCATAGCAATCCATCTATAATACCACTGGTGTATCAAAGAAAATAAGGGAAATTGCAGGGACAAAAAAATTCTGTGTCTGAAACAAAACAAACAAAGCATACAGGGTCCCTAAGAGGGTTTTTTATTAGCATAAACAATATCAGCTTAGCGATGATAACTCACAGAATTAGAAATGAAAAGGGTCATGTTCTTGGTAGGTATGCTATAAACACAGAATATGCTGCCATATGCCAGGTGTTGCTGGCGACAGTTTGCTAAAAATATAGGTTCTCTCTTGGAAAATGTCTTTCTTTGTTCACTTGAGGCTAATGTTATCTCATCGAGAATAACACACTCATCATTAATTCCTCATAACAAACAGCATTTCCTACTCTTAATCAAATGTAACTCAGCTCAAAGGGGCTTAAGCAGAAGTTCTTGCATACCTTCATTTCTCAAAATTGTGTCACTGAAAAGCCCAGTATTGCGGTTTGCTTTATTTACAACCAAATATACGACCTCAGAGAATAATTGAGGTTAGTCTATTTCTCTCCACATGTAAGTTCTGTTCTCGCCTTGCCCTGTTTCCTTGGGCGGGCTCCTACTCTGCTGTGGTACACACAGCCAGCTCCAAGATTTTATTTTTTCAGTTGAGCATTGCCAGTAATTACTACACTTGCATTTCATGGACGGATGTCAGGCCCATGTCTGAATCAGTTACTCCCGCTGAATGACACTGAATGTGTCTAATTGACCAGGCGTGGGTCATTGCCAGACATGGGATGAAACTCCAAGAAGGGTGGTTTTCTACTGGAACATCGGGTGCAGTTACTGGTATATGGGCAAATGGACTCCAAACCCATACAAACAAACACTGTCAAAACTCTATCAGTCTTAGAAATGTTTTAAGTAGTGGGCTTTCCTTAACTTGCTTTGTGAGGAAAGCCTCTTTCATTCCTCAGATAAGAATCCCTCTCATGTCCTGGCATTTTCATAGCACTCAAAGGTGTTTCCACCATAGCCTTTCTTACTTTGTTACATAATTATCATTGACACTATTATTTCCTTAGGCATCTTTCTTTTCCATTGAAATGCAGGATTTTTGAAGGCAGAAAAAAGGCTTTTTGCCTTCTATAAACTTCAACAGGGCCCACACAGTAGAGGCTCAATAAACATTCATAAATGGTTCTTATATATTCCAACCATTGCCCTTTCTTTTTTTTTCAACAAGTCCAGGTTTTCTTCCTCTGAGAAGACTGTTCTGATGATTTTTAATTTTACTTTTTACTTTCTAAACTAAAGATATTTTCTAAAATGTGTTAATTCAATCAGTAAGGGAAACAATGTCATCTCCTCCATCAAGTCTTCCTTAAGCACCCTGGTTTTTATAGATGCCTGTCTATTAAATGTTAATTAACAACATTTTTATATTATTTTAATGCCATTTTATGAATTTTTATATCATGTCTATTGGACTGTATTGAAATGCCGTATCTTATCTAATGTTCTTCTGTAACTCTTCAGAGCCATTATATGAATGCTTGGTTACCATGTAGCACAAGAAATCAAAGGGAAAAAATATATATTGAGATGAAGTTTCAAATGGCTGAAAAGACCTCAACTAAATAGATACATAGTGATATAAATTAAAATGCTGCGCTGTGCTTAGTTGCTCAGTCATGTCTGACTCTTTGTGAACACATGGACTGTAGCCTGCCCGGCTCCTCTGTCCATGGAGATTCTCCAGGCAAGAGTACTGGAGTGGGTTGCCATGCCCTCCTCCAGATCTTCCTGACCCAGGAACTGGACCCAGGTTGCCAGCATTGCAGTTGAGCTACCAATTGTCAAATCCATTTGAAGGTAAATACAGGTGATATTTCTTCATTTCCTCATTTCCTAGCACAGATAGGTTTTCTTTATGTGATTAAGAAAAAAACGCATTTTAAAAAATTCTAAAGGAGGCCCTTGCCCACAAGTGGTGAACAGATTTATCAATAATAAACATATTTATTCTTTCTATATGGTTAACTCTCTTTTAACAGCAATTGGTTCAGAACAGTGGCAGAAATGGGGGAGATTTTATGTGGTATCCTAAGACTCCATCAGTGGAATTTATTAAGAGGATTTGTCTTATTCTGTAGTCTCACAGAGGCAGAACCTGAGACAAAGATTAGAGAGCAAATAGTTTATTCGGTAAGTGAAATAAGTGAGAAAGAAAAGGGAAAAGAATGTGAAATCGGTAAAGGAGTACATCAAAGCTGTATATTGTTATCCTGCTTATTTAACTTAAATGCAGAGTATACCATGAGGCATGCTGGACTAGATGAAGCACAAGGTGGAATCAAGATTGCTAGGAGAAATACCAATAACCTCAGATATGCAGATGACACCACCCTTATGGCAGAAAGCGAAACACTAAAGACCTCTTGATGAAAGTGAAAGAGGAGAGTGAAAAAGTTGGCTTAAAGCTCAACATTCAGAAAACTAAGATCATGGCATCCAATCCCATCACTTCATCGCAAATAGATGGGGAAACAGTGACGACAGTGAGAGACTTTATTTTTTTGTGCTCCCAAATCACTGCAGATGGTGACTGCAGCCAGGAAATTAAAGGACAGTTACTCCTTGGAAGCAAAGTTATGACCAACCTAGACAGCATATTAAAAAGCAGAGATATTACTTTGCCAACAAAGGTCTGTTTAGTCAAAGCTATGGTTTTTCCAGTGATCATGTATGGATGTGAGAGTTGGGCTATAAAGAAAGCTGAATGTTGAAGAATTGATGCTTTTGAACTGTGGTGTTGGAGAAGACTCTTGAGAGTCCCTTGGACTGCAAGGAGATCCAACCAGATAAATACTGAAGGAAATCAGTCCTGAATATTCATTGGAAGGACTGATTTTGAAGCTGAAACTCCAATTCTTTGGCCACCTGATGGAAAGAACTGACTCATTTGAAAAGACCTGATGCTGGGAAAGATTGAAGATGGGAGGAGAAGGGAATGACAGAGGATGAGATGGTTGGATGGCATCACCAACTCGACATGAGTTTGAGTAAACTTCAAGAGTTGGTGATGGATGATCAACCTCCCTCGGCCTGGCATGCTGTAGTCCATGGGATTGCAAAGAGTTGGACATGACTGTGAGACTAAATGGAATTAATCATTTCTAAGATAGTGCTTACTCCTTCCGGGGAACTCTGTAAACAGTGAAGACCGTGGCCTCAGAGTTACTCTATCCTAGAGGTGGGAAAATTGGACTATTTATATACCAACTTCCTGTCATCAGGGCTTCCCTGATAGCTCAGTTAGTAAAGAATCCACCTACAATGCTGGAGACCCTGGTTTGATTCCTGGTCAGGAAGATCCACTGGAGAAGGGATAGACTACCCACTCCAGTATTCTTGGGCTTCCCTTGTGGCTCAGCTGGTAAAGAATCCACCTGCAATGCAGGAGACCTGGGTTCGATCCCTGGGATGGGAAGATCCTTTGGAGAAGGGAAAGGCCACCCACTCCAGTATTTTGGCCTAGAGAATTCCATGGACCATAATCCATAGAGTCACAAAAATTCAGACACAACTGAGCAACTTTCACTTCACTTCCTGTCATCATTTGGGAAAAGTCATTATTTGGGAACTTTTTTTTTTAATTGAAATATAGTTGATTTACAATGCTGTGTTAGTTTCAGGTACACAGCAAATATATATATATATTTTTCAGATTATTTTCCCATATAGGTTATTACAAAATACTGATTATAATTCCTTGTGCTATATAGTAGGTTCTTATTGTTTCTCTCTTTTATGTATAGTAGTGTGTATATGTTACTCCTAAATTCCTATTTAACCCATCCCGCCACCTTTCCCCTTTGGAAACCCTAGGTTTGTTTTCTATATCTGTGAGTCTGCTTCTATCTTAAAAATAAGCTCATTTGTGTCAGTTTCTTTTAGTTCCACATATAAGTGATATCATATTATATTTGTCTTTGTCTCACTCCATTTGGTATGATAATCTACATGTTGCTTTGCTACAAATGGAATTTTTTCATTCTTTTTGATAGCTAAGTAATATTCCATAACATATATATATATATATATTTATTTATACACACACACATATATATATACACCATATTTTCTTTATCTATCCATCTGTTGGTAGACATTTATACATGTACCCCAAAGTTCATTGGAACCTTGGTAAGAGCTGTTCTTGATGGGCGTTAATTCGCTGACACCTCAGGCCTGCAGCGTACATGGTCAGAGAGTCTCTGGAGCCACAGAAAAAGAAGAATGGCAAAGAGATTCATGTACTGGCAGTTAAAATTCTAGCTCAGGTGTTCTGGAATAGAAAAGGATCAAGTGATATGTCTGGGGCCCAACAGTGTCTGGTCTACAACTAGACATGAAGGCTTTATTAAGGTAAATTGTATGGTGGACATTGAAACCCTCAAGTAAAATAAGATATCAGATCTGATATTGAAATGCCCTGAAAGCTGTTTATGTGACTAATATGTATGTTTAACTGGATTACAATACCAAGTCTCTGTTTAAAAAACTGATATGCAAAATTTGGAGACCCGTGTGAGGTCACGTTGATATCCCTGTGGAGCTCGCATTGAATGCCTCCCACTTATCATTTATATATTAGCTACTTTTTATAATTCATGTATTTATTCAAGACTCAACATTCTATGAGGCAACATAATGTGTTATAATCTGCACAAGTCATAGTGGTACAGCTGAGTTCAGAGAGATTTTGAAGTCAAGCATAACTAGATTCAATTTCTAGCTATGCTGATGAATAGCTAATACTTTGGAGCAAGTTATTTAGTATCACTGAACTTCAGTTTCCCAACCTATGTAATGCAGATAATATTAAACACTCAACAGACCTAACAGCTACATGCATATACATATAGTACCAGCAGAGGGCCTGGTAGGTAGTAGATATTCAGTAAAATCTTAATTTTCAGCAATAGAGTCTGGCTCTGAAACTAGATTGTTTGGGTTTGAAGCCCATTCTACCATTTGCTAGCTTCATGGATGCCTCATAAAATATGCAGATTCTTTTACCATAGAGTTTCTATAAAAATCAAATGAGGGACTACTTAGAGAGTGCTTAAAATGATGCCTATTTCCATAGTTAAAGCTCAGTGATGGTGGTTTAGTTGCTAAGTCATGTCCGATTCTTATGACCCCATGGATTGTAGCCTGCCAGGCTCCTCAGGCCATATATAGTTTTCACTTCATTTAAATTTTGAAACCAGTGCTGCTGCTGCTAAGTCGCTTAAGTTGTGTCTGACTCTGTATGACCCCATAGACAGCAGCCCACCAGGCTCTCACATCCCTGGGATTCTCCAGGCAAGAATACTGGAGTGGGTTGCCGTTGCCTTCTCTGTTAAATGCAGCTGATCTCATACAATACTGGTTTGATGGTTTAGTCTTTGAATCAAGTCGGTGAAAGAAGAGAAATAGTAAGAGAAGATATTGAGATCACGTGAAGGAGAAGAAAGATTTAAAACAAAAAGAAATCTTCATAAGTCAGAGAGTACTGTTCCAGAGCAGGTGGCCAACCCCAGGCAAACTGGACAAGAAAAGTCCCAGTAATATCCTGTTATCTACAGCTCTCTCACCTTCTACTTCTCTCTCCAGGATTTTACATGTCCTTAAACCTTTCACGTAACTCCCATCTTTGCCTCCCTTTGATCTCAATATATTTTCTGCTCCAGAACTTTATACTTCTCCCATGTTCCAGTTCCTTGATACTTCTGGTCTAATCTGTTTATAAAAGAAAAATAAACTGATGTCAAATTCATAAGCATTGATAAAATGAAAACTCTTCCAAGGCATTTCTGTTTTTCTTTTTTAAATTTTATTGAATTAGAGTTACTTTGCAATGCTCTGTTTAATTTCTGTTATACAGCAAAGTAACTCCATTATATTGGGTTGACCAAAAATTTTATTTGTGTTTTCCATATCATGTTACAGAAAAACTATAGCAAACTTTTTGGTCCCCCCAATACATATATATTATTTTCCATTGTGGTTTATCACAGGATATGGGATACGGTTCTCTGTCCTTACAGTAGGACCTTGTTATTTTTCCATCCTATATATAATTGTTTGCATCTGCTCATCCAAACTTCCCAATCCTTCCCTTCTAAACCCGTCCCTTCCTCTTCGCAACAATTCTGTTGTCTATACTTCTGAGCCTGTTTTTGTTTTGGAGAAAAGTTCATTTGTGTTGTATTTTTGATTCCACATACAAGCAATTTATGGTATTTGTCTTTCTCTTTCTGACTCACTTCACTTAATATGATAGTCTGTAGGTCTATCATGTTGCTGCAAAAGGCATTATTTCATTCTTTTTGATGGCTGAGTAGTATCCCATCGCTTGTGTATATGTGTGTGTCTGTACGTGTGCACCACGTCTTCATTACCTGTCCATCTGTCGATGGGCATTCAGGTTGTTCATGCTTTGCGGCGCTTGTAAATGGTGCTGCTACAAAGGAACTTCTGTTTTTCAAAAACTAGTTAATCCACATATATTTAATTAATGGAATGGCTTCAAGATAGGTGAGGAGGGAAGATATTTTAAGACTTGAACTCCTAGAAAATATACAGACCAATGCTTCTCAGGAGACTGCCCACAAGCTAGCTGTCCTTGCCTTCTTTACTTGGCTTAAAGTCTCTCTTAACAAGTTTTAAGAATTTTCAAGAGAATATCTATGTGATTTCTAAAATTTCTTCCCCCCCACCTCCTACTGAAACATTACTTCCATTGAAGGTGAAGCTCTCGAGTTATCTTTATGTTCTTTTATCCTTCCTTCCATTTTCTAGTCTCTCCCTGACAATAAGTAGTCAACCTGCAACAATCTTCAAAGTATGAATTTTCCCCACTTCCCTTCTAAGGGTCATCACATTAAAAAATTATTTTTCTATTTCTTTTGAAGTAAAGAAAGCATGAATTTCCTTTTTCTCTTCCTAAAAATAGAAAGGCATGGTTGCATTTATCTATGATACGACATGGAAGCCTCTAATGAGCCTTTTTAAACTTGGGCTATTTTCTGTAGATATGCAATTGAGACAACTTACAATTTGTCCATCCCAAAGTTGAAACCAAATTTATCTCCCCTTCATAATAATGTGAACTTTGTGAACAGGTCTCTTTTAAATCATACAAGACATCAAATTTTCAAGGAGCTCACTGTCATTCTGATGACATTTATACAGGAGAGGCTAGGGTGAGAGGGGAGACTTCCAGTCACAGGGAAGATCTGTGGCCTGAAATGACATGAGGGGATTCAGTGGAGAGGAAGATAAAAGGACTGTGACACTGAAACACTGAGGAGTTTTGATTATTTCAGCATGTGGTCCAATAGGCAGCACATTCAGCAAGATGAGGATTAGCATAATGTAAGGAGACCAGAAGTAAGGAACCAGAAAACTGAACAGAGAGCAGTGAAAAGATTCTTCACCTAGAAGGCAGATCAGGGTAGAATGTGAAAGTAAAAAGAGAATTCCCATCAATCAGATGCCACATTCTCTTAGAATTGGCCCCCATCCTTAATACAGTATGCCTTTAAGGCAAGAAGGTCCAAAGAGCCAAGATACTTCATAGATTTTTCTGAATGTCAGGGATTTTTTTTTTTCTTTTATTACTCAAACAACTTAGGAAAAGTATGACTTTTTTAAAAGACAAATTCCTTTTGCGAATGGATCAGTAGCAATGCCAAGTTGTCAGAATTTTAAAACCTGCGAGGAAAGATGGAAGACATTTGCTTCATAATTACCGGAATTTGAGTGACATCACCCAGTGCTAATTGCTTCTTCACGATTGAAGAAAGGCTTGTTAAAATTGATTTAGTTGGATTTAACACACAGGCCAAGAGCAGGTAAATGGAAATGATGTGCTCTATAAAGAAGGTGCTATTAAGAGAAGTAGATTGTTGTCCATGATGGGACTCCATAAAAGAGGCATGATGAAGTTAAAATAAGCACAAAGAGGTGATGAACTATTATAAGCCAGTAACAACTGAGTCATGTCCTAGGAGAAAAATGGGAATTTATAATGTACTTTCAAGATCTTAATGAGAAATTCATAGGTATTTTAAGCCACATATGATTATTTTCCTTTCCTTTAAAAACATATTGACTTTATGTGTTTCTTTGAGTAGTCTTTCCAGTTTTTCTTGGCTGATAATTTCTGTAATAAAGATGTACACAGTGATGGTCAAAGTGAAGAGGATGAAGTTTATATATATATATATATATATATATATATATATATATATATATATATATATATTCCTGTCTTTTTCAATGAAGATATTAAACTGTGATACACTTTGTTTCAAGGAAGAAAGTATGTTCAGTGGTCTTCATTTTGCTCCTAGAGTGATTCTGGATCATTTGGCAATGGGTCCATCAGATTTTCTTAGGGCTTATCTTAGCATACAGTTATATTTGGGTGATACCTGGAACTTTACAGTAGATTCTGGGCAAGGTAAGCAGCAGAAACTAGGAAAGGAAGTCAAGAGAGAAGCTCTGTGTTCTTTGTATTATCATTGTAATTCACACTTCAGGTACTTTCGGTTCTTATTTTGCAGGACAAGGAGTTCAGGAAATCTCATTATATTATGTATATGCAGTTCTGGCTCCAGGATGACTGCGAGGCAGGCTTCTGAAACCTCTCTCTCAGATGCATTGACAAGATGGTCAGGAAGTCCCCAGAGATTTCACAGGCTGGATGAAACATGGAGAGTAGTAACTTGGGTCTGTGTTTGCCTTTGCAGGTTTGCATATTTATACATTTTACTCCCTTTTCTCCTGTGAGTCCAACGTGCAATCATCATATTTGCTCCAGCTGTCATCACGTGGTTAGAGTAAGACTTTGTCTTCCTCTTTCCATTCCTCCCTCTTTTCCTGCCTTCAGTCTCTTCCTTTCTCTTTCCCCCCCTTGCTTCCTTCCTGCCTGCATCAGGCATAAGATGACATAAAAAATTAAAGTCACTTTAAATCAAATAATCTGGAAAGTGAGGTAGTTCATTATTTTGCTGCAGGCAATCAGTTCAGTTCAGTTGCTCAGTCATGTCCAACTCTTTGTGATCCCATGAACCTCAGCATACCAGGCCTCCCTATCCATCACCAACTCCCAGAATTTATCCAAACTCATGTCCACTAAGTTGGTGATGCCATCCAACCATCTCATCCTCTGTTGTCCGCTTCTCTTCCTGCCCTCAATCTTTCCCAGCATCAGGGTCTTTTCTTTTCTTTTTAATTAATTAATTAATTTTTTATTTTCTTTTTCATTATTGTGTTGGTTTTGCCATACATTGACATTAATCTGCCATGGGAATACATTTGTTCTCCTTCCAGAACCCCCCTCCCACCTCCCTCCCGATTCCCTCTCTCTGGGTCATCCTGGTGCACCAGCCCTGAGGATCAAACCTGGGCTGGCGATTGATTTCACATATGATAATTAACATGTTTCAATGCCGTTCTCCCATATCATCCCACCCTTGCCATCTCCCATAGAGTCCAAAAGACTGTTCTATACATCTGCGTTTCTTTTGCTGTCTCGCATACAGGGTTCTCGTCAGGGTCTTTTCAAATGAGTCAGCTCTTTGCATCAGGTGGAAAGTATTGGAGTTTCAACTTCAACGTCTGTCCTTCCAATGAAGACCCAGGACTGACTCTTTAGGATGGACTGGTTGGATCTCCATGCAGTCCAAGGCACTCTCAAGAGACTTCTACACCACAGTTCAAAAGCATCAGTTCTTTGGTGCTCAGCTTTCTTTATAGTCCAACTCTCACATCCATACATGACTACTGGAAAAACCATAGCCTTGACTAGACAAACCTTTGTTGACAAAGTAATGTCTCTGCTTTTTAATATGCTGTCTAGGTTGGTCATAATCTTCCTTCCCAAGAATAAGCGTCTTTTCATTTCATGGCTTCAATCACCATCTGCAATGATTTTGGAGCCCCCAAAAATAAAGTCAGCCACTGTTTCCCCATCTATTTGCCATGAAGTAACAGGACCGGATGCAAGCAATAAAAACTAACAATGTGGAAATCTTGGGATTTTGGAAAACAGCGAAATTTAAGAAATCCTCTCGCCCTTGTATGGTTCTGGGAAACAGCTTACTACAAAGAACGATCCTTCTCCATATGACTTAAATAGACTCCTGAATGCCTTTCTTGTTTACTTATCATAAGATGAGATACAGATGTCTAAATTCTGATTTTTTGCCTCCTAAATGATTCACTCAAATGCTTCTCTCCACCGATTAGCTGGGATAATGTGCTCTTTAATCATATTTGGTTAAACTTCTTTCCTTCTCCCACACCAACTTTGACTCACCTTAAGCCTGAGCCTACAAACAACTTAACAGTGCTCAGAGAGTAGGCTGGTCTCAGGGTGAAACATTTTCTGATATACAATCCATTAAACTACCCACTCACCCCATTTTTCTATATCTTTTTTTTTTTTTCTGAACTTGCCTACTCCTCTCCATACAGAAGAACTCTATCCGACCTTTGAGAACACTTGCATATCTTAAGATCTTAACATTCTCCTTAATGTAGTAATCCCCTCTCTACCTCTTCATCTCTTGCAATCATCATTTTGAATAAAGTCTGGATTTTGCTTGTTTGTTTGACAAAACCAAAGTAGATAAAGAAGACGTGAAGCAATGCAAGGACATGAAGCAGCTAACTGAATAAATGGGTCTTAGAGTGGGACAAAGTCTAAACAGAGAATGAAACTTGGATGAGAGTTGGTTTAGATATCCATAGTTTGGACAGACCACTTCTATACATTCCTTGCCCTTGTACTCCTCACAAGAGACAAATTCCAGGGACAGGGAATTAGTCTTGCCTGACTCTGATCACCAGTGGGCACACAGGGCTCCCAGATCAGAAGTCCCACTGATACCATATACAACGGAGGAAGGGTGATTCCTCAAAAGCTGTGATCTTGTTCCAAGAAAGAAGAAAAATATTGGCTAGGTAAAGACGATGGTAGTTTACTACAGATAAGATTTTACCTGGAAGCTTGGCACATTTAGATTTTCCACAAAAGCATAATTACAGTATATGAGGGGATTACAGATGTGGGTACCACTTACATGTGGTTCTATGCCAAGACAGCTCATGGCTTGTCTGAAAAGCAGCCACTTGGTGTCACTCTGATGTATGCATCCCCATCCTTTGTCAAACAAATAAAATATGAACTATTATATAATTCTTTCTGTATACGTATATCTCAGGAGCCCAGCCCATGCTACAGTAGCAGGGGAAGTTATAGCTATGCAGTTGACTTTCTGTAACCAACGTGTAATCCACACGTCTACATAAGAGAGATACAGTGTCCTCAAAGATTTGCTGACAATCTTCAGCTTTATAAGCAACTTCACAGAACTATTTCTCTCTAGCCTTATATTTTCTCTCATTTATTTTAGCAGTGTACAGGCATGGGCTAAATTATGACAGCCTTTCCCCTACCAAAAAGCATGTTATATTTCAAATATATTTCAACTAATCTAGACTTTGGTCTGTAGGATGAAGCCTTGTTCTTTTAGTCAAAAGCAAGGCATTTCAAGGAATTTCTTCTGTATATCTGAGAGTTAGGAAGAGAATGAGCAAGGAGAGAGAAAGAGATAGTTTTTCATTTTCAAAAGACTAAAATGATTTTTTTTTTAAACCAGGGGTAGACTGTCACTAAGATTTGCTTAGAAGTCACCTGTGTGTGGAAGTGTTAGTCGCTTAGTCATGCCTGACTCTGTGGCCCCATGAACTGTATGTAGCCCAACAGACTCCTCTGTCCATGGAATTCTCCAGGCAAGAATATTGGAATGGGTAACCCTTCCCTTCTCAAGGGGATTTTCCTGACCTAGAGATTGAACCCAGGTCTCCCATAGTGCAAGCAGTTTTTTTTTTTTTTTTTTTTTTACCATCTGAGCCACCAAGGAAGCCCAGAAGTCTCGTATGCATGCATGCTAAGTTGCCTCATGCATGCTAAGTTGCTTCAGTCTTGTCTGACTACAACCCTACGGACTATAGCCTATCAGTCTCCTCTGTCCATAGGATTCTCCAGGCAAGACTACTGGAATGGGTTGCCATTCCTTCCTCCAGGGAATCTTCCTGGCCCAGGGATTGAATCCACTTTTTTTGGTGTCTCCTGCATTGGTGAATTCTTTACCACTAGCACCACCTGAGAAGCCCAGAAGTCGCATACATGTTTGTAATATAGGGCAGTTTCTAGAGCTGTTACTGAGCTGAGCCTGCTAGTTAATTTCATGTCAGGACTCAGATGAAAGTAGCAAGGTATGTGTCCTTTTCTAAGATGCCTGGTGGTAGGGGAAGTCAGGGTTTAGTTTAGCTGATTCACAGACCATATGAATCAACTCAGATTCTGCTGATAGAAGGCAGTAGGGTCATGAATCAGCTGGATTCATGGCTCAGATACAGAACTCTGTCCATCAGTTTAGGCAGAGCTGTGAGGAAAACAAAACGAAATGAAATAATAATATGCTACTACTGTCATCAAATTTTTGTGGGAAGATCTAGAGGTAAAAGAGCAGTTAGGTTAGAAAAAGGTCACAGGTACTTATGAGGCTTCTAGAAAGTAGAAAGGACTACTCTAACATACATAACAGATTCAACAAACTCTTTCAAATTGATTAAGTCATATCTTGCATTTCTGCAAAAGCAATATTATTAATACTCTGAAACTAGATTTCTTGGTTTAAATACTAGCTCTACCATTTGCTAATTGCATTTCCTCAAATTACTGAAATTCACTAAGTTTTGCTCATTGAAAAGAGGGAAACAGTAGCTATTTCATAGTTTGTTTCTGAGGAAATTAAAGTTGTAGAATGCTTAAGAATTTCTGTGACATAGTAAATTTTCATCAAGTGCTAGATATTTTTTATTACTGTTATTCCATAAAGACCTACAGATAACAATAATTATTTGCTTTGGGAAAGTTAGTTTCTCTGAGCCTCTTGTATAAAATGTAAAAATGTAATTTTAACTATTGATCTCTCTGTGATTATTTCTAGTTTACAGGGCCCCTTCAAAATATGACATGAAGGGAAGTGAAATTGTTTTCATTTTATAGATAAGATAGTAGAGGACCAGAGAGATTAACTGACTTGCCCAAGTGTGACATAAAGGCAACATTTGTGTTAGAAAATCCTGTCTACTTTCTACCGTGATTTCTAGAATCTCCCTAAACATAAAGATGCTTGTAGAGTTTGCCTTGTTGAAGCTTTGAAGTTAGTGAACAGAAACCCATTTATTACTTCTCTCTCTCTCTGATTCCATAGTAACTATATAACATTATGTGCTTAGTTGTGCTTAGTTGCTCAGTTGTGTTTGACTTTTCACAACCCCATAGACTGTAGCCCGCCAGGATCCCCTGTCCATGGTGATTCTCCAGGTAAGAATATTGGAATGTGTTTCCATGCCCTCCTCCAAGGGATCTTTCCTTCCCAGGGATCAAACCCAGGTCTCCCAAATTGCAGGTGCTTTGTTTATGGACTGAGCCATCAGGGAAGCCCATATAACAGTGTAGTTAAATCAGTTTGAGCAAGAAACCTTGATTTATTGCTGAGAGCATTGCAGCCTTCCTATTCTGCTCCTCTGGCTTATTGAGTGCCCCTTATTTTCATATATGCTCAAAATTGATGATTTTTTCCAGTACCTCTGGGATCACTTGATCTAGTGGTGAAGCCAGGGCCTGACTCAGTCACCTACTATGGGCTGAAGCCAGATGGAGATCTTTATGAAATTACTAATTTCTAATGTCATGGTTCTGCTCAGTAGCGTGAACTCCAATGCCAGAGTCTTTTGGAATGGTTTATTAACCTGTCAGAGGCATATCTATGAATAATAACGAATTCAAGGAGAAGATATCACCTTGCATCTGAAAGAGTGTGTTGGAGAGTTTTTCCTGCCCTCACTTTCACCCTATAGAAGAAGACTTCCCTGCTGCCTTGCATCCTCTCAACAACTCAACACTAGTGTCTGATAACCAAATAGTAGCATTAGATTATCACCAATAGCTTGTTACAAGAAAGGAAGGATTCCTTTAATTCCCTTGCAGCACAGGTATGCTTTCTATCAGCAGGAATTTTAAGAACAGTGTCAGTTACCCTGACGGAACAAGCTCAGATTGACAGGAAATGTCACCCATCAGCTTCTCAGGGCTCTATGAAAGCTTTTATGTATCATTATTCATCTTTAAATAAAATGCAGCTAAAGCTGACGCTAAGGCTTGTAATGAGATGAGCCACCATTGATGTTTTCTGTATAGTAATACAGGAAACACATTCAGAAAATTGCCACAGAAGAAGAGCCATCATTTTTAATGGGAAATAGCAGTCATCAGATACTTATTGGTATCCACTTTATTCAGCCCTTGGCTAGACACGATGTGGGAGACTGGAAACAAGTAAATGAAGCAGAGATATCTTTTAGGAATCCATGACTTCTCTGGGGACATAAAATGTATATGCTGGAGATAATTTTTAAAAATCATGAATGAACTGAAAGCTAAATTGAAGTACAGGCAAGTGTGTGTGTGTGTGTGTGTGTGTGTGTGTGTGATAAAGGGAATATGTATTTTGAGTGATCGGGAAAGGAACAGGTATCCTAGAGGAACATAGTGTGGTCAAGAAGAGAGATTAAATCAATTCTCTCTGGTCAAGAAGAGAGATTAAATCAATTCTCTCCTGACCACCTAATATAGAGAAGGCTCAGTGTTAACCATTTTGCTTCTGTTGGATGGGGGAAGGATAAGTTTATCAGAAGGTATACCTAGGTCACTTGAGTGAAAGTTTTTCAATTTTTTTCACTCTCCTATATTAAACTGATACATCTATGCTGGTCTTATGCTACACAGTGGGTGGATGTATTGGTTTGGCCAAAACGTTTGTTCAGGTTTTTACATATGATGTTACAGAAAAAACCAAATGTATTTTTTGGCCAACCGTTTATGTTGGTCTTGTGACTTGGCAAATTAATTTTTAATGGATGCAATGGGAGCAGGAGCTTGACACGTGATCTTAAGATTTCTCTTGTGTCTTTTGATCTTCTCTGTAAAGCCGGTCACTTAAGTATTTTCCCTTTTGCCCCAACCAGAAAAGGAACAAGCATGGAGCCAAATCTAAGCCCACCACTAGAGTGTATCCGAGCACAGCTGAATCCCACTGTCCTGAAGCACAGCACCCCAGCAGAGATCCAGTTAGATGGACCAGTTTGGTTTTAACCTGGAGATAAGAGCCAGAGAATAAATGCTTCTTGTTACATGCCATGAAGACAGTGAAATCTTTGGCTACACAGCAAACGCTAATAAAGAAACTAATGTTTACCTCATATATCAATAAAGTTTAACCTACTGAGGAAATAATGGTTTGTGTTCAAGTATAATCCAATAACTAGAATAAGTGTCTTGCGAGAAGTATAAAATATTCAGGGGAACAGGGGGCGCAGAGGAGATAAGAGGCTTCAGGTTAACAAAGACTTTCTGAAAGTGACAGTGATATCCTTAAAGGAAAGTTAGGTTGTGAGCAGATTGTGGAGAGGCAAGGGAAGGATGGAGAAGGAATCCTTAATGTCAGCATATGTAGTTGTGTTTTTTTTTTTCATTGTAACCCAAGTGCCTGATATTAAGTTTGATTGCTGTGGACTCCTTATCAAAGACAGCTGTTTCCAATTTACCCATTGCCAGATAGAAGGAGCCCGGCTGCCCCACCCAGGAAGTTCCTTTTTTTTTTTCTTTTAAGAACTCTGGTTGACTTAGTATCTGATGGTTTGTTTGCTAGTCTTTCCCTTGTCACTCTTACTTCCCAAGAAAGAATGAAGCTGTGAAATCTTAGAAGCCCTACCCTGAACGCTGATAAAGGCAGAGCCCCATGCCTGAGGGCTCCGTTTCTCTACCTGCGGCCTTGCTGTGCGGTTCCAGGCTTGCCCTGTACCCTCCAGGACTTGTGAGTAATAAATCTCATTTGTGCTTTTGTTTTTTCAAAGTTCCCTGATGGTTTTGTTGCTGAAGTATGTCTTGCAATGAAAGTAAGAGCCACAGCATCTGGTTAGCCAGGACATTGGCTCCAATACGGAAAATGTTTGTGGGAGCCTCTTTTGCCTGGGCCCAGGTGAGTGGCCCTGGGTTTTTCTAGCCAATAGCATCACTATGGAAAGATCAAGTTTGTTGCTGTTGTTTAGTCGCTAAGTCTAGATCCTGGCACGAAACAGTATTCCTGTTTAGACAGTGGAAAATGCTGGGAGGAGGAGGCAGTGTGTAAATACGGTAGTGTCTTTATTTTCTTTTGCTATTACTGAACCAAGTTCCTTTGCATAAATGAACTGAGTGCTAATCTGAAGCACAGGTAAGTGTGTTCTGAAACTTAGAGGTTGGCAGCAGAGAACTGGTTTCTTCACAAGGCAGCCAAGCGAGAGGATGGGAGAACAAATCTCAATCTGCCTCCATAAACATATGGTTTAGGGATTTTCATGAGATGAAGAGACAGGGGAAAGGTCATTGGAAGCAAGAAAGCTGGGTAATCAGCGATTTGCACAGGTGCAACTAAGCTATGAAGGCTGCGTGTTCAGAAAATAGTGGAGTTAGCACATTCTGGGGGTGGAGTTTTGGGCCCTGTGATATCAAAAGGTCACAAATTGGACACTCTCATTCCCAGTTAGAGGGTCAGTGGTGCCAGCCAGTTTAACGGGCTGGAGCTCACATGGGACAGCAACTGACTCCAAATTCCTACAGAACAATTCAGGCAAACATCTTAAAGACTCCTAAATCAGAGATGCTATCTCCAGGGGTGGTGAAAGGGTCTTGTAACTTATGTTTTAGGCCATGTTATGCCTGGAGTATATGCAGATGCTGTAGAAACAGTTACAAGGAGCTTGATCAGTGAAGGCAGGATATAGTTTATTATGTATTAAGCAAGTTATAGTTGAAATGGTCTGATGATTACCCTCGGTTTCATTGCTACCATAACAAATTAGTGC
Organism: Antilocapra americana; assembly: GCA_007570785.1. Taxonomy (NCBI): domain Eukaryota; kingdom Metazoa; phylum Chordata; class Mammalia; order Artiodactyla; family Antilocapridae; genus Antilocapra; species Antilocapra americana. The sequence goes on from ML664183.1 coordinate 738,529, forward strand.
AAATTTAGTGACTTGAAGTGATACCTGTCATCTCAAAGTTGCGTAGGGCATAAGTCTGGGTGTGGCATCGCTCTGCTCCTCTGCTAGAAGTCTCACAAGCCAGTATCGAGATAGTGTGTTGGCACAGCTGTGCTCCTTTTGGGCTCACTCAGGCTGAAAGGAGCACAGATTCAAATTTGGCCAGATTCAACTACTTGGAGTCACAGGACTGAGGTCCCCATTTCCTTGCTGGCTGTCAGACGGAGACTGATCTGATTTTCATGGCTGCTTGTGTTCCTTTCATGCTTTCCATGTGGCCTCTGTCTACAGCAGTGGTTGGATCTGTGGGTGGAGTCTGAGTCCTGCTTTCTAATTTCTCCTCTTTCCTCTTCCATTATCTCCCTCTGACCCATCTGCTTTCCCTTCTGCTTTTAAGGGCTAGTGTGATTACATTGTACCCATCCAGATAATCAGGAATAATCTCCCTATTTTAAAATCAGTTGAGTAGTAATTTCGATTCCATCTTCAATGTCTTTTTACAGCAGAACCTAGATTATTGTTTGATTTAATAATCAGAGGATAGAAATTGAGTTTGGGAAGTAGGGGGGCTGCTTTAGAATTCTACCACCATCTATATAAATAAGAAGTTTAATCATAGTTGAATATGCCAAAGGAAACAGGTAAGTGGGTGTAGGGAGATAAGCCTGGACATGTAGTCAGGGCTTGAAATTGGAAATCTTTATATGCTAGGACAAAGGCAGTAGGGAGCAATGGAAGTTTCTTGCGCAGAGCAGTAGTGAAATCAGAATTATATGTGAGAATAAAAGATTATAGGACATCATCAGTATATTTGTTTGGAGGAAGTTGCCAGAAGAGTAATTCTGGTTTTAGGTTATTGTACCTGTGCATGGACATCTTAATAAGCTCTCATTGTGGTTTTAGTAGTAATTATAAGACAAACATAAAAGTTCACCAGGGTCAAACGTAAGACCTTGGGCCCCTGAGTAATTAGAATGGAAATTAAAGGAGGAGGGAAGGGTCAAGGATAACTCTGATTTCAGGCATCAGTGATTAGAAACAAGGTGATACTATTAATGAAAATAGGGAATAAAATGCATAGGAATAAGGTTAATATTCATTTGGATTATTAATGATGGATTAATGTTCATTTGGCTAATGTTCATCTGAGAGGAGTTTCCCAACAGGTAGTTAGAAATATGGTAATCTGGGCTAGAGATATTGGTTTGGCAGCTGTTTGGAAAAAGATAAATGCTGAAGTCTGGGGACACTTACAAGACCAACAAGAGAGATTTGTGAGGAAATAGGGAAGGAATAAAATCAGACCTTGAGAACAGAAGATTGAAGAATGTCTATATCTGGTGAGTAGGAATAAGAACAGGGTCAGGGTACAGTGAAGGATAATGAGAAAGCTATCACAGGAGTCATAGAGGAAAGGTGAGGAAATTCTGGTGCCATCAAAGGTGATCATAAGAGAATTTCAGGAAGCAAGTGAGGGACAGTGATGTAAACTGCAGAAAAAATCAGTTAATTCCTATCTCTGGCAGGCATTAGGAGATTACTAGAAACCAGTTTGTTCTAACAGATGAATAAAGATCTCCTGTGCATTATGATTTCAAGATCCTGAAAACACTTGTAACTGTGTTTTTAGCAGTGCCCTTCATTTGCAGGAAACTACTAAAAGTTGCCCTCTAAGTTGCTGATAAGGAAATGTCTCTTGGTTTCAAAACTATCGAGGTAATTCAGGCAATGGTGAGGAAATAGAAATTAGACTCTTTTCCCTTGCATTTTTAGGGGACAGAGATTTTCCTAAAAAGCGTTGTTTCAGCTGTCAGAGAACTAGAGACCCTTTCCAGAAAAGAATATTTTCAAAATGGAGTGTCATACTTTTGACATGTTACAGGTTAATGCCTTTCAGATATTTCTGACATAAAGAGAAAAAACAAAATGATTCTTGATTACTACTAGTCAATGGGAAAGCAGTCAGTCCTCTTCCAACTGCACAAAGCTCTGAAGTACCAGCTATCCACCCTCAAAAGTGTTCTTGCACAAAGTGCTTCTGAACAGAAATTTTGGAACTGTGAATGTAATGTGAAATATTCAGTTTCTTAATTGTCCCCAACTTGAAGATAGTTTGTGTGTATATATGCGTATATATATATATAATCATAGAATAGTTTCCATGGCTTCCTGGTGTTAGTTTGTGTTATTTTGTTTCCATTGAAGTTTGTGATCAAGCATGTTGTTATTGCCCGGTCACTAGGTTGTGTCCAACTCTTTGCAACCCCATGGACTGTAACTTGTCAGTTGCTCTGTCCATGGGATTTCCCAGGCAAGAATGCTGGAGTGGGTTGCCATTTCTTTCTCCAAGGGATCTTCCTGACCCAGGGGTAGAACCTGCATCTCCTGCTTTGCAGGCAGATTCTTTACTCATGAGCCACCTGGGAAAACCAATCAGACATGAATTCTGTGCTGTTTAGTAAAAACAGTGTCCCCAACTTTATTCTCCCAGACTGTAGCAGACATACAGACATAGCCAGTTCCCCATGCAGTAGATTTTTAACAGAACTGTGCTTTTATTTGGGTAATCCATCCTCTTAAACATGGCCGTATGTCTCAGTAAATCAGTTCCAGAAACCTCACTTTTCTGTTCCTCTGAGTGGTTTGGGAATGAATGTGTGATACAATCCCGGCTAAAGACAAGCAAGAGAAAGTCTTCTAGGGACACTACTAGGAAAGCTTGAACTACCTGTAATAAGAGACAAAAGAAAGAAATGACCTCTTTTGTTCTGTTGGAAACTTTTATATCTGAAACTTATCTCTAGAATTGTGGAAGCCGTATGTTGACTCTCGGCAAAATCGGCAAGTGAAGAATGGCTAGGGGAAAAGAGGGTCTTGAGCTGATGCCTGAACCATTTTGAAGTGCTTCTAACTTGGAATTTCTAAGGAGTTACTTTCCTTAATATTAAGGACATTTTGGGTTGACTTTTGTCTTACCAAAAATGTATTAACTGATCATCTGCTTTCCCAATCTCTCTAAGAACACCATAGGGTGTACTTAAGGAATCAGTAGGATAGAAGGGCAGAAAATCTGAAAGTCTAGGTCTTGGGACCATTTCAACACGGGTCCAGGGAATACTACTCTGCATTTTCAGAGAAGTAAAAGCAGAGGGAAAAAAGTCCTTTCACATCTTATTAACATCCATATCTTCTTAGGTACAATTTGAAAATGGAGATGTATAGAGGAAAACTATTTGAATACTAAAGCACAGTAGGACCAGTATTATTCAAATCCCATATCAGAAATTGAATCAAACAAGCTGTTGATTGTGTTATCATTTCAAAGCAGAAGGTCTTGAGTATGGAGTTCTCAGCAAAGGGGCCAGAGTAGAATGAGTATGTAAAAATCAAAAGAGTGAATAATAAAACTTTCTAGAGTTCTGTGATTTCAACCAATTCATTGAACTGTACTTTGACCAGAAACCAGAGATCTTAGCCTGAGCTTCTCACATGCTTAATTGGGGTAAAATGTAGTTTAGCACACACCTAGAGACCTAATTAATCTTTCAGAAGATAGCTTTCACCTGAATGAGTAGTGTAAATTAGAAATTGTCACAAAAAATGTGTCATTTTTTGATGTAAGCTGAACCATATGATTGGATATAATTACTGTTGAAAATATAATTACAAAAGCAACTATAGTTATGATGAACTTCTAAGGCTTCACTGAGGAGTCAAGAGATTATGTATTCTTGGACATAAAAGTAAGCAGAGGATGCATATGAAAAGCATATGCTTCCAGAAGATTTGTGTTTAAATACCACAAAACCACCACATATTAGAAATCAGGGGAAAAGAAAAGACAAAGAAAATATAGTATAGCATTGATCGCAGGGCACAAGTTAGAGAAGTAATAACCAATCCTTTTATCAGCATAGTAACTTGTTTGGGATAATTTTTCAGTTCAGTTGCTCAGTCATGTCTGACTCTTTGTGACCCCATGGACTGCAGCAGGCCAGGCTTCCTCGTCCATCACCAAATCCCGGAGTTTACTCAAACTCGTATCCATTGAGTCTGTGATGCCATCCAGCCATCTCGTCCTCTGTTATCCACTTCTCCTCCCACCCTCAATCTTTCCCACCATCAGGGTCTTTTCAAATGAATCAGTTCTTCACATCAGGTGGCCAAAATAGTGGAGTTTCAGCTTCAACATCAGTCCTTCCAGTGAACACCCAAGCTTGATCTCCTTTAGCATGTACTGACTGAATCTTCTTCCAGTCCAAGAAACTCTGAAGAGTCTTCTCCAACACCACAGTTCAAAAGCATCAATTCTTCGGCATTCAGCTTTCTTTATAGTCCAGCTCTTATATCCATACACGACTACTGGAAAAACCATAGCCTTAACTAGATGGACCTTTGTTGGCAAAGTAATATCTCTGCTTTTTAATATGCTGTCTAGGTTGGTCACAACTTTTCTTCCAAGGAGCAAGCATCTTTAATTTCATGGCTGCAGTCACCATTTGCAGTGATTTGGGAGCCTCCCAAAATAATATCTGTCACCTTTTCCATTGTTTCCTTATCTATTTGCCATGAAATTATGGGACCAGATGCCAAGATCTTAGTTTACTGAATTTTGAATTTTAAGCAAACTTCTTCATTCTCCTCTTTCACTTTCATCAAGAGGCTCTTTAGTTCTTCTTCACTTTCTGCTATAAGGGTGGTGTCATCTGCATATATGAGGTTATTGCTAGTTCTCCCAGAAATCTTGATTTCAGCTTGTGTTTCATCCAGCCTGGCATTTTGCATGAGGTACTCTGCATATAAGTTAAATAAGCAGGGTGATATACAGCCTTGACATACTGCTTTCCCGATTTGGAACCAGTCTTCCAAGTCCAGTTCCATACTACAGTTCTAACTGTTGCTTCCTGCCCTGTATACAGAATTCTCAGGAGGCACGTCAGGTGGTCTGTAATCCCCATCTCTTGAAGAATGTCCCACAGTTTATTGTGATTCACACAGTCAAAATCTTTGGCATAGTCAATAAGCAGAAGTATATGTTTTTTTGGAACTCTCTTGCTTTTTTGATAATCTGATGGATGTTGCCAATCTGTCTCTGGTTCCTCTTCCTTTTCTAAAACCAGCTTGAATATTTGGAAGTTTGAGGTTCACGTACTGTTGACACCTGGCTTGGAGAATTTTCAGCATTACTTTGCTAGTGTGTGAGATGAGTGCAATTGTGGGGTAGTTTGAACATTCTTTAGCATTGCCTTTCTCTGGGATTGGAATAAAAACTGACCTTTTCCTGTCCTGTGGCCATTGCTGAGTTTTCCCAGTTTGCTGGCATATTGTGTTCTGCACTTTCACAGCATCATCTTTTAGGATTTAAACTAGCTCTCAACTGGGATTCCATCACCTCCGCTAGCTTTGTTGTAGTGATGCTTCCTAAGGCCCAGTAGACTTCGAATTCTAGGATGCATGGCTCTAGGTGAGTGATCACACCATCGTGGTTATCTGAGTCATGAAGATCCTTTTTGTACAGTTCTTCTGTGTATTCCTGCCACCTCTTCTTAATATTTTCTGCTTCTGTTAGGTCCATACCATGTCTGTCCTTTATTAAGCCCATCTTTGCATGAAATGGTCCATTGATATCTCTAATTTTCTTGAAGAGGTCTCTAGTCTTTCCCATTCTATTATTTCCCTCTATTTCTTTGCATTTATCACTGAGAAAGGCTTTCTTATCTATCCTTGCTATTCTTTGGAACTCTGCATTCAGATGGATATATCTTTCTTTTCCCCCTTTGCCTTTAGCTTCTCTTCTTTTCTCAGCTATTTGTAAGGCCTCCTCAGATAACCATTTTGCCTTTTTTCACTTCTTTATCTTGGGGATGGTCTTGATCACTGCTTCTTGTATAATGAGCCTCCGTCCATAGTTCATCAGGCACTCTGTCTATCAGATCTAATCCCTTGAATCTATTTGTCACCTCCACTGTATAATCGTAAGGGATTTGATTTAGGTCATACTTGAATGCTCTAGTGGTTTTTCCCACTTTCTTCAATTTTAGTCTGAATTTGGCAATAAGAAATTCATGATCTGAGCTACAATCAGCTCCCAGTCTTGTTTATGCTGACTGTATAGAGCTTCTCAATCTTTGGCTGCAAAGAATTTAATCAATCTGGTTTTGGTATTGAGCATCTGATGATGTCCATGTGTAGAGTCTTCTCTTATATTGTTAGAAGAGGGTGTTTGCTATGACCAGTGCTTTTTGTTGGCAAAACTCTATTTTAGCCTTTGCCCTGATTCATTCTGTACTCCAAGGACAAATTTGCCTGTTACTCCAGGTATTTCTTGACTTCCTACTTTTGCATTTTAGTCCCCTATAATGAAAAGAACATATTTTTTGGGTGTTAATTCTAGAGGATATTGTAGGCTTCATAGAACCGTTCAACATCAGCTTCTTCAGCATTACTGGTCAGGGCCTAGAGTTGGATTATTGTAATATTGAATGGTTTGCCTTCAAAATGAACAGAAATCATTCTGTCTTTTTTGAGATTGCATCCAAGTACTGCGTTTCGGACTCTTTTGTTGATTATGATGGTTACTCCATTTCCTCTAAGGGACTCTTGCCCACAATAGTAGATATAATGGTCATCTGAGTAAATTCACCCATTCCAGTCCATTTTAGTTCACTGATTCCTAAATTGTTGATGTTCACTCTTGGCATCTCCTGTTTGACCCCTTCCAATTTGCCTTGATTCATGGACCTAACATCCAAGGTTTCTATGCAATATTGATCTTTATAGCATCAGACTTACTTCCATCACCAGTCACATCCACAACTGAGTGTTGTTTTTGCTTTGGCTCCATCTCCATTCTTTCTGGAGTTATTTCTTGACTGATGTTCCATAGCATATTGGGCACCTTCCGACCTGAGGAGTTCATCTTTCAGTGTCCTATCTTTTTGCCTTTTCATGCTCTTCATAAGGTTCTCAAGGCAAGAATACTGAAGTGATTTGCCATTCCCTTCTCTATGGACCACATTTTGTCAGAACTCTTCTCTAAGACCTGTCCATTTTGGGTGGCTCTACACAGCATGGCTCGTAGTTTCATTGAGTTAGAGAAGGCGGCTAACATTGAGTTAGACAAGAAGTCAATTTATATATTCTTTGTCAGTTTGACACTCCTTATATTGAAGTTTAGGATACAGATGATAGTCTCTTTCTGTACAGAAGTTTGTTTAATTCCTTGAACACAATAAGTAAAGGGGTTGAATGTATGGTGTGTATACACATACATATGCAAGTGTATGTTCAGTCTTGCTGTACATCAGCAAAATGAAGCTCCTTTCATTTAGGGTAAAGTATGTCTTCAGCTTTGTCCACACATTTCAGTCGAACCCAGAGGTTGTGGCTACCCTAGTGACAAGTGTAGGTCTACAGAGAGTATTAACATGCTTTTGATATGATCACAAGACATAATTCTGGATGGACAAGAAATGCAGAGATAGGGTGGTCCTAGGGCAGATTCCAGGCTTCCCTGGTAGCTCAACTGGTAAAGAATCCACCTACAATGCTTTACCCACATGTATTTTAGGGGAAGGCTCATATGCCTTTCAGTCTGGAATCTCCCTCAGAACACCTAAACCAAGATGCAATACTGAAGTTTTTAATTCTGAGAAATTCTGGTATAGAGGAAGAAATGTTTGGTATAAATAGTAGGCTAAACATGAATTTAATAGCACTTCTAATATTACTGAGCAAGGAATTCACAAAAGGATTATAATGAAAAACAGTTAATTGAATTCATTCAAATAATTTTAAAATAGTCCCATGAATTTAAGATAATTTAAGATGATAATCTGAAAAACTGTTGCTATATCAGTAAAACTAGGATTTCATTTACCCACTAACAGAATTGCCAGAAAATCCTTTCAACTCTATAGTTAACGTGCCCATGCTAGATTTTCAAAGGAGACAGTTGCAGTTTAATAAATGCAGCCATCGATAAAGATCTGGAAAATAGAGCATGAGCACTCTTGGCTCACATGATGATGATGACAAATATTTACTATTTTTTGTATTGAATTTATTGTGTTAAAAAAGTTACTAGCTACTATTTGAATTTGGGATGGCCTCTGAGTGAATTTTAATTCAAGGAAACAAATTTCAAAGGCTAGAAAAATGTCATCCACATGTATCACAGTGGTACATTTTGACAAATTGTCACTGATTTTAAACAACAAACAGCCTCCATTTTCACCACTTTTGAAAAGGGTATGTTCAGTGTCTCATGGATCGAGTCAATCTAGAAATGCCTTGAGAACAGCTGTTCCAACAGAATTTTGACTCATTGGGTTTCTGTCAAAACTCAGAACTACAAATACTGCTATGAAGATGGGAGGCAAGGGAAAGCTTTGAGTGGAAATGATTTTAAAGCTCAAAATAACTGGCATTGGCTTTGGCACAGAATGTGTGTGTGTATGATTTTTTTTTTTTATTCCTAACTGAATTCTTTCAGAGTCCTTTAAATTTAGAGTCTGTGTCTTCTATCAAAAATCTTATTATAAAGCTTGTTTTTTCATCATTATGGTTTTTGTTTCATTTAATGTAAAGGAGATGAAGGGGAAGGGGTTACTCGTCAGAGGTAGGTAGAGGCAATATATACAGTGATTAGCATTTGGGCTTTAAAGCCAGGTTACCCAGGGCTGAATTCTAGTAATTCTGCTACTCGAAGTATGACCCCTGTCTACCTTGGAGCAAAAGGAGACTGGTGACAGTGCAACTTCCTAGAGTAGTTTTGAGAGCTAAGGGTTAATACAAACAAAGAACAGTCCCTGGAGTATAATAAATACTCAGTATCATTAAACAGCTCTTTTAATTTAGTTCATTACTAAAAAGTCCCTTTCCTTGCCATACTCAGCTAACTCATATTTTTCTCTTTGATTTTTTTTTAATATATAGGTGACATTCATTTCTTTAGAACTACTCAAATCATCAAGACATAAGTTTTAGCAATCTTGATGACATTTCAGTCTTAAGTGGGTAGGAGTCTACAAATCCACTCTGGAGAGCTCTCCAGGATTCTACATCAGGAGATAAATACACCTCTTTGAAAGTGAGAAGAGCCAGCTTGCTGCAGTAGAGTTGGCAAAAGTTTTTGAAGGAGTTGTGAAGTATTTGGGTGTGGAGCCCACATGTTCTTTGATAGGCTGTCATCTTTCATCAGGGTTATATTTATTCCTAAAGACATTTTCAGTTCTTGAAAGATTACTCATTTTGTTTTGGATGTCCAGCTTGAGAGGTTGCTATAGCTCCTAATTCTCTTCAGTTCTCTGCATATGAAATTCCTTTCAGGTAATAACTCTGACCTGGGATAAGTACTAAGTGATTTGTTAACATGATAAAAATAGTAAACCACAGGAGATGGGTAGCCCTCGGAAACTGTGATTTCTCATAGCACTTTCTCTTTATGGTAGAATCTTTCATCCAGGGAATACATAAGATTATTTTAGTACCTTTTAAAGAGAGGATTTGTAGGGTATTTGAGGTATGAAAACTTGTATAGTTTGACCAACAGAAGGTCAAGTCTTTTTTTTTTTTTTTTCCCCCTTGAGGTGGGACTATTTGAACAATTGCTCCTACATCTTTGATTCAAATTCTTTGTGTCAAGGGTAGAAGTAAACTTATATAAAAACAATTCTGATTATGGTCATATTCAAGAAAGCTACTTTTATACAGCTATTTAGAAATGGGAGGTATTAGCTGACATCAATTACCTGATTTTTCACAAACTTCATGTCTTCAGCTACAGCCTTTCTTTATTTCAAGAAGACAATTAAATGTCTGCATTTCTCAATCAGAGCCCTCATGGCTTGTAATTAAGTAATAGAACTCATTATTAGGAAAGGTTTTATATTGAATTCTAGGTGGGAACAGTGACTTAAGAAGGCTTTGCACAAAGAAAAGATGTGTGACAAGGAGGAAATATTGTAGATAGAATGACTAGTGAACTTGCTCTTATTTTAAATTATAGTATTATGCCTTACAGAGAGGGTTAAAAAAAAAAGGCTTGTATTTATAAAGCATTTTTTGAAAAATGTTATTGATTCTATTGTAAGACTTACAGCAATTCTCAAATTTTAGTCTTCATAAGAGTTACTGATGCTGATTAAAATGGCAGATTTCTTTGTCTCACATAAGAGCTATGGAATGAGGTATATGAATTGTATACACAATGAAGTTTGAGACACGTTGTTATTAAGTATCCCCTCCCCAACATTTTTCCCTGATTTTTTGTTATTAAATTTGCCTTCACTGAATCTCAACTAAAGCCATCACCTCCTATTTCTTTTTTTTTTCTTTTTAAATCCTCCAAATTTTATTGAGATAGAAATGTATATATTTAAGGTGTACCAGTGCTTCTCTGGTGGCTCAATGGTAAAAAGTCTGCCTGCCAATGCAGGAGACATGGGTTTGATCCCTAGGTCAGGAAGATCCCCTAGAGAAGGAAATGGCAATCCACTCCAGTATTCTTGCCTGGAGAATTCCATGGACAGAGGAGCCTGGCAGGCTACAGTCTATGGGGTCACAAAGACTGGGACAAGACTTAGCCACTGATCACACAGTGTACAAAGTACATGGGCTACAAGTCCATGAGGTCGCAAAGAGTCGGACACGACTGAGCGACTCACACATCTAACACACACAACACACAAACACACATTCAGGTTATATTATTAATATTTTTATAAGATATTAATATAAAATATTATTATTACCACAATCAGGTTAATTAAATCATTCATCACCTCACAAAGTTATCTTTGTGTGTGTGTATGGAGAATGCTTAATTAAGTTCCACATTTTTAGAAAAATTATTCAGGACAGCACTAACTATAATCACCATACTGTACATTTGTGCCCCAGAAATTGTTCATTTTAAAACTGAAAGCTTATATTCTTTGATCATCAACTCTCCATTTCTCCCACTCCTCAGTCCCTGGTAACAACATTCTGCCCTTTGTTTCTACAAGCTGGACATTTCCCTTCCTTTTGAGAGTCCACATATAAGTGAGATCATGCAGTACGGTTCTGTCTGCCTTATCTCGCTTAGTATAGTGTCTTACAGATTCATCCATGTTGTTACAAGTGCCAGGGTTTGTTTCTTTCTACCTACTGAATGATATTCCATTATAATATATAAACCACATATTCTTTATTCGTCTCTTGGACACAGGTTGTTTCCACGTCTTGGCTATGGTGAATGGCTATGGTGATTGACTATGGTGAATGGCTATGGTGATTGACTATGGTGAATGGCTATGGTGATTGACTATGGTGATTGGCTATGGTGAATGGCTATGGTGATTGGCTATGGTGAATAATGTTGCAGTGAACTTGAGAGTGTAGCTATTGCTTCAGAATTCTGATTTCAATTCCTTTGAAATGACTGGATCACATATTAGTTTTAATTTCTTTGAGGAACCTCCATACTATTTTCCCTGATGGCTGTACCAATTTACATTCCCACCAGATGGTACACAAAGATTCCCTTTCTCCACATCCTTATCAACAGTTTTTACCAGATATCTTATTTGTTTTTAGTAAATGCCATCTGAACATGCTGTGGTTTTACATTTCCCTGAAGATTAGTCATATTGAACATCTCTTAATGTACCCCTTGGTCATTTGTATGTCATATTTGGGGAAATTTCAGCTTAGGTCCTTGGTCTATTTTTAAAATTGTATTATTTGTGGTTTTGTTTTTGTTTGAGTCATATGAGTTTCTTCATATATTTTGAATATTTGCCAGATATTTATTTGGTTTGCAAATATTTTCTCCCATTCCATAGGTTTCATTTAATTTTGTTAATTGTTTCCTTTGCTGTACAGAAGCTTTTTAGTTTGTAGTCTAACTCATTTTTATTTTTTTCTTGTGGTGTCACATCCAAAAATATTGTTTCTAAGACCAATGCCAATGAGTGTTCCCTATGTTTTCTTCTAGGAGTTTTAGTTTCAAGTCTTACATTTAGGTATTTAAATTATTTCAAATTTTTGTAAATCTTATTCTTCTACATATGGATTTCCAGTTTCCCCCACCCTATCTATTGAAGGGACTCTTCTTTCTTAATTGTATGTTTTTGACACATTTGTCAAAGATTGGTTGACTGTATATATGTGGGTCTGTTTCCGGACCCTCCATTCTGTTCCATCAGTCCATGTATCTGTTGATTACTATCATTTTGGTTGCATAGTTTGAAATTAGGACAATGTGTGTGATGCCTCCAGTTTTATTCTTCTGGCTCAAGAGTGCTTTAGCTACTAGGGATCTTTTGTGGCTCCATATAAATTTTAGGATTGTCTTTTCTATTTCTGTGAAAAAATATCATTGGAATTTCAATAGAAATTGCACTGAATCTGTAGATTGCATTAGGTAATATGGACATTTAATAGCATTTTTGTTTCAGTTCATGAACAGGGGTTATTTTTCATTTATTTTGTGTCTTTCAATTTCTTTAATCAATGTCTTATCATTTTCAATAACCATACCTTTCACTGCTGGCAATATTATTTACCCATTTAAAAATGAATTCTTAGATATTTAGAGTTGCTGAGATCAGTGTGAACTTCGGTCTAGTCGAAGGAGGACACAGACAGAATGGGCTCGATCTTGAAAGCAGGACTCCATCTTGGGCCAGACTGTGGACTTTGAGCTATATGCCCAGTATCTATGGAAATGACATGCCAGCTAGAAAACCAGACTACCCCCCTCCCCCGATGGAAGAGCCCCAGGGCTCATACCTAGGCTCTCTGTCACCTAAAAGAACACCCTAATTATCTGTGTAACTGAATAGAATCATAAATTCTATTATGCTTATTGGGGTATGACCACAGATCTATTGATAATTGTCCACTGTGAACTACCTAGGCTTTAAGGCGTACGAATCACGGGTTAACTTTTCTTTAAATTATGTCTAAATCACTGAAAATACCTCGCACAATGTAAATGCTATATAAATAGTTGCCAGCAGGTGGTAAATTCAAGTTTTATTTTGGGGAACTTTCTGGGAAGTTTTTTTTTTAAATATTTTTGATCCATGGTTTGTTGAACTTGGTTCTGCCAGAGTACCCATTTTCATGTGATCAGGTTAGAAAGAGCTCAGAGAATTGGGTCTCTGGGTGCTCCTAAGACTCTCCACCAACAGAAGGTTTTTCGGCTCCAAGGTTTACTGAATGTCTCCTGTGTGGAATTAAGATCTCATTCCATGTTTGGGTAAAAGTTTTCAATATAAGGGAGAAATCCCAAAAGAGAAATGCATGCTTTGGAGCAAAGACTTTACAAGTGAATTTTTGTCCTCTAAACTAGAATGTCAAAAGAAGGCAGATTCCCTAAAGTCTTGGTTATTGCCATTAGCAACTGTCTAGCAAAACCAGGATCATTAAGGGTAGTTTGAAAGTGTTCAATTTATGCAGTGCACAAAATTCTATTTTTTTCCTAGTATTAAATTTGAGCAGAAAAATTAAGAGTCTTAAAGGGCAATCTTTAGCCAGGGGCTAACTTAGGCTAGTCATTTATTTTAGGAGCAACTGTGAGTCAATCTATATCCCACTTAATTCCAGCAGATGGGTGATAGGAAACCTGTTTCGTTTTCTCTGCTGTACCCAGCTAAACACAAGGCTCCCATTAATTGGTGATTCGTGGGTTAACAACTAGACCACAACCCCATTAGTAGCTGAGCTTGTGACTCTGAGGCCATTCATTGGAAATGAGTTGAGAAAGTTGCTTTCCATTGAAAACTTGCTCTCATATCACCCAACATGATGACCTGCAAAAACAAAAACTCAACACTGGGAAAAATATTTTGTTTTTATTAAAAATCTATGCTGTATCTAGTTAAATGTGCTGCTGCAGTAGTTATGGGTATGACCTTGACATCTACTTCACTTTGATGGGAAAATCTCTCTCCATCTTGATAAGACTCTTAAGAGCACAAGCAGCCTGTGGAAGAGTAATAATTCTAAGTTTCTTTCCTTGGTGCCTTGGGTTCTTCTTTCATTAAACTCTAGTTTTTAGTTGGTTAATTGTATTTTACAGCCTCCACATTGCATGGCAAATAGGAAACCCATTTTAGTGTAAAAGCATCCATCAGTTGTTATTGGTGAAACACTCAAGGCATTAGTTACCTTGGAACCAGAGCAAAGAATAATGGGTTTGATTTCCCTCTTTAGTTGCTTTGGGAAGTAGATGCTGTCACAAGATAACTATTAGATTTTATTTTCTCAAGGTTGTTCAACTAAGATAATATGAACTGTTTCTCAGATAAGTCTGTCTATGTCCTTAGGTGTCAACTAGAAAGTGAAATTCAGGCTTCTAAAATTGTAGCTTCAGGCTTATAGTTCAGTGCTCCTCTCACAATCATATTTTCATGCATTTATTCATGCATGCATGTTTGTTTTTAACCAACATTTAGTGAGTACATAGCATGTTCTAGGGGTCAGTTGAGAAACAGGAAGGAAAAATATGGATGACAATGCAAAATATAATAGGAAGAATCTTTGATTTAGGAAACAAACAAGTAAACAGATGATTCTAAACATTGCGTAAATGGTACATAAAGGTGTTCTAGGAATGCAGAGGAGGGGCGCTTAATCTAGACTGGGACTGGGTGAGGGATAAGTGAGTATTTCTGAGCAAAATTGACATCTCAGTGGAGTTGCAAAAGATAGCTGGATGTTGCCTACATAAAGAGTAGTTCAAATTTACTGTTTTGAGGCTCAGTTACTTGTTGCTACTTACAAGGATATGGTAAAATTAAAATCTAGTGGAAAAACTTATAAGAGAAAAAGATCTATTTACATAAAGAAAACAGTGAACCTGGAGTACTTGATAGAGGAGAATCTGTAATGAGACCCCGACTGGGAAGGAAAGATGAGAGAATACTCTAGAGTTTTAACTTCCCCTTGGGCATAAGGATGAACTTTTATTGACCTGAAGAATCACTTGGGACACTGTGATGATTTCTGGGTTCTCTCCTCCATGAATTCTGATTTAGCAGGTGTGGGGGAGGCTCAGGTATATGAATTTGTAGCAAACCACCCAGGCAGATACAGTTTTTCTCCCCTGAATTTTTATTCCCATCACCATATCCTATGCTGTCCATCTACTAATACATCCACAAGAGGCTGGCATTTTGAAAAGAATTTTTGTAAAAACCAAGCAACAGCAGAAAAGGTATTAAAAAAAGAGAGAGAGAGAGAGGGGGGCTCATACAACTAGTTAAGCTTACGCAGTCACTGCTGCTATTGTAAGGACAATCTAGGCTTCAGATGTAGAACAGCTTTGTGAGTCGGTTCTCGGCATTCTTTCCCTTCGAGTAAATTTCCCTGGGAGACATCTCACAGCGTATTTGCTGCGCCTTAAAGTCTGTCAGTTGTTCACTGTACCTCTAACTCATTTGAGCATAAACATTTGTTTACTTTCTCCTTCATTGCCCACCTGGAGTCCTTCAGCTCCATTTGGTTTTCCTGTTCAAAGGGATGCCCTCATCTTTGTACTGTGCTGTGCTAAATCACTTCAGTCGTGTCCGACTCTTTGAGACCCTATGGACGGTAGCCCTCCGGGCTCCTCTATCCATGGGTTCTGCAGGGAAGAATATTAGAGTGGGTCGCCATGCCTTCTCCCAGGGGATCTTCCTGACCCAGGGATTGAACCTATGTCTCTTACGTTTCCTGCCTTGGCAGGTGGATTCTTTACCACTAGCACCACCACCCTCACCCTTAGCTGAGTATAAAAGATGTATTCATAACTTCAGTCAACTGACACTCTATCCCCTCTACACAGTGAGGGCCCTCGTGTAATCATTTCTAATGATAGTGCTACAGGTTAGAGAGACCTCCACTGTGAAATAATGCCTATGGCACTGCCCTTGCACATGTACCAACCCAAGCAAATGGATACTGCCTAATTGATTTTGTTGAGTAAGAGAAGAAATATAATCATTGTGAATGATTCAGAGGCACTTGTGTCTCAGAACACCGGTATCCTGTTATCTAGAAAGACAAATGTGATCTCTTAACCCAGATCTTTTATTTGACATCAGGAAAAGTGACTTTGTCAAGGGGCTATTTCATAAACTCATTGAAATAAGAAGTTACCTGAAGTTATTATCTTCTTGTGATCACTTCAGAATTGATTGACTGACTAGGCCTTATTGGAATGGTAACTAGGCTACTCTCTTTGAGAAATCACAAGTGTCAAAGTGAAATAGTAATTTGGAAATACATTCATCCCCCAACGTTTTAGAGGTGCTGTGCCAAAAGATTTAGAGATAGAGGAGTAAAATGTCCATTAAGAGCTTATAAGTAACACTTCACATGAGGTAGCAGCGACCACATGATATAGCAAAACCACACTTGAGTTGCAAAGAGCGAGCTGCATTTCTGCTGCTGCATATAAACTACTATACCTTTAGACTAAGTCTCAGGCACAAAATGAGGACGTTTCTTCAAAGTGAGTGGGCCAAGAGAAGTAATTCAGAGATGTCAGTTCTGAACTGAATATGAAAGTCTGGATTGTGCTGAAAAGTCCCCAAGCTGTCCGACTAAGCGCAGAGACCAGGGCAGGAAGATTTGTAATTTTGATTTGGTTCAGAATCTTCAAGACAACACACACTTTTATATTTGAAAATTTAGATCTCTGATATGGACAATGCAATAGGGGAAAAGCCTACTACAGAGCCGTGTACCAGCTTGTCTCTTTTATTTTTCCTTTGATGTCTCTGAGACTGTGTTCCAAAGATGAATCAGATGGGCTCATTCTCCTGAGAAGGCTGCTCAATTAGGAGGATACAATAACCTTTGAAAAAGAAAGATGAAATGCTGATGAGCCAACACAGGAATTAACATTTAAATATTACCTCTGTACCAGCTCACAATATTGGTAACAACAATGATAATTGTCATCGTATTTCAGAAAGCTGTTAGTCTCAGAGTGAGTGTGGAAAGTCAAGCAGGAGAATGAACTGCCTCTTTCTGATTGACAATTTAGAGGCAATTCTTTATTACCCTAGATTTATAGAAGAAAGGCTTCCTGAAAAATCTTTAAGTACAAAAATATGAATTCTTTTAAAGTAGAAAGCAAACCTAATTCAGAATATTTAGCTACTGCAAAATTATTCTTCCTGGCTCCATAAATGCACACTAAAAACATTAAAAAGTTATTTGAAAAAGCAAAATAAAAATACATTGTACATATATTCATCAGTATGAAATATTGATATATACTCAAAAGTAATTCAACATTTTTTTACATGTTTTTGTGTAGATACTGAAAACAGTAATAGGTCTACAAGAGTCAGTAAGACAGATATGACCCTCTTGAAACTTACATCCATTGACCTCAGATCTTTTCACATCTCCAACCTCTAGTTTATTCCATACGTTATTCAATTGCATCAGTCTCAAGTCTTTAATATTAAGTATAAACTACTGCCTCCCAAAAATATCTTTAGTCTGAACCTGTGTTTTGGACTTCAGATTCATACATCTAACTCCTCGGTTGACACCTTTACTGAGATAATGATTTGGTATGTTAGATTAACTCTGTAAGAGAACTTTTGTTCTTTTCTCATGACCCATGTCTCTGTCAATCTATTTTTCCTCTTCTTTTCTTTAGCCACAAAATGCTAACTTCATTCTTCTGGTTATCTTGCTAAAAAGCCTATGGTCATCTGTGACCATTTATTCATATTCTCTTTCACCCTCTCTCTCTCATGAATTTACTTATACTCAATCTACAACATATTCTATGATGATAAACCTGAACTATACCCCCAATTCCATGGTTTCTAAATATTATTTCTACTATTATACAGTCCATGGAGTTCTCCAGACCAGAATACTGGGTGGGTAGCCATTCTCTTTTCCAGGGGATCTTCCCAACCCAGGATCCAACCCAGGTCTCCCCCATTACAGCTGAGCCACCAGGGAAGCCCATTATACTGTGCTAAGTGATCACATTTCCTTATCTGGAATATTGAAATCACTACCAGTTGGTCTCACTTTCCAACGTTGAGCATTATTGTATATTTTCCATAGGGTAGCCAGATGGAATATTTAGAAAAAGTTAATTCTTGATACTTTGCTGCTGAAAACCCTTTAATGATTATCTACTTCATTCTAGGTCAAAAAAAAAATAACAACCCACAATCATAATCTACTTGGCCTGCCCACATGCCCCTCCAACTCTGTAATATCATTTTGCTTGTTGTCTGCACCCTTCCATTATAAGCACATTTTCTTCCAAGATTTTTTTTGCATTTGGTCTTCATTTGATGCATATGTTCTTCCCCCACAAACACTTGCATAATTATTCTTTAACTTTATTTAATGCTTTTAAATTTCACTTTGTCAGAGTGGCCATCCCTGACCCAACTCTGAAGAAGAGAACATTCGCACTCCATGCTCTGATTTAAAAAAAAAAAAAAAAATTTCCTTTTTAGCATTTCTCATACTTCTAGCCATCTGTAGTTATTAAAATAGTCTCCATTATTCCAAGATTCCATACTTATAAATTCTTGTGCTTGGTAAAGCATGTCTGTGACCCCAGAGTCAATCATTGCAGCCCTTTCCTGCTGTTCACAGACAAGTGCTAAGTGGTGAAAAAGCCCAAAGCAGACACTGCTCACTGGGGTTGAACAAGGTGCTACTCTGCCCTCTTCCTTCAGCTCTCATACAACATATGTGTGTCCTTTGTCCAATCTGGTAGACACATTTTTCTCATTTGTGTTATTGATTTTGTTGTGTAAGCCAGCTTAAGTGGGTCTTAGTGTTCGTAAATATGATAAACTTGTGATGTGCCTTACAGAAGAAATGCCTGTATTAGGTAAGCTTCATTCAGGCATGAATTAAAGTATTGCTGGTCTTGAATTTAGTGTTAATGAATCAGCAATATATGTTTAATAAGGTATCTTTAAACATACAAACATACATAAAGCAAGGTTATGTATTATTTGTTTGATGAAAATGTTGTGACCAAAGGCTTGCAGGTACATAACCTCTCTTTCCCTTAGAATCAGTGGTTCAGTATTCATTAATTCAGTGTTTGTGGTGACGTTATAAAATATAACTACTGCAAATAAGAATTGAGAGATAATAATCAATGAGGATTGGTTGCATTTTTCCAATTTCTTAATTTTTAGAATAAAACATAAATTTACGAGAACAAGAACTTTGTATTCACTATTATATAGCCAATGCTCAGAATAGTGCCTGACACATAATAGGTGCTCAATAAATATTTAATGATGTAATGAAGAAAGATAATTCTATTGTGAGAGAAACTCAATATGTTTATAGTGTGAGAAATGCAATAAGCAAGTAAACACACACACACACAAGTTATAACACAGTCTCTGAAGGTGCTAAGTAGGGTGATGAGAGTAATTAACAGGCAAGGCTGTGCTCATTGACCTGAGACCTAAAGGGGAAGAATAAGTCAGCCATGAGAAGCTTATTGTAGGCAGAGAGAATAAAAAGGAAAGACACACAAAGAAAGGGGTGACAGCAGAGATTTAATATTAAAATGAGGACACTGTGAGCAATACAAGAATAGTGCAGATAAGAGAGAAGAAGTTGGTTGAGACTAGACCAGAAAAGCATTCTTTCAGATAGTGTAAGAGAATCAGAACTCCTTTGAAAGACTTTGTTGTTCAGTTTCTGAGCCTGACTTTGTGATCCCATGGTCTACAGCACGCCAGGTTTCCATGTCCTTCACTATCTCCCAGAGTTTGCTCAAACTGATGTTCATTGAGTCGATGATGCCATCCAACCATCTTATCCTCTTTCACCCCATGGCCTTGTGTGCTCAACCTTTCCCAACATCAGAGTCTCTTCCAATGAGCTAGCTCTTGCATCAGGTGGCCTAAGTATTTGAGCTTCAGCAAGAGTCTTTCCAATAAATATTCAGAACTGATTTCCTTTAGGAATGAGTGGTTTGCTCTCCTTGCTCTCCAAATGAATCTCAAGAGTCTTCTTCAGCAGCAGTTTCAAAGCATCAGTTCTTCAGTGCTCAAAATTTTTATGGTCCAACTCTGACATGCATACATGATTACTGGAAAAACCATAGATTTGAGTGTACAGACCTCTGTCAGAAAAGTGATATCTCTGCTTTTTAATATGCTGTGTAGATTTGTCATAGCTTTTCTTTCAAGGAAGCATCTTTCAGTTCAGCTCAGTCACTCACTCATATCCAACTCTTTGCAACCCCATGGACTGCAGCATGCCAGGCCTCCCGATCGTCACAAACTCCCAGAGTTTGCTCAAACTCATGTCCACTGAGTTGATGATGCCATCTAACCATCTCATCCTTTGTCGTCCCCTTCTCCTCCTGCCTTCAATCTTTCTCAGCATCAAGTTCTTCCAAATGAGTCAGTTTTTTGCATTAGATGGCCAAAGTTTTGGAGTTTCAGCTTCAGCATCAGTCCTTCCAGTGAATATTCAGGTCTCATTTCCTTTAGGATGGACTGGTTGGATCTCCTTGCAGTCCAAGGGACTCTCAAGAGTCTTCTCCAACACCACACTTCAAAAGCATCAATTCTTCAGTGCTAAGCTTTCTTTACAGTCCAACTCTCACATCCATACATGACTACTGGAAAAATGATAGCTTTGACTAGCTGGACTTTGTTGGCAAAGTAATATCTCTGCTTTTTAATATGCTATCTAGGTTGGTCATAACTGCTTTTCCAAAGAGTAAGTGTCTTTTAATTTCATGGCTACAGTCACCATCTGCAGTGATTTGGGAGCCCCCCAAAATAAAGTCTGCCATGGCTTCCATTGTTTCCCCATCTATTTGCCATGAAGTGATGGGACCAGATGCCATGATCTTCATTTTATGAATGTTGAGTTTTAAGCCAATTTTTTTCACTTTCTTCTTTTACTTTCATCAAGAGGCTCTTTAGTACCACTTCACTTTCTGCCATAAGGGTGGTATCATCAGCATGTCTGAGGTTATTGATCACATTTCCTGGCAATGTTGATTCCGGCTTGTGTTTCATCTAGCCCAGCATTTCTCATGATGTACTCAGCATATAAGTTAAATAAGCAGTGTGACAACATACAGCCTTGACATACTCCTTCTCCTATTTGGAACCAGTCTGTTGTTCCATGTCCAGTTCTAACTGTTGCTTCCTGACCTGCATACAGATTTCTCAGGAGGAAGATAAGGTGGCCTGGTATTCCCATCTAGTAAAGAATTTTCCAGTTTATTGTGATCCACACAGTCCAAGGCTTTGGCATAGTCAATAAAGCAGAAATAGTTGTTTTTTCTGGAACTCTATTGCTTTTTCAATGATCCAGTGCATATAGGCAATTTGATCTCTGGTTCCTCTGCCTTTTCTAAAACAAAGTTGAACATCTGGGAAGTTCATGGCTCACATATTGTTGAAGCATGGCTTGGAGAATTTTGAGCGTGTGAAATAAGTTCAATAGTGTGGTAGTTTGAACATTCATTGGCATTGCCTTTCTTTGGGATTGGAATGAAAACTGACCTTTTCCAGTCCTGTGGCCACTGCTGAGGACTGGAAAATTTCCTAGCATGTTGAGTGCAACACTCACAGCATCACCATTTAGGATTTGAAATAGCTTGTCTGGTATGTCATCACCTCCACTTGCTTTGTTCACAGTGATGCTTCCTAAGTCCCACTTGACTTCACATTCCAGGATGTCTGGCTCTAGGTGAGTGGTCATACCATCGTGGTTACCTGGGTTGTGAAGATCTTTTTTGTTCGGTTCTTCTGTGTATTCTTGCCACCGCCTCTTAATATCTTCTGGTTCTGTTAGGTCCCTATCATTTCCATCCTTTATTGAGCCCATTTTTGAATGAAATATTCCCTTGGTACCTTTAATTTTCTTGAAGAGATCTCTAGTCTTTCCCATTCCATCGTTTTCCTCTATTTCTTGGCATTGATTGCTGAGGAAGGCTTTCTTATCTTTCCTTGCTATTCTTTGGAACTCTGCGCTTAAATGGGTATATGTTTCATTTTCTCCTTTGCCTTTAGCTTCTCTTCTTTTCTCAGCCATTTGTAAGGCCTCCTCATACAGCCATTTTGTTTTTTCACATTCCTTTTTCTTGGGGATGGATTTGATTCCTGTCTCCTGTACAATGGCACAAACCTCCATCCATAGTTCATTAGGCACTCTATCTCATCTAATTCCTTAAATCTATTTTTCACTTCCATTGTATAATTGTAAGGAATTTTATTTAGGTCATACCTGAATGGTTTAGTGATTTTTCCCTACTTTCTTCAATTTAAGTCTGAATTTGGCAATAAGGAATTTATTATCTTAGCCACAGTCAACTCCCAGCAGCCTTGTTTTTGCTGACTGTATAGAGCTTCTCCATCTTTGGCTGCAAAGAATATAATCAGTCTGATTTTGGTGTTGACCATCTAGTCATGTCCATGTGTAGAGTCTTCTCTTGTGTTTTTGGAAGAGAGTGTTTGCTATGACCAGTGCATTTTCTTGGCAAGACTCTGTTAGCCTTTGCCCTGCTTCATTCTGTCCTCTGAGACCAAATTTGCCTGTAATCCAGGTGTTTCTTGACTTCCTACTTTTGCATTCCAGTCCTGTATGATGAAAAGGACATCTTTTGGGGTGTTATTTCTAGAAGGTCTTCATAGAACCATTCGATTTCAGCTTCTTCAGCATTACTGGTTATGGCATAGACTTGGATTACCATGATATTGAATGGTTTGCCTTGGAAACTAACAGATCATTCTGCCATTTTTGAGATTGCATCCAAGTGCTGCATTTTGGACTCTTTTGTTGACTATGATGGCTACTCCATTTCTTCTAAAGGATTCTTGCCCACATTAATAGATATAATGGTCACCTGAGTTAAATTCACCCATTCCAGTCCATTTTAGTTTGCTGATTCCTAAAACATCGACATTTACTCTTGCCATCTCCTGTGTGACCACTTCTAATTTGCCTTGATTCACGGACCTAACACCCCAGGTTCCTATGCAATATTGCTGTTTACAGCACTGCACCTTGCTTCCATCACCAGTCACATCCACCACTGGGTGTTGTTTTTGCTTTGGCTCCATCTCTTCATTCTTTCTGGAGTTATTCTGTACTGATCTCAGTAGCATATTGGGTACCTTCCGACCTTGGGAGTTCATATCTTTCAGTGTCCTATCTTTTTGCCTTTTCATGCTGTTCATGGGGTTCTCAAGGCAAGAATACTGAAGTGATTTGCCATTCCTTTCTCCAGTGGACCACAATTTGTCATAACTCTCCACTATGACCCTACACAGCACGGTTTGTAGTTTCATTGAATTAGACAAGGCTGACAGCTTTTTACCAGATGACTTACCAAACAACTTTTCTGAGATGAGGTCGTAGTTGCTTCTAGAACCTATACAGGCTGCCATGGGGCTGCTAGTCTGAGTTCTTATAATAGAAATGAAGAATCTATATGGGAATTTCCAATGGAGAGCCTGTATTAATACACTACCTTTGATCAAGAACTATTCTCCTTTGGAGAAGGTCCTCTTCTTCAAACAATTGTTCAAATATGGAAGAAAACAAAGAGACAAAGTAGAGTGAAGGGAAATGCTTTTGTCATCAGAATGATATGTCACATGAACTTTGGTGACTTAAAAATGAGGGACTGGCAAATGTTGTAATCCAATTTTCAATTTCATTAAGGACAGTATATTTTACAATTCTGCACAGGGCCAGGCATTTAGAGTGTGCTGGGTTTCTGATAGTTCTGAAGTGTGTATGTAAGAAAAACTTTATCTTCAATAATATAGTTCTCTATGTATCTCTATTTAAAATTATTTAGGAATAAAAGAGTTTGAATTTTTGTTTGGATAGCTGGTTGTTGTTACTGTTGATACAGTCTCTAGGCTGAAAAGAATCTCAGAGATGATACTGGTCACCTCATTACTACTAGAAAAGTTACTAGTGTTAGGAATGTCAAAGAAGTTTAACTTACATGAAGAAAATCTGATTTCTAGTGGCCTCTAAGATCACTATGTTGAGATGGATGCTGGTGTGGAACCTGGACTCAAAGGGTACTGTGATCAACTACTCTAGTTTTAGGAGGGGGTGCCTGTGTAATGTGCCAAAATTTTGCCATGCCTCAAGTAAGCTATTCTGGAAAAATAGCCTCTGCTGTTGCAGTAACACATATAAAAATGGCCACAGGAATAGTATCAGACAGATCTGGCTTCAAGTCTTGTTGCACAATTTCTAACATCATGTGCCTTAGAAACTACATAAGCATCACTACTTGCCTCTGTCTAAGAAGGGTAATCATGTCTATCTTCCATGGAAATTAAATAAAATGCTGAATAGAAGTGCACAGCATATGGCTGAAACTTGGCAAATACTAGCTCTCTTTAAACTTTCCTACTGTCACTAAGGAAGGGGTTTGATGCAAGGGGTCAATGGTCATTTTTAGCATAATAATCCCTTTATGGACCTTCCTTAGAATTTAAGATTTACTTCTGCAGTTACCTTCCTTCATGGATTAACATTCCATCCTTCTCCTACTCTCCCCACTCATTTTACATATAATGTCTGCTGATTATCCTTCTACACACCTCTCATTAGTGTTGAAATCAGGTGGTATCTGGCTTCTCTGGTGGCTCAGAAGGTAAAGAATCCACCTGCAATGCAGAAGACCTAGATTGAATCCTTGGGTTGGGAAGATCCCCTGGAGAAGGACAATGCAACCCACTCTAGTATTCTTGCCTGGAGAGTCCCACGGACAGAGGAGCCTGGTGAGCTACAGTCCATGAGGTCGCAAAGAGTTGGACACGACTGAGTGACTAGGCACACATATACAGGAGACATTCAGGATGGCCCTTCGCTTTGTATCAACTCTTGTCCCCTTCATACACCTTTAACAGCTCTCCTACTAAGAAACCCTTATTTATTTATTTATTTTTTTATCAAAAAGAGCAGTCTGATAAGTATAAAACAGCTGAAATTATTTCTTTCTCTTGGAGATACCTGTAGTTTGAAATGGGTTTTCCGTGAGAAAATTTGTTAAAGTTTGGGATCTTCCTGACCCAGGGATTGAACCACCCTGGGTTCCCACATTTTAGGCAGATTCTTTACTGTCTGATCCACTCGGGAAATCCAAAACAAAGATTAAATGCAATTATCTTAGGTGTTAAGAAAGAAATCATATGTACTATTAAATTGGGGGTAGACCTTGCTGATCTTACACTGTCATTCAATACTTTTTCAAATTAATTCCATCTTTTAGCATGTTTTATTTCTGTGTACAGGTAAGGACCAAGCACTCTATAATTCTAGAAAGGAAACTGTACCCTTTATAACTATTAAGAAATAGAGAAAATTGGTGAGACATGGATTCTGTTTTGTATTTACCCAGTGGGTATCACAAAACTTAAAAGGTAAGAATTATGGAAGTACTAAGACCTAGAAGATCACCTTTAGCAGCAAAAATGATGGGAAAAGGCTTCAAGGTAAAGTGTGCATTTGGAATTTGCCTTGATGAATGGAGAAATCTAAGTAGATACGGGTTAAGTTAGAAGGGAAATAATTTTATAGATAAAGTAGTAATTTATGAAAATGTGACAGATATGTTCAGGAAATGATAGTATGGCTGGATTTAGGATATATGTGTGTATAGGATAGACATGAGTCAGATTACAGAGACATTTAAAAGTTAGGTGTCTGTTGATGGATTAAAAAATAATAGAGAATCATTAATTTTTAAGAACAAAGACAGTTACTGGAACAGTGTTTCATGAAGAAAAAAACTAAAAAAAGAAAAAAAACAGCTTGACATTGGCATTGTATATAAATGCCATGGAGGTGGGAAAAAATAGACTAGAAATATACCTTAAGGGGCTAGTATTAGGATAAGAAAAGAGCACGTAGGCCCTGAGGGTTGGAATGTAAATGTAAGTTACAATGGGATTTGTACATAAGATTGGTAAATTATATTTATTTGCATAAATTATATCTATATTTGCATGTTAAATTAACTCTTGGAATGGATGTGCATGGACAGTTTACTTGGATGTAGAATGACCACATTAGAAATACACTGAATGCTAAGTCTGTTCAGCCATATCCAACTCTTTGTGAGCCTATGGACTGTAGCCTACCAGTCTTCTCTGTCCATGGGATTCTCCAGGCAAGAATACTGAAGTGGGTTGCCATGCCCTCCTCCAGGGGATCTTCCTAACCCAAGGATCAAACCCATGTCTCTATATCTCTTTTATTGGTTGGTGGGTTCTTTACCACTAGCCCCACCTGGGAAGCCCAGAAAGACATTACTGTTAACAAAGAAAACAATAACAAAACTTGTTGACATTTAATATTTTCAATGTGGTTGAATTGTGAATAAAAAAAAATTGTTTCCCATATCTGAAATAGTACATTAAATTTATGCTACAGAGAAGGAGTGAAAAAAGCCATCAGTCATCCATGTAAAATATGCATGTCCAGAGAGTGTACATTGGGTGCCATTTTATCACATCTTCTCTACATGTTTTTAGGTCAAGTGAAATGATTTATCAGCTTGCACTAAATTGCCATTTCTCAGATGATGTATACCTCCAACTCAGATCATTTGAAAGGATTTATCTTCTGTGGAACACTACACACAAAGTGGCATTGTTTTTCTTCTATGACTTTGCTTGCAGAGGAGACATTAAATACACAAAACTATTGATTTTCTTGTTTCACAAATGCTTTCAAAGCTCTTAACTTGACCTTCTCCAACCAAGGACAACCATTTTACATTTGTCAGTGATCACATGAAGTTTCAGAACATTTCACTCCAGCTGACTCTTTTCTCTTGCTTTCTTTGCATGATGAGGACTCGAGATTGGGCTGAAAGCAGAAAGGAGAATATGATAAACAGTATCAGATATCTAGTATTTAAAGGTTTTTTACTATGTTGAATCTTCAAATCTGTGAACACAGTATATGCTTTTATTTTGATCTTCTTTGATTTATTTTATCAGAGTTTTGTAGATTTTAGATACTAAAATTGTATGTATTGTCCCAGATTTATAACAAAATATTTTAAAGCTATTAATTTTTGAACTTATATTTATTAAATATAAATATACAATCATGCATTGATAATATGTAGAGATGTGATCGACTTTGTATGTTGACTTTTTAACTTTTGACCTTGATAATCTCACTTATTAGTTAGAGAAATTTTTTTTTGGTTAATTCATTGGGATTTTTCTAGGTAGGCAAAACTGTCATTTGTGAATAGGGACACATTTCTTCCTTTCCAATTTGTACTTTTTGTTAATTTACATTAAACTATACAATATTGTACATAGTTTTATTTTTCTGGACTTATTAAGTTATTAATAGAATTTCTAATATAAAGTTGATTAGGAATAGTGAGAGGAGATGTTCTTGCCTTGATATCGATAATAATAATTTAAAAAAGTAAGAATCAAGTGTATTAGGAGTAGGTTAAATTTTTGCATAGATGTCCTTTATCATTTCCTTAGGAATTTTATTTATAGTTTGCTGAAAAGTTTTATCACAAACACATACTGAATTTTGTTAAGTGTTTTTTATAAATCAGTTGAGAGTCATGTGGTTTTTCTTTTAGGTCATTAATAAGATGAATTACATTTAATTTTTTTTTTTCAGATATTGAACGAATCTTGCATTTTTGGATAAAACCTTTCTGGTTGTTATGTATTACAATTCTTATATGTTGCTAAATTTGATTCACTTAAAAGTTTGATTAAGGACTTTGGCATATATTTTTATTAAATACATTATCCTGTAGTTTTCCTGTTCTGTTTTGTCTGGTTTTAAATCATTAATTATGGCCTCTTTGTATGAGTAGGGAATGGTTCCTTGTTTTAGATTTTCTGGAAGAGTTTACATAGAATAGATGTTATTTCTTCTAATTCTACCGGTGAATGGTAGAATTCACCAGTGAAACAATCTGAGCCTGAAGATTTATAATTCAGAAAGATTTCAACTCTGAATTCAGTGTATTTAGTAATTTAAGTTTTATTCAGTTATCTAATTTATCTTGTTAGGGCAATTTGTGATTTTTAAAGGCATTGGATCTAAATTGTCAACTGTACATATAGAGTTACTGCAGTGTTTCCTAATGATGTAGTAATAGCCATGCTTTCAAACCTTATAAAATTAGTTTTGATATTTTCCCTGGGTTTTTCTTGTTTAAGGTTTACCAATTTTATTGATCTCTTCAAGGATCTCTATTTTTCAATTTTCAATTTCAGTAGTTTCTACTATTTATTGTTTATTTTCTTCTGCTTGCTTTGGGTTTATTTTGTTTTTGTTTTTCTTATTTCTTCATGTGGAATCTTAGACTTCTCTTTCAAAACAGTTTTTTGTTCCCCTAGCTTTATTGGGGTATAGGCAGCAAAAAGAAATGATATATATTTAAGTTGTACAATCTAATACTTCAATATATGTATACATTGTGAAATAATCATCATAATTAACCTAGTTAATATACTCATAACCTCAAATAGTTGTATTTTGTGTGTGTTGAACATGTAAGACTTACTCTCTTGTTAAATTTCAGTTATACAATCCATTATTAACCATAGTCAACATGCTGGACACTAGTATCCTAGAACTCCTTCATCTTATGTGACTGAAACTCTGCCCCCGTTGGCTTAAATCTCCCCATTTCCCACATCTCTTTACTGTATTGATATAAATTTCTCCCATGCACTGCTTTAGCAGCATCCCACAACATTTTATATGTTGTGCTTTCCTATTCAGATAAAATATTTTCTAATTTTATTCCTTGATTTTTCTCATTGACCTAAGGATTTTTGAGCTGTATATTGCTTGATTTTCAAATGTTTTCACTTTTCCTTTATTTTTTGATGATTTACGAATTTCATTATAGTCAGAAAAGGTATTTTGTATAAGTTCAAGTTTTTCAGACTTGTACAGTTTATTTTATGGCACAGAATATGGTCTATTTTAGTGAATGTTTCATGTGCAGTTGGAAACAATGTATATTCCATGTCAGGTATTGCTGGCTTATTTTCCTCAGCTTTTCATTCTACAATTGAAATATCCCTTTGGTTTCTGGAATCCCCTCTTGCATTGTGAGAATTAAAGTCATTTTTTTATGATAGTGGAGTAGAAAATCAGAGGAAATGTAGGACCTTGAAAACTTTTTGAAATAAAGTCACACATCAGGCCTGGATTGACAAACATATGTGTGTGTGTGTGTGTGTGTGTGTGTGTGTGTGCGCGCGCGTGTGTATATATATATATATGACATGTTTATATGTTTGTCATATATATGTATAATAGAAGGTTTTATTTTACTTAAAGTATAAACATTTAGGTTTTTTGTTACTTCCCCGAACCCAATTCCAATTATTTCCTTATACTATGGTGTTTTTCTGTGTCTTTCAATGTATTTGGTTTATGGTGATAGGCATCAGTACCATTAATAAATTTGTAAACTTATGACAGCAATTTTTCCAGGGTATCTGTAATCACTTCTGTTTCCTTCACTTATTTATGAATGGTGGTATTATATCTTGTCCATTACAATTAGCTCTTTATCACAAATCATTTAAAATATATTACTTGTTCTCTCATTTAGCTCTGCCAGTTCCCTTTTCATCTCTTCCATTCTGTCTTGCCCTTTGACTTTGTCATCATTGACTATTATAATTTCTGGTGTATTTAACATTGTTTCCAAGATTTCTCGTTCATAAAGAAGACAAGGAAAATTGCTCAGTGGAAGTGCCTTGACTTTGAAGCCAGTTAGGTGACTTCCCCTGTCAGGGTGCTAGAAATGAACTGTGATATATCAAGGACACAGCTTAGACGGGATTGCATCCCCCATGTTGTAAAGACCTAGAAGAATAGTTTTGGATGAGTTACTTTATTACTTTGCAGTAAAACACAGGCAACTTGTGACTTATGAATGTTTCAATCTCTTCCTAGGGCAATTACATTCAACCAAGGCCTTTCCCACCATCTCCCATCAACTCACTTTTTAAGTTTTACAAGTGTTTTCCTCATTTGTATTCAAATCCTATTAAAATCTATGGGACAAGGATCAGAATTATACCAATATCTGGTGAGGGGGAAAAACAAACTCATATATCCTTCAAACTTTCCAAAGGTTAAAGTAACTGACTCTGAGCACCAATAACGTTAGCCTGTTTTAGGGAAAGAGCCACCTTTCCAACTCACCTCCTACATAAACCTATGGGAATATAGATATAAGACTGTGACTCTGAAAAACATTAGAAAATAAAACCTATCATCACAAACAGCGTCATGTTTGTAAAGGTCCCAGTTAAAAGGTTATTTCACACTTTTATTTTACTTAAACATAAATGGATAAAAAAGAGTATTTGTGTATTTAGATATTATTGACCACAGGTTTACCATTTACCCTCAAAAAACCTGCTTTAGTCTTCTATGGCTGCTGTAAAAAATTTACTGCAAACTGGAGGGCTTAAAAACAACAGAACTTTATTATCTCAGTGTTTGAGTCCAGGGTCAATGTATCAGAAGGATCAGTTCTTTCTGATGCACTATCCATTCCGTGTCTGTATCCTGTGCTGGTGGCCAGTAATCTTTGGTGTTCTTTTGTTGTAGAAATGTAACTTCTGCCTCCATCTGCCCATGACCCTGTTCTCAGTGTATCCCTGTTTCTCAAATTTCCTTCTGCCTTTCCTTTATAAGAACACCCCAATCATCCCAGGATTCTTAACTTAATAATATCTACAAAGATATTTTTTTCTGAACAAAATTACATTATAGATTTTGGAGGTTAGGACATGGGCATAACTTTTTGGGGAATCACTATTCAACCCATTTAATGTGCATCAAACCAGTCAATACTAAAGGAAATTAACCCTAAATATTTTTTGGAAGGACTGATACTGAAGCTCCAATACTTTGGCCACCTGATGTGGCAAACTAACTCATTGAAAAAGAACCTGATGCTGGGAAAGACTGAGGGCAGAAGGAGAAGAGGGCAACAGAGGATGAGATGGTTGGATAGCATCACCAACTCAATGGACATGAGTTCGCGCAAACTCCAGAGATAGTGAAGGATAGGGAAGCCTGGCATGCTGCAGTCCATGGGGTTGCAAAGAGTTGGACCCAACTTAGTGACCAAACGAAAACAACAAAATGTGGATTACATATTTGGTTATTTATATTTAGGTGTTTCATTTCCATATTCAGAAGCTATAAGAGAAGTCACAGGACAGGAACAGTGTATCTTCCATAGAACCAAGGAGGGGTGATACAAGTTGGAATATTCAGAGTAGGAAAGAGATGCTCTGAAAATACAGACTTCACACTGTGTTATGAACTCTAAAGTGTATCTCCACAGAATATTGCCATCCTTACTGTACAGAGTGAATATGGGTATTTTATTTCACGCAAAGAAATTACTTTACACAAAATCATTATTTTCACTCTAGGATTTCAATGTAACATAATACTTTCAAAAATAGCTGTTGATTAAAAACAGGTAAGGGTACACTTGGGTAAAATAAGCATGTAAGGTCTGAATGATCTGTCATCTAAGGTGTTAATGGATTTTGTTGAAAAACTTACTGAACCAATGCTGATGGTTATTTGTGAAAATTTACTGAGAACTGGGAAATGACAGAATTGAATGCCGACATTGTATCAGTTTTCCAGGATAGAAATAACTGCTATCATGGTAATTATGGTTCAGTGAATGTAACTTATATCCTTCAATAATGGGACAACTATTAAAAGAAGGACCTGTAAAAAACCTCTCAAAGGTAACAAAATCATGAACAATAAATAGAATTGGTTTATAAAGAAAAAAAAATGACAGATGGGATGTAATAGCTTTTTGATAGGATTACCAAATTAATAGACTATGGAAAGGAAGTGATGGTAATATGTTTTTATTTTATTATATATGATAGTCTCTAGTGAATTTTACATCAGTTCAAATTTTCTGGAAAATGAGTAGTGCCTTGTGGGTTGAAAACTACTTAAGGTCTCAAACAGTAGAAAATCAACAGCAAATTATCTAGTTTGGGAGCTGGTAGGATATTCTGATCAATTTGAGTTTAAAGTGAAGCTGAATTTATTAAAGCATTTGAGATCTCAAAGAGATAATTTTGTTGGTATAAACTTTTTTCAGTTTAGGAGAGTGAAAAATGTAACACATTTATGCATGCCAATAAGACTAGCACTCAGTGACCATTTTTCTTTCTTTTAAATGTAAAGTAGGAAGGTGATAGAATTTGAAAATAAAGTGATCTAGTAACTAAAAGTGAAACAAATGATTGGCACTTGAGCTTAATCCAGCTCTGAATGCTGTGGTCCTTCATTTTTGAAAAAAGATATTTTTAAAGCATATTTTCTTGTTTTAGGGTGTTTGATTCTTGAGAGTTTCCCTTGGGATGGTTTGATGCCATAGAGGGGAAAGAGGTTTTTAAGTTTGAAAGGATATGCTATACACTGGTGTGATATTAAGGACTTGGATAGGAGAGAAGATGTAATAGCGTCACTGTTGTTCTTCAGTTGCTGTCGTGTCTGACCCTTGGCAACCCCATGGACTGCAACACCAGGCTCCTTTGTCCTCTGCTCTCTCCCAGAGCTTGCTAAAATAGACCTGAAAAATTAGAATTGAGAAAATTGTGTCAAAAGTATTGCATAAATGATAGCATAACATTGTGAAATATTTACCATGTGATTTAAAAGATATAAAATGATAAATTAAAAATGAAAATGCAAAGTTTTCTGTATAGCATGTGCTTAGCTATATAAACAGTATACAGAAAAGTACAGGAGTAAACTTAAAATTATAATCATTATTATTATTGTGTGGTAGAATTCCTAATGATCTTTATTTTTTGTGAGTGCCGACTTTTTCAAATTTTCCACAATAACAATGCAATACAGCATTAATCAACCTTCTGAGAAGACATAATTTTATTCATACAAAAGAAGTTTCCTTGAAATAGGACACAAAATTGGAGTTAAGAGCAAGTGATTTTAAGTATTTGTGATAGGAGCTATATGTAGATTATTTCCTTTTATCTGTAAAATAATCTTTTATGGTAGATGTCAATTCTAATTGTCTCTTTGCAAATATGGCTTTGGGTTTTGGATAGCACATTGATTGAAAGGTGCCAGATGAATAAATCAAAGACAGTTTAGAAAAGAGGAAAATGATTAAAGAGCTCCGGGTCCTGATTTATGACGTGAGACAGTTTATAGAGAGCTCTGTCAGGCATAAATGTGGTCAGAGAGATAAAGTAAGAACATAAAATGACACAATTATTTAAAGAGCACAGAGCAGGTAAAGTTGGTGGAAGGTATTGAATTATCACAGGATACTGAAGCATAAAATGTTCCACTGTGGAGTCAGATCTGATTCTAATGAGGGCCATAGTTTTAGAACAAATATTTGATATTTTCCTTTAAAAGTAATAATTATGAGCAAAGCATTCGCTTTGTAATAGCAAGAGAAGCTAGAGAAATCCCAAGAACAGGTATGAAAATACAAAAATCAGTAATTTCCATTGGGGCACTGATTAAAAATGGGAGATGGGTCTTAATAATGGATCAAAGCAGTGGATGCTAACTAAATTCATTAGAAGATAACCTTATAGTTACAATTATAAATGATGCTTCAGATTTATTATATCTAGGCCTATTTGTCAGGCTTAAGCTCAGAAAAAGAGAGTCAACCAAAAATTATGTCACTGATTGAAATGTAATAGGTAACATACTTAACCACCTATGAAATGTTCTTGCCAAAAACTCAAACTTGAATTTGATCATGCTTCTACATTTAACATTTGGTTTCAAGCAATATAGGAAATAAAGGAACATGGGGATACAAATTAGAAATATCCACAAAATAGCAGAGAACAAAAATCCAGTTTCAGTGACATATTATTTGCAAGGAAATAAAAAGCAGGAAGAGAAACACTGATTAAAAGACAAGAGGGAAAATACTTATTTCTGTTTAGAATGTGAAGCAACAGAAACTCATTAATTACTGGTGAAATATAAATGTTACCTCATTTTGGAAGACAGCTTGTCACTTTCTTACCAAACTGAAGTCTTACTGTGTGATGCAGATATTGTGCTAATAGGTATTTACCCAACTGATTTGAAAATGCCTGCGCACTTAAAACTGCATGCAATGTTAATAACAGCTTTATTTTATAATTGCCAAAAACTGAATGCAATTAAAATGCCTTTCAATAATTGAATGCATAAACAAACTGTGGTATATCCATACTGTGAAGTTTTCAGTGATAAAAATAAATGAGGTAGTAAGTCATGAAGATGTGACATGGATAAATATTAGGTACATATTTCTAAATGAAAAAAGGCAATCTAAAGTTACATAACATATGATTGTATTATCTGATATCCTGGTAAAGGTAAAACTGTATATACAGTTTAAACAAAATCAGTGGTTGTCAGGAATTTGGAAGGAGAAAGGAGGATTGAACTGGCAAAACATTGAGGACTTTTTAGGTTGGTTTATTTGTTCTGTACAATACCATCAGTTCCGTTCAGTTAAGGTCAGTCACTCAGTCATGTCTGATTCTTTGCGACCCCATGAACTGAGCATGCTAGCCTCCCTGTCCATCACCAACTCCTGGGTGGAGTTGGTGATGCCATCCAGCTGTCTCATCCTCTCTTGTCCCCTTCTACTCCTGTCCTCAATCTTTCCCAGCATCAGGGTCTTTTTAAATGAGTCAGCTCTTCACATCAGGTGGCCAAAGTACTGGAGTTTCAGCATCAACATCAGTCCTTCCAGTGAATACTCAGGACTGATCTCCTTTAGGATGGACTGGTTGGATCTCCTTGCAGTCCAAGGGACTCTCAAGAGTCTTCTCCAACACCACAGTTCAAAAGCATCAATTCTTCAGTGTTCAGCTTTCTTTATAGTCCAGCTCTCATATCCATACATGACCACTGGAAAAACCATAGCCTTGACTAGATGGACCTTTGTAGACAAAGTAATCTCTCTGCTTTTTAATATGCTATTTAGGTTGGTCATAACTTTCCTTCCAAGGAGTAAGCATCTTTTAATTTCATGGTTGCAATCACCATCTACAGTGATTTTGGAGCCCAGAAAAATAAAGTCAGCCACTGTTTCCAGTGTTAACCCTTCTATTTGCCATGAAGTGATGGGACCAGATGCCATGATCTTAGTTTTCTGAATGTTGAACTTTAAGTCAAGTTTTTCACTCTCCTCTTTCACTGTCATAAAGAGGCTGTTTAGTTCTTCTTCATTTTCTGCCATAAGGGTGGTGTCATCTGTATATCTGAGGTTATTGATATTTCTCCTGGCAATCTTGATTCCAGCTTGTGCTTCCTCCAGCCCAGAGTTTCTCATGATATACTCTGCATATAAGTTAAATAAGCAGGGTGACAATATACAGCCTTGATGTACTCCTTTCCCTATTTGGAACCAGTCTGTTGTTCCATGTCCAGTTCTAACTGTTGCTTCCTGACCGGCATACAGGTTTCTCAAGAGGCAGGTCAGGTGGTCTGGTATGCCCATCTCTTTCAGAATATCCCACAATTTATCATGATTCACATAGTCAAAGGCTTTGGCGTAGTAAATAAATCAGAAGTAGATGTTTTTCTGGAACTCTCTTGCTTTTTCGATGATCCATTGGATGTTGGCAATTTGATCTCTGGTTCCTCTGCCTTTTCTAAAACCAGCTTGGACATCTGGAACTTCACAGTTCATGTATTAGTGAAGCCTGGCTTGGAGAATTTTAAACATTATTTTACTAGTGTGTGGGATGAGTGCAATTGTGTGGTAGTTTGAGCATTCTTTGGCATTGCCTTTCTTTTGGATTGGAATGAAAACTGGACTTTTCCAGTCCTGTGGCCACTACTGAGTTTTCCAAATTTGCTGGCATATTGAGTGCAGCACTTTTACAGCATCATCTTTTAGGATTTGAAATAGCTCAACTGGAATTCCATCACCTCCACTAGCCTTGTTTGTATTGATGCTTCCTAAGGCCCACTTGACTTCACATTCCAGGATGTCTGGCTCTAGGTGAGTGTGAGTGATCACACCATCATCTGGGTCATGAAGATCTTTTATGTATAGTTCTTCTGTGTATTCCTACCACCTCTTCTTAATATCTTCTGCTTCTGTTAAGTCCCTACCATTTCTGTCCTTTACTGAGCCCATCTTTACATGAAATTTTCCCTTGGTATCTCTAATTTTCTTGAAGAGATCTCTAGTCTTTCCCATTCTATTATTTTCCATCTAATTTTTTCTGTTGTTTGCTCAGGAAAGCTTTCTTATCTCTCCTTGCTATTCTTTGGAGCTCTGTATTCAGATGGGTATATCTTTCCTTTTCTCCTTTGCTTTTTTCTACTCTTCTTTTCACAGCTATTTGTAAGGCCTTCTCAGATAGCCATTTTGCTTTTTTGCCTTTCTTCTTCCTTGGGATGGTCTTGATTCCTGTCTCTTGTACAATGTCACGATCAGATCTAGTCCCTTAACTCTACTTCTCACTTCCACTGTATAGTCATAAGGAATGAGTGAATTTAACTCAGATGACGATTATATCTACTCCTGTGGGCAGGAATCCCTTAGAAGAAATGGAGTAGCCATCATAGTCAACAAATGAGTCCAAAATGCAGTACTTGGATGCAATCTCAAAAACGACAGAATGATCTCTGTTCATTTCCAAGGCAAACCATTCAATATCATGGTAATGCAAGTCTATACCATGCCAGTAATGCTGAAGAAGCTGAAGTTGAATGGTTTTATGAAGTCCTACAGGACCTTCTACAACTAATACCCCCAAAAGATGTCCTTTTCATTATTTGGGACTGGAATGCAAAAGTAGGAAATCAGGAAACACCTGGAGTAACAGGCAAATTTGGCCTTGGAGTACAGAATGAAGCTGGACATGGGCTAATAGAGTTCTGCCAAGAGAATGCACTGGTCATAGCAAACACCCTCTTCCAAAAACACAAGAGAAGACTCTACACATGGACATCACCATATGGTCAACACCAAAATCCGGTTGGTTATATTCTTTGTAGCCAAAGATGGAGAAGCTCTATACAGTCAGCAAAAACAAGACGGGGAGCTGACTGTGGCTCAGATCATGAAATCCTTATTGCCAAATTCAGACTTAAATTGAAAAAAGTGGGGAAAACCACTAGACCTTTCAGGTATGATACCTTATGTGGGTGTATGGAAGTATGCATTTGTCAACTCTCATTGAACTTGGAGTCGGAGACATCAATATTAACTTATATTTAAGTTAATATGCATAAAAATGGTTACATAGAAATATGGTTATGTGAATGTACATCAGTAATATACCCAAGTATGTTTTCTTTACTCTGTTAGTTGAGAATGCTTAGAAAATGATACCCCAGTAACAATGAGCACACCTAGTACTCACATTTTGGTTTCTAATATGATTCTCCAATAAAAGGAACCAAGATCCTTAGAGAATTGGTTGATTCTAGGACTGCAGTGTGAAATATTCATGATAAAGCTAGAAATCTTACTTTACCTGAAAGTAACCAAATGGTTTCTTGGTTAACAAGAAAAAAGAAGCAAGATCATCAGCCTACAGCAGTTGTTTCTAAAAGCCAGTAAATTATAGATCAGTCAAGAGGGTTACATCATAATCACTCTGAGAATATAGAATATTCAAGCCACCACCCCAGACAGTTTGATGTGTCCCAGAATTCACAAGTATGGCCCAAGAAGATTAGCACTGAGGAAGACATTTGTGCTCGTATAAAATTGATATTTTCTGGCTTTAGGCAGAGGTTTTCCAGCATAGCTGCGCAGTTACAATCACCTGGAATGCTTTCAAATTAAGCACATGCTGGAGTCCCACCTCTAGAGACGTGGGGGTAATTAGACTA
Source organism: Antilocapra americana (assembly GCA_007570785.1). NCBI lineage: Eukaryota > Metazoa > Chordata > Mammalia > Artiodactyla > Antilocapridae > Antilocapra > Antilocapra americana. The sequence continues at coordinate 776,452 of ML664183.1, forward strand.
GGCCCTTAGCATTTTCAGAGACTCCTTAGGTAGTTCTAATGTGCAGCCAGAACTGAACATCCTTTTTAAATTCTACTCATTAAAACCACTTGAAGTGTACCATTCTGTCGTCTTATTTAAGTAATTTTCCATGTTTTTTCTTTCTCTTCCCTTATCTGATTCCATCTCCCACCCAAACCATCAGATTCTTTTTTAGCTTGAGTAATTTGTCCCCCAGTTGCTTTTTAAGAATTTGTACTTGATGAAAATGCCTAATAGATTGAGTTTATCTCTGAAGACTGCATGGTGGAGGTGGGACAGGCATTGTGGAGAGAGAGTGAATAGTGAGATTTTTACAGCATCATCCCTATTTATCTTCATAATGAGCAAAGGAGCTGAAAAAAATCTTAAAAATGCTTTATATTTTCAAGATAACTAACTCTGTAGCAGTAGAAACTAATTCTTTCATTGTGTTTCAAATAGGTTAGCATAAAAAGTAGATTTGAGAATCAAAACAGGAAACAAATACCTGTGGGTTATGTTGCCTGTTTCCTGGCAACCCAACACGTCTTGCCCCCGATTCTATGAATGCCATCTTTCCACTAGGTGTCTTCCTGCTCTCTTTCCTAAGAATTTATCACTTTGCCAGAATTGAGATTTGGCTTTGGAAGTGTTTCAAGGCTGGGTCAAAAAATGCAACAAATATTTGCCTTTGAACCACTCTGCCATCAATTTGAGACATGAGTGCGATGCATAATTTAATCTTTCAAAATGAAAGACAATAAAGTATAGTAGTATATCCGCTTTTAAGTGGGGGATTTCTGGACCATTGCCTCCTTTCAGATATATACAACTGAAAGGCATGGTTCCACTCATCCCTAGTATATCACAGATGCATATGTTTTCAGCCTCAAGTAATTGCAGTTGAAAAAAAAATCATGAGAGAGAATGTTCTATATTGGCCTTGGATTAATTAGGTCCTCAAGGCTCCAGCGGCTGAGCCAACCGGTTTTAGAAGCAAAAGAATGTTATTCCCAGAATACAAAAGCGTAAGGATGCATACAACCTCCATCCATGGGAGATGACAATGAAACTTGTGTTGCTTTTTTCAAATTGGCCTCTATCCTGGGGGTTCCATTTGTATTCCTGTCACAGGGGCTTTTGATATGAGGGTCACGAATATGACCAGTGGAATACTGGTGAGGACATGAGTTCCAGCATGTTGACACCAATTAATTCATTGTGATTACAGTGATATTCCTGAACGAATAACACATATTAATTTTGGAAGCACAAAATGTGTCCCAGAAAATATCTCCCTTATTTTGAGGTTTCTTTTAATATCTCCTTTGTTATCTAGATTTTTAAGCTTTTAGAGATTTGGAATGAATTTTTGGACTTGAAAGTAGTCAGAGAATTGTGGTAGACAGACCCTAGTGTCACACCCAACCATCCCAACCCTCCTGTGTTCACAGCCTTGTGTGACCCCTCCCCAGGAGAGTAGGCAGGGTCCCTGGCTTTCTTCTCACCAGTAGCCGATGGAAAACATGATGAGATATTACTCCCATTTTGCATTGTTAGGTGAGACTTCATTTTAGCGTATTGAACCATGGATTTTGTGAAGTAAGTGGCCATGTTGGAAAAGCCCATGCAGCAAAGAACTTCAGGGTGCCTTTAGGAACCGTGAGTGGCCCCGAGGACTTGAGAGTGGCTTCTAGATGACAGCAAAAATCTTAGACCCATGAGTCTAAGGAAATGGATTTTCTGACAACCTAAATAAGTTTGAAGCTGATTATTCAATAATCAACCCTTCAGATGAGAGTGCAGCCCATTGAACCTGTTGACTGTAGCCTTGTGAGACCCCAAACAGAGGACTAAGCTAAACCATGTTCAGATTCCTAATTTTCATAAACTGTGAAAAAGAGATAATGTATTTTCTTTGAAGCCACTGCATTTTTAGTAACTTATGCAACAATTAAGCTTCCCTGGTGGCTCAGAAGTAAAGAGTCTGCCTATAATGTGGGAGACCTGGGTTCGATCCCTGGGTTGGGACAATCCCCTGGAGAAGGAAATGACAATCCACTCCAGTACTTGTGCCTGGAAAATTCCATGGATGGAGAAGCCAGGTAGGCTACAGTCCACGGGGTCTCAAAGAGTCAGACACGACTGAGCAACTTCACTGGTTCATACAACAATTAAAGACTAACAAAGTGACTCTCCTGGAGGACTTTAAACGAATAAATTATCCTAGTTGTCATTCACTTACCTGAACCATGCAGTTAAGAAATGACAATTTAATTCCACAGCAACATCATTATCTTCTGAGTTGGTGATGATCATTATTAAAATTGAGGACTTTCCCTCAATTTCTACCAGACACCAAACTTTTGGTAGAAAACAGTTTTTCTATTATTTTTTTGTGTGTTCTTACTATAATACATTGGCATTATGTAATTTTTTTGTGCTATTTTCATAAATTTTCATCATAGGCAAAAGAAGAATTTTAATTTCTCAGCAATGAAAGTATTAATTCCTTTTTGGCATTACCCAAGGATCACTTTTGGGAAGTAAGGAAGGGTTTGTTTGTTTGTTTGTTTTTAAACAGAAGTGGAACTTCTAGGGCTTGATAAATTTATTTACCTTTTTAGTGGTTATTGCTCAAGGCAGGTGACTCAGTCTTTAAAGTAGGACAATGATACATTTCCAATCAGTGGCTAGAAGGAAGGTTGCAGTCCACATAATGTAGAATTAGGTACGTTGATAAAAAAAAAAAAAAGGTCTGCATTATTGCATAGATCACCCAAAAGTTGGGACGACATAACGGTTACCATCTCTGTCCAATCATAATTTTTTATTTGTTTTGCCACTCTTAAAAATGTGATATAGTCATTTTTAGTCATCTGTGATACAACTTTAGAGAAGTTAATAAAACATATTTAAAACTGTCAGATGATACTAAGACTGAGACAATGTAATTTCACAAGTAATTCTAGTTGGTCCAGCATCATTGCTGATTTTTACAAAGTGCAAAGTATATCCTTTTGCAAGGCTATTTTTCTTTTACATAAAATAACCAATACTGAAATTTGATATACTTCTATGAGGTGACCATTGTTCCTCAGTCATAGCCTAAATCTGTGTCTCAAAAGTAATAACCTTTTTTTTGAAATTAAAAATTTACAGTACTACACATTACTAGCAAACAGATAGATATTGATATAGATCTCTATGCAATCAGTAGATGCCTGAGATAACAGGTATGTGTATATCTAGTCAACTCTGTATACAGCTATTTATGTATCTATCCATCTAGCCAAACTCCTAATTTTATACTACTGCTCTATACATCTCTCCTTATGCTGCTGCTATATAAATTACTGTAGCTTTATGTAACTTTTAAAACTAGGAAGAGAGTTCTCCAACTTTGTTCTTTATGATAAAAAGTGTTGCCTATTCCAGGTCCTTTACACTTCTAAATGACTTTTAGGCTCAACTAGTCAGTTTCTAGAAAAACAGCAGTTGAGATTTTTGATTAACAATTTGGGGAGTATTGTCCTTTTTTGTGGGTTTCCCAGGTGGTTCTAGTGGTTAAGATGCCACCTGCCAATGCAGGAGACATAAAAGGCGTGGTTTCTATCCCTGGGTTGGGAAGATCCCCTGGAGGAGGGCATGGCGGCCCACTCCAGTGGGCTGGAGAATCCCATGGACAGAGGAGCCTGGCGGGCTGCAGTCCATAGGGCCACACAGTTGGATATGACTGAAGTGACTTGATACATGGGGGCTTACCTCCTTTTTGTAAGATTAACTTTTCCAGTTCATGGAAACACGATGTTTCTGTTTATCTAGGTTTCGTTCCTTTCCTTCAACAATGTTTTGTACTTTTCAGTGTATAAGTCTTACACTTCTCTTCTCTTGCACAACTAAATTGATAAAGTTATCCCTAAGTGTTTTATTATTGCTGATGCTATTTTAGTTGCAAGTGTTTTCTTAATTTTATTTTCAGATTGTTCACTGCTAGTGTATAGAAATGCAGCTGAATTTTGTGTGTAGATCTTTTATCTGTCAACTTGCTAAACTCATTTATCAGCTCTAATAGTTATGGATTGTTGAGTATTTTCTGTGTACAAGTTCAGATCATTTGTAAACAGAGATAATTTTCCATTTTTCTTTCCCAAAATGCATACCTTTCTTTCCTTTTATCCCTCCCATAATTTCCTGTTCTGAAGTGCAATTCTGAACAGAAGTGATCAGAACGGATGTATATGGCTTGTTTCTGATCATAGCGGGAGGGATTTCAGTCTATCACCATTTAGTATAGAGTTGTTCAGTTGCTCAGTCCTGTCCAACTCTTTGTGACCCCATGAACTGCAGCAGGCCAGGCTTCCCTGTCCTTCACTATCTCCTGGAGTTTGCTCAAACTCATGTCCATTGAGCTAGTGATGCCATCCAACCATCTTATCCTCTGTCACCTTCACACCCTCTCCTCTTGCCCTCAGTCTTTCCCAGCATCAGGGAACTTTCCAATGAGTCAGCTCTTTGCATCAGGTGGCCAAAGTATTGGAGCTTCAGCATCAGTCCTTTCAATGAATATTTCAGGGTTGATTTCCTTTAGGATTGACTGGTTTTATTTCTTTGCTGTCCAAGGGACTCTCAAGAGTCTTCTCCAGCACTACAATTTGAAAGGGTCGGTTCTTCAGCACTCAGCCTTCTTTATGGTCCAGCTCTCACATCCATATGTGATTACTGGAAAAACCATAGCTTTGACTCTATAGATCTTTATTGGCAGAGTGATGTCTCTACTTTTTAATATGCTGTCTAGGTTTGTCACAGCCTTCTTCCAAGGAGCAATTGTCTTTTAATTTCATAAAATGTTACTGTATGTTTTTATAGCTAACTTTATCATTTTGAGGAAGTTCTGTTCTTAGATCATTGGTAATTTTTCTCATGAAAGTGTGTTGGACTTTGTAAAATGATTTTTCTGTATCTATTGAGATTACATTTTGTGTTTATTAAATGTGTAGGCTTTTCCCTATTCTACGTATATTATATTGATATTCATATGTTGAATCAACTTGGGATTCCTGCATAAATCTCCCATGGTTGGGGGGTATAATGTTTTTGATATGCTTCTGGAATTATCATCTTACTATTTTGTTGAGGATTGTGTGGCAGTATTTGTGAGGAATATTGGTCTTGAGTTATCTGGTTTTGCTTGCCTTTTAATACTTTGCCTAGTATTGTTATAAAGATAGTACTGGCATCATAGAATGAGCTGGGAAGTATTTTCTCCTTGTCTAATTTTTGACAGAATTTGCAAAAGAATAGTGTTAATTCATTTTAAAATGTATGATAGAATTCACCAGTCTAGCTCTCTGGTACTGGACTTTTCCTGTGAGAATAAATAAATATATATTTATATATATTTTAATTACAAGCTCAATCCTTTTTTATGTCTAGCTAGAATTTTGATTTTTAAAAATCAGATTTAGTTTTGTGTATTTCTAGGAAGTTCTTTTTTTTTTTATTGTTTTTGCCATACATTGTCATGATATCACCATGGGTTTACATATGCTTATTTCTAGAAAGTTCTTCATTTTATCTTGTTACTTATTGACATGTTCATAGCAATTGTTTATAGTAATTCCTTAAAATCCTTTTTGTTTCTCTAAGATGAGTAGTAATATCTCCTTTTCATTCCCAATTTTAGTAATTTGAGTCTTATTGTCATAGATAGTCTATCCAAAGATTTTTCAATTATGTTGATAACAAAAAATTCTTTGTTTTGATTTTTCTTAAGTTGCTTCCTATTGTTTATTTTTCCTCTCATATTAATACCCACCTCTGTTTGTTTTGGAACTTGTCTGCTCTTCTTTAGCTAGTTCCCTTTCCTTGAAAACTGCTTTTGCTGCATGTATAAGTTTTAGTATTTTGTGTTTTTATTTTCTTTCATCGCAAATATTTTCTTATTTCATGGTGACTTATTTTTAAACTATAATTTATGAGTATTTTGTTTAATTTCTGTATTTTTGTATATATTCCAAATTTCTTTTTGTTATTTATTTTATTTCATTCCATTGTCAGAGAACATACTTTGTATGATTTCAAATCTTATAAGTGTATTGATATTTCCTGGTGGCCTACTGGTTAGTGTTTGGTACTTTCAATACCATGGCTTGTCTTCATTCCCTGGTTGGAGAACTGAGATCCCACAAGCTGCATGGCATGGCCAAAAAGGGAAAGAAAATAAATACATTGGGACTTACTTTATGGACAAGCATCTACTCTGTCCTGGAAAATGCTGTGTGTACACAGGGGAATAATATGTATTCTATTGCTTTTGAGTGGTACTATTCTATAAATATCCATCAGGTCTAATCGAGTTATATTCAGTATTATTGTTCAATACATAACCAAATTGTAGTACTGATACCTTCTACCACTATTATTGAATCACCCATTTCTCTGCCTTCAATTTTGCAGTTCTACCTTTTTTTGCTTCATGTATTTTGGGCTCTATTTTTAGAGACTTATATTTGTTTTATCTTCTTAACAGGTTGCTAGATTTATCATCATAAAATGTTTGTCTCTGGTAAACAATTTTGTCTTTAACTCTATTTATTTAATATTAGTATGCTCACTCCAGGTTTTCTTTTGTTAATATTTCACGGTATGTATATTTTTTCATCCTTTCAAATAATTTGTGTCTTTGAATCGTAGTATGTAGTTAAGTGATTTAAACTGTTTTCTATTTAACTTTTAACTTTAATTTTGATATTTAATCCATTTAAGTGTAATGTTAATAAATACCTATAATGTAAGATTTGCATCTTTAATTGGTTATTTGATTTTTATTTGTCATATTCACCTCACTGGTGGCTCAGACAGTAAAGCGTCTGCCTACAGTGTGGGAGACCTGGGTTCAATCCCTGGGTTGGGAAGATCTCCTGGAGAAGGCAATGGCAACCCACTCCAGTATTCTTGCCTGGAAAATCCCATGGAAGGGGGAGCCTGGTAGACTACAGTCAATGGGGTCAGAAAGCATCGGGCATGACTGAGCGACTTCACTTTCACTTTCATATATACTTTATTAGTTTATTTCTCAGTTAATACCTTATTTTAGATTAAAGAGGTATGGTCTTATGTACTATTCTAATTCCTCTTTTATTTCTTTTACTCTTATTTTAAAAATTAATTTATTGGTTCTAGGATTAATAATCAACATCACAATTTTAACAATCTATTTTTAATAATGAAAACATAATTATAATGTGTCAAAGTATTATTCCTTCATAGCCTCATTCTCTCCTCCCTCCTTTCTGCTGTTAGTCTTACAAATTACTGTCTTTACACTGCATGTCTATATCAATCCATATTTGTAATTAATGCTTTATGCAGCTATCTTTTATAAAATATAAGAAATTGTTATAATAAAAAAGTTTTTTATATTTACTTATATAATTATCTTTAATGGTGAGCTTTAATTTTTTATGTGAGTTAGTATCGAATGTTCTTTCATTTCAACCTTAAGAACTCCCTTAGACATTTTGTTTTGGCAGATTTGCTATGGACAAGTCATCTTAGATCAGTTTATTTGAGAATATCTTAATTTGACTTGCATATTTAGAAGACAGTTAATATAGAATTCTTGGTTGACAGTCTTCCTTTTAATTTTTAGTTTTTTAGAACTTGGTATCACTTCACTAGTCTCCATGATTTCTGATACTAAATCTGCTGTTAACCTTGTTGACAAGCCCTTGGAAACCAGGAGTGCTTCTCTTTTGCTGCTTTGAAAATCATGTCTTTCTCTTGGACAGTTTGATTATGATGTGTCTATGTGTTTATATCTTTGAGTTATCCTCCTTGGAATTTGTTGAGCTGTTTGGCTATGTAGATGAATCTTATTCAACTAATATTTTGACTCCGTAACTTATATTCGGTTCTTTTAAAAAGAATTTCTATTTTTGACAGTCTCTATCTGGTTAGATATCATTTTCATGTTTTGCTTTAGTTTTTTAGACATGGTTTCATTTAAGACTTTAAACATGTTTGATGTACCTGATTTAAAGTTGTTGTTTAGTGAATGCAGTGCTGGGTTTCTGCAAGCTTAGTTTCTATTGATTGCTCTATTTTATTTTATTTTTCCTCTATGGACCTTATTTCTGTACATGGCTTACAATTTTTAAAAAATGGACATTTTAAATAATATAATGTGACAACTGTAGAAATAAGATTCTTGCCATTTTCCAGTGTTTATTTGTCACTGTTTAGTGATTTTTCTAAATTATGTAAAATCTGGACTCTTTTCCTTGTGTGTCCACTAATGCTGTGTTCAGTTAGCTTATCAGTCAGTTAAGAATTGGACAGATAATTCTTTTGATCCCTGGGACCTATGAGTCTCTGTCTTTGTTGAGAGCTTCAGGCATGTGTTTGATATTTTCAGCACTTGGCCACACAGTTTACAACTGTGTTAGCTTTTAATATCTGCTTGCACAGACTCAAGGTTAGGCCAGAAGTGAGAGGTTGAGGGCATTTTCAGGTCTTTTCTGAGCAAATGCACTGCCCTATGCATGGCCTTCTGGTTTCCTAGAAAAATTTTTGAACTTTTCAAATCTACCTATGACTGTCTCATGCCCTGGTTTTCTTAGTAAGCTTTTTGGTTAGCCAATCATCTGCCCTGTTATAAAGCACTTCAGGCACCTGCAGTGCTTAGCAAAGTCTGATTTTCAGTAAAAGCCTCGGGGAAGAGGCTTTTTGTACTGTGTGTGCTGAATCAAGTTATATAACAACAGCCTTGCAAATGGTGGTAATTCAGGGAGTTAACAGGTCAAATAATGAGAATTCCCTGGAGGTTGGGCTTTGCTGGAGCTCTAACCCTCTGACCCTGTTCTGCCTCTTCAAGGATTTTTTTTTTGTTTTCTTTTTTTTTTTTTACTGACTGTATTATCAGTTTTCAAGGGTACTGCAGGTCTGAGGGGGAACCTGGGAATAGTGTGAGTTAAATTGCCACAAATCCTGGAGTCCTTACTGAGAATCAGCTATTTTTCCCAGATAAGCATTCCCCAGATGGCTTCAAACCCATGGTTAATTTCCAGAGTCCTAAAAAAAAAGTTTTGATTCTGTTTTTGCCAATGTTCTTGTGGCTTTTATGGAAGAGATAATTTGTTTGAATTTGGTCCTCATTCTACCAGTTTCCTGACATCTGCACCATTAAATGGAGATTTTCATTTAAGTTTCCACAAACTTATTATTTTTTCACAAAATATATTAAATAATGATAGTATATGTTCAAGTTGATTATTTTGAGACAGAGACAGAGAGGTTTGTGTGGGTATATTGTTGTTGTTCAGTCGCTAAGTTGAGTCCGATTCTTTGTGACCCCCATGGACTGCAGCATGCCAGGCTTCTTGTCTTTCACTGTTTCTCAGAGTTTTCTCTGACTGTTGAGTCAGATGCTATCTAACCATCTCACTGCCTTCCCTAAATTCTTGAGTGACATCTGTGAGCTCTTTATTTTCAGTTTCTACAATATCAAAACATCTCTAGGCTGTCTGTATCTCAGTATTTGGTTAAATATCTTAGAAACATAGAAACCAACCTATCCAGGAGATTTTAGCTGAAAATGGATCTTAGATTGCTCTCCTTGTATTTACACGCTAAGGAAGATGAAGTGCTAACTACAAATGCATCTTATCTCGGAGAGCATCATCAGTGTTCTTTTCTGCCTATACTTCTGAAGCAAGTAACTTTCACTTTATTCCTGTGATCCCTCTCTACTATTTATTTATTAATGATTTAGTTAACCTAACCAACCAACCAAACAACATTACGTTTCTTATGCAAAAGAGCTTTTAAAAAAGTTTTTTGCAGGTTAACAAATTTTTGAAAATTTAAAGAATACAAGTAATAAATAACCAATGGATAGAAAGTAAAAGATATAGATACGTAAAGGGAAAAAGTGAAAACCAACTTAGATTCTACCACCAAGAAATTATTACTTCTAAAACTTAGTTATATATCTCCAGATTTTCCCATGTAAACATGCATGGAGATGTGTTAAAGATTTTAACATGCATGTAGAATTATTTGTCAGAATATATTATATCTAATTACTGTTTAAAATATAAATTATATATCATATGGGATGTATGCTTCCATTTTTAATGATTATCCCTTACTCATTTAACCCTCTACTATGGTTTAAGTAATAAATACTTGGGTTTATTTATATCCAAGCTATTGGATATTAGGCTGCTTATGTTAGTGCCTATCATTAGCATCATGATAATAAATGAGCTAAATATTTTCATATTTGATAATTTATTTTTAATGAAAATTTCACAAAGCTGTTATTGATGGATCAGTGACTTTTATTGGACTTTTGACACATGTAACTAAATTTGTAAGATGTAACTTAGCAATTTGCATTCTAAGCATAAGGTTACTGAGTCTTAGCATTACCTTTGATCTTTGTCAGTCTTTGTATTATGTTTTAAAGACTTCTCTTTAAAAATCTTCCCAGTATTTTCATGTTTAGGTTAATGGGTGTTTTTTCCCCCATTGATATGAAGAACTTTTGATCTATTTAGGATATTTAGCCTTTTTGTTTCATATATTGTAGTTTGGCCATTAAAATTGCGTGTGTGTGTGTGTGTGTGTGTGTGTGTGTGTGTAACAAAGAAAAAACAAAAGAAGGGTAAGAGCTAGGGTATATATACATATAAAATATTTACCTTAAGGTATTGGCTGATGGGACTATTGGGGCTCATGTAACTATGGAATATCTGCAGGATGAGCTAGTAAGCTGGAATACCTGATGTTAAAATTCAAGTTCAAAGGCCATCTACTGGCAGAATTCCCTGTAACTCAAGGGATATCAGTCATTTTTTCTGTTCAAACTTTTCAGCTATTGAAATGAGACTCACCCACTTATGAAGGGCAATCTGCTTTACTCAGAGTACACTGCTTTAAATGTTAATTTCATCCAAAAACACCATCCAAGAAACAACCAGAGTGTTTGACTACTCATCTGGACACTATGGCCCAGCCAAGTTGAGAAGTAAGCTTAGCTACATGGATGTATTGTTTCTGACTTTTCTGCCATGCATAGTAAGGTCCTTTTCCTTGAACAAAGATTTTATAAGTGCTCCTCTTGTGGTTAACATCTGTATTTTTAATCTGTGTATAATTTACTAGGGTAGATAATGTGAGGCTTGGATATCATTTTATATTTTTAGTGGTTAGACAATTCCTCTAGCATTACGTAATAAACAGAATAAATAAAGTGATGTTTATGTTGGGCTTCCCTGGTGGCTCAGTGATAAAGAATCTGCCTGCAGTGCAGGAGCCACAAGGAGACTTGGGTTTGATCCCTGGGTTGGAAGATCCCCTGGAGGAAAGCATGGCAATCCACTCAGTGTTCTTGCCTGGAGAATCCCATGGACAGAGGAGCGGGGCAGGCTGCAGTCCATAAGGTTGCAAAGAGTCAGACATGACTGAAGCGACATAGCATACACAATGATGCTTATATACCTATCTCCTGAACTGGTGAATATGTTATCATACATGGGAAAATGAATTCTTCACATATGATGTTGTTAAGGATCTCGCCATGGCATTTTATCCAGGATTATAAGGATGGATCCACATAATCATAAGAGACCAGATAAAAGGGAGGCAGAGGTGAGATGGTTAATACAGTGAAAGAAACACAGGTTGGAGAAACACACTTCAAAGATGGAAGCATGAGCCATGAGCCAAGTAATGCAGGAACCATCTAGAAGCCAGAAAAGAATAAGAAATGGATTCCTGGAGCCTTCAGAAAGCCCACTGCTCTCCAGACACCTTGGTTTTAACCTACTGATACTGATTGTGGACTTCTATCCTCCAGAACTGGAAGATAATAAATTTGTGTTCTTTTAAGCCACTGAATGTATGGTTATTTGTTTAAAAAGCAAGAGGAAACTAATGCACATTATTTATTGAATAATTCATCACGTACTGACTTGATATTTGGCATTTATGATGACTTTTCCAGGGATGATAATTAGCAAATGACAAACTGGTATATTTTAATCATAAATCATGTTTCCTTCAATCTCAGAGGACTGTCATGTCTTTTATCCCATATAAGGAGAAAGGAGGTATTTGGCAAAACAATTGTCTTTATCAAGGCAAGCAGAGAGACAGTTCCATCTTTTTTTTTTTTTTTTTTTCTATAAAGAACAAAACTCAGACTCAGCTTTCACATTTCTGTTCTCAGAAAAGACATATCCCTTTGCCTAGGCTAGCTAGGCAAACTCTTGTTGCTAAATACTAGAATAAAATGCCACAAGGGCATTAAAGAAAAGTTAATCCTTTTTATCCCAGAAGCGATTAAAATGAAGGAAGGGAGAAGAAAGCAATAGGAAGAGAGATGCTCATAGATGAATCTTGTCTCTCTCTCCAGGTTTGAGTGGAGGGAAAAATGATAGTGCAGGGGCTTTCTTCCACGCTCTGGAAGAAACTTTGCTACATAGCTTCTCTACCTGATAATGTGAGATCCAAGCAGAGCTTCTGTGGGAGGGGCATTGCTTAGTGAGAAGAGTGCATTTAGTAGTCTGCACTCATGAGCCTCCCTAAGCCTCCATATATCTGAATACAGATTTTAGAGTCAGATATGCTCTGATGCTCACCACAGGCTTCACAATGGTGGCTGACAGCCTAGGCCAGAGGGTAGAAAGAAAATCTGGCAGCTGCAGACATTCTTGATGGCAGATTCAGCAGAGGGAAGCTTCTTGAGCAGGTAGGGTCTACTAGGTTAGGGAAGGCACACTGAACATGCCCAGAGACTGAGAAAGAAGAAGCCATGTGTTCATTAGCTATTATGTGGTCTGAGATGCCATGTTTCTCCTGTAGATCATTAGAGCAGACTCCTGATTGGTTTCCCTGTTTCCACTTTTATCCCTTTATAGTCTGTTCCACATATATCAGCCAATACTTATGAACTCTGCTCAAAACCCTCTGAAACCGGTGAGATGTTTTTCTGTCTCACAAAGAGTAAAAGCCAAAGTCCTTTATAAACTATCCTCTACTACCTTTTCTATGTCATTCTCTACCACTTGCCCTCTCAATTATTCCCCTTCTGCTCCTCTGGTCCACTTTGTTTTCCCTTCTAATATGCTAAGTACACTCCCTCCTCAAGACCTTTGCACTTGCCTTTCTCTTTCCTGTAAATCTCTTCTTCTGGGTATTTGCATGACTCATGTCATCATTTCCTTCCAGTCTCTACTCAAATACCACTTTTTGGAAAGTCATTGGCCCATGACTTTATATAAAATAGTACCCACGACATGACTTACTCCCCCACCTCCCATTTCCTCTTTTATTTTACTTCTATGTACCATCATCTGATAGGATATATTTGTTCCAGTATTTTTTTTTGTCTTTTACCACTAGAATATGGAAAGAACAATGCCTGGGGCATGGTGGAGACTCAGTACCCATTTGTTGATTTCAATGAATTAATCAGCCACAGCCAACAGAACTATAGTAGACTGCTGAGGATATGTCTGTTCTTTCTTTCTTTTTTTTAACTAATTTATTTTTCCTTGAAGGATAATTGCTATACAGAATTTTGCTGTTTTCTGTCAAACCTCAACATGAACCAGCCATAGGAATACACATATGCCCTCCCTTTTGAAACTCTCTCCCCGTCCCAACCGTCTAGGTTGATAACAAGCTCCTGTTTGAGTTTCCTGAGCCATACAGCAAATGCCCGTTGACTATCTATTTTACATGCAGGTCAGGAAGCAACAGTTAGAACAGGATATGGAACAACAGACTGGTTCCAAATAGGAAAAGGAGTACATTAAGGCTGTATATTGTCACCCTGCTTATTTAACTTATATGCAGAGTACATCATGAGAAACACTGGGCTGGAGGAAGCACAAGGTGGAATCAAGATTTCTGGGAGAAATATCAATAACCTCAGATATGCAGATGACACCAGCCTTATGGCAGAAAGTGAAGAAGAACTAAAGAGCCTCTTGTTGAAAGAGAAAGAGGAGAGTGCAAAAGTTGGCTTAAAGCTCAACATTCAGAAAACTAAGATCATGGCATCTGGTCCCATCACTTCATGGAAAATAGATAGAGAAACAGTGGAAACGGTGTCTGACTTTATTTTTCTGGGCTCCAAAATCACTACAGATGGTACTGCATCCATGAAATGAAAACATGCTTACTCCTTGAAGGAAAGTTATGACCAACTTAGACAGCATATTAAAAACCAGAGACATTACTTTGTCAACAGAGGTCAATCTAGTCTAGGCTATGGTTTTTCCAGTGGTCATATATGGATGTGAGAGTTGGATATAAAGAAAGCTGAGCACCGAAGAATTGATGCTTTTGAACTGTGGTGTTGGAGAAGACTCTCGAGAGTCCCTTGGACTGCAAGGAGATCCAACCAGTCCATCCTAAAGGAGATCAGTCCTGGGTGTTCATTGGAAGGACTGATGTTGAACCTGAGACTCCAATACTTTGGCCACCTGATGTGAAGAGCTGACTCATTTGAAAAGACCCTGATGCTGGGAAAGATTGAGGGCAGGCGGAGAAAGGGAGGACAGAGGATGAGATGGTTGGATGGCATCACCAACTCAATGGACATGGGTTTGGGTGGACTCCGGGAGTTGGTAATGGACAGGGAAGCCTGGCATGCTGCGGTTCATGAGGTCACAGAGTCGGATAAGACTGAGCGACTGAACTGAATGTATGTTTCCGAATTACTGTTTCCATGCATCTCACCCTCCCCTCCCCTCTCCCCATGCCCATAAGTCTATTCTCTATGTCTATTTCTCCATTATTGCCCTGTAAATAACTTCTTCAGCACCTTTTTTCTCAATTCCCCATATATGTGTTAGAATATGTTATTTATCTTTCTGATTCACTTCACTCTGTATAATAGGTTCTAGATTCATCCAGTACAGTAGAGCTAACTAAAATGTGCTGCTTTTATGGCTGAGTAATAGTCTGTTGTATATATATACCACAACTTCTTTATCCATTCATCTGTCAATGGGCATCTATGTTGCTTTCATGTTCTAGCTATTGTAAATAGTGCTTCAGTGTACAGTGGGATACATGTGTCTCTTTCAATTTTGGTTTCCTCAGAGTATATGCCTAGGAGTGGGATTGTTGGGTCATATGGTGATTTTATTCCTAGTTTTTTAAGGAATCTCCATACCGTCTTCCAAAGTGGCTATATCAATTTACATTCCCACTAACAATGCAGGAGTGTTCCCTTTTCTCCACATCCTTTCCAGCATTTATTGTTTGTAGACTTTTTGATAATGGCCATTTTGACTGGTGTGAAGTGATATCTCATTGTAGTTTTGATTTGCATTTCTCTAATAATGAGCAATGTGGAGCATCTTCTCATGCGTTTGTTAGCCATTTGTATGTCTTCTTTGGAGAAATGTCTGTTTAGGTCTTTTCCCCACTTTTTGATTGGGTTATCTATTTTTCTGGTATTGAGTAGTGTGAGATGCTTATTTATTTTGGAAATTAATCCTTTGTCAGTTGTTTCATTTGCTATTATTTTCTCCCATTCTGAGGGCTATCTTTTCACCTTTTTTATAGTTTCCTTTGCTGTGCAAAAGCTTTTAAGTTTAATCAGAACCCACTTGTTTACTTTTGTTTTTTATTTCTGTTACTCTAGGAGGTAGGTCATAGAGGATCTTGAGTTGATTTATGTCATCGAGTGTTCTGCCTATGTTTTCCTCTAAGAGATTTCTATTTTCTGATCTTCCATTTAGGTCTTCAATCCATTTTGAGTTTGTCTTTGTGTATGGTGTTAGGAAATTTTCTAATTTCATTCTTTTACATGTAGCTGTCCAGTTTTCCCAGCACCATTTATTGAAGAGGCTATCTTTTCTCCATTTTATATTCTTGCCTCCTTTGTCAAAAATAAGGTACCCAGAGGTGCATGGGTTTGTTTCTGGGCTTTCTGTCTTGTTCCATTGGTCTATATTTCTGTTTTTGTGCCAGTACCGTACTGTCCTGATGACTGTAGCTTTGTAGTATAACATGAAGTCAGGAAACTTGATTCCTCCAGCTCCATTCTTCTTTTCAAGACTGCTTTGGCTATTCGGGGTCTTTTGTGTTTCCATATGAATTGTGAAATTTTTTTGTTCTGATTCTGTTAAAAATATCATTGCTAATTTGATAGAGATTGCATTGAATCTGTAGATTTCATTTGGTAGTGTAGTCATTTTCACAATATTGATTCCTCCTACCCAGGAACTTGGACTATCTCTCCATCTGTTTCTGACATCTTTGATTTCTTTCATTAGTATCTTATAATTTTCTATGTACAGATCTTTTGTCTCCTTAGGTAAGTTTATTCCTAGATATTTAATTCTTTTTGTTGCAGTGGTGAATGGGATTGATTCCTTAATTGCTCTTTCTGATTTTTCATTGTTAGTATATAGAAATGCAAGTGATTTCTGTGTATTGATTTTGTATCCTGCAACTTGCTAAATTCACTGATTAGCTCTAGTAATTTTCTGATACCATCTTTAGGGTTTTCAATGTACAGTATCATGTCATCTGCAAACAGTGAGAGTTTTACTTCTTCTTTTATGACCTGGATTCATTTTATTGCTTTTTCTTCTCTGATTGTTGTAGCTAGGATTTCCAGCAGTATGTTGAATAATAGTGGTGAAAGTGGACACCCTTATCTTGTTCCTAATCTTAGGGGGAATTCTTATAGTTTTTCACCATTGAGAATAATGTTTGCTGTAGACTTATCTCATATAGCCTTTACTATGTTGAGGTAGGCTCCTTTGATGCCCATTTTTTGAAGGTTTTAATCATAAATAGGTGCTGAATTTTTTCAAAGGCTTTTTCTGCATCTATTGAGACATTTATATGGCTTTTATTTTTCACTTTGTTAGTATGGCATACCACATTGATTGATTTCTATATATTGAAGGATCCTTGTACCCCTGGAATAAACCCAACTTGATCATGGTGCATGAGCTTTTTGATGGCTTGCTGAATTCTGTTGGCAAAAATTTGAGATTTTTACATCTGTGTTCATCAGTAATTTTATCCTATAGTTTTCTTTTTTGTTTGTTGTCTTTGTCTGGTTTTGGTGTCAGAGTGATGGTGGCCTCATAGAATGAGTTTGGAAGTCGTCCCTCATCTGCAATTTTTTGAAAGGGTTTTAGAATGATAGGTATTATCTCTTCTCTAAATGTTTGATAGAATTCTCCTGTGAAACCATCTGGTCCTGGGCTTTTGTTTTTTGGATGATTTTTAATCACAGCTTCAATTTCAGTGCTTGTAATTGGATTGTTCATAATTTCTATTTCTTCCTAGTTCAGTCTCGGAAGATTGAACTTTTCTAAGAATCTGTCCATTTCTTCCAGGTTATCTATTTTATTGCCATATAGTTGTCCATAATAGTCTCTTATAATTCTTTGTATTTCTGCATTGTCTGTTGTAATCTCTCATTTCTAATTTTGTTGATTTGATTCTTCTCTCTTTTTTCTTGATGAATCTGGCTAAGGGTTTTGTCAATTTTATCTTCTCAAAGAACCAGCTTTTAGTTTTATTAATATTTACTATTGTTTTTTTCATTTCTTTTTCATTTATTTCTGCTTGGATCTTTATGATTTCTTTTCTTCTACTAATTTTTTTTTTCTTCTTTTTCCAGTTGATTTAGGTGTAAAGTTAGGTTGTTTCTTCGATGTTTTTCTTGTTTCTTGTGGTAGGATTGTATTGCTATAAACTTCCCTCTTAGAACTGCTTTTATTGCATCCCATAGGTTTTGAGTTGTCATGTTTTCATTGTCATTTGTTTCTAGAAATTTTTTGTTTTTCCTTTTGATTTCTTCAGTAGTCTGTTGGTTGTTTAGAAATGTGTTGTTTAATCTCCATGTGTTTGTGTTTCTTACAGGTTTTTTTCTTGTAATTGATATCTAGTCTCATAGCATTGTGATCAGAGAAGATGCTTGATACAATTTCAGTTTTCTTAAATTTACTGAGATTTGATTTGTGACCCAAGATGTGGTCTATCCTGGAAAATGTTCCTTGTGCACTTGAGAAGAAGGTATATTCTTCTGCATTTGGATTGAATATCCTGAAGATATCCATGAGATCCAGCTCATCTAATATATCATTTAAGACTACTTGTATTTCCTTCTTAATTTTCTGTTTTGATGATCTGTCCATAGGTGTGAATGGGGTGTTAAAGTCTCCTACTATTATTTTGTTACTGTCAGTTTCTCTTTTTATGTCTGCTAGTGTTTGTCTTATGTATTGAGATGCTCCTATATTGGATGCATAGATATTTACAATTGTTATGTCTTCCTTTTGGATTGACCCCTTGATCATTATGTAGTGTCTTTCCTTATCTCTTATAATCTTTATTTTAAGGTCTATTTTGTCTGATATGAGGGTTGCTACTCTAGCTTTCTTTTGCTTCCCATTTGCATGGAATATATTTTTCCATCCTCTCACTCTCAGTCTATGTGTGTCTTGAGATTGAAGTGGGCTTCTTGTAAACAGCATATATATGGGCCTTGTTTTTGTGTCCATTAAGCCAGTCTGTGTCTTTTGGTTGGAACATTTAATCCATTTACATTTAAAGTAATTATTGATATATATGTTCCAATTGCCATTTTATAATTATTTGGGGTTGATTTTATAGATCTTTTTTCTTCCATTTTATTTCTTGACTATAGAAGTCTGTTTAACATTTGTTGTAAAGCTGGTTTGACAATAGTGAATTCTTTTAACTTTTGCCTGTCTGAAAAGCTTTTTATTTCTCCATCAATTTTGAATGAGATCCCTGCTGGGTACGGTAATCTTGGTTGTAGATTTTTTCCTTTCAGTACTTTAAAATATATCCTGCCATTCCCTTCTGGCCTTCAGAGTTTCTGCTGAAAGATCAGCTGTTAAGCATATGAGATTTCCCTTGTATGTTACTTGTTGCTTCTCCCTTGCTGCTTTTAATATTCTTTCCTCGTGTTTAGTCTTTTTTAGTCTGATTAGTGTGTGTCTTGGCTTGTTGCTCCTTGGGTTTATCCTGTATGGGACTCTTTGTCTCTCTTGGACTCAGTTGGCTATTTCCTTTTCCATACTGGAAAAATTTTAAGCTATAATCTCTTCAAAATTTTTCTCATACCCTATATTTTTCTCTTCTTCTTCTGGGACCCCTATAATTTGAATGTTGGTGCATTTGATATGGTCCCAGAGGTCTCTGAAGCTGTCCTCAGCTCTTTTCATTCTTCTATTTTATTCTGCTCTTCAGAAGTTATTTCCACTATTTTATCTTCCAGCTCAGTGATTTGTTCTTTTGCTTCAGATATTCTGCTGTTGATTCCTTCTTGAGTATTTTTAATTGTCTGTCTCTGTATGTTTTTTCTTTAATTATTCTAGGTCTTTGTTGATTGATTCTTGCATTTTCCCCATTTTGTTTTCAAGGTATTTGATCATCTTCACTATCATTATTCTGAATTTTTTCTCAGGTAATTTTCGTATTTCCTCTTCATTTATTTGGACTTCTGTTTCTAGTTTTTTATTTTCTTCCTTCGTTTGTGCAGTATTTATGATTTTCATTTTTTTTAAAGTTATTGTGTTTGAGGTCTCCTTTTCCCAGGCTTCAAGGAAAGTTGAATTCTTTCCTTGAAGAATGTTGAATTCTTTTTTCTTTTCGTTTCTGCCCTCCTAAAGTTGGTCCAGCAGTTTGTGTGAGTTTCATATAGGGTGAGATTTGTGCTGAGTTTTTGTTTGTTTGATTTTCCTCTGATGGGCAAGGCTGAGTGAGGTGGTACTCCTGTCTGCTGTTGATTGTGTTTGTATTTTTGTTCTGCTTGTTGTTTAGATGAGGCTTCCTGCACAGGGTGCTACTGTTGATTGGGTGATGTCAGGTCTTGTATTCAGGTGGTTTCCTTTGTGTGAGTTCTCACTATCTGATACTCCCTAGGGTTAGTTCTCTGGTAGTTTAGGGTCTTGCAATCAGTGTTCCCATTCCAAAGCCTCAGGGTTTGATCTCTGGTCAGGAATGAAGATTCCACAAGTGGTTTATTATGGCATTAAGGGAGAGTAAGACAAATATCCCAAAATGAGAAATCAAAGGTGAACCCCAAACAAATGGCAGTTACAAAATCAGGCAAATAATAATTAAAATAATGGCATATATATATACACCCATGAGCAAAGTGAAACTAGTCCAACAAAAGTAAAGTACAGTCGATTGATCTGGCAAACAAAGGAAATCAAAAATTATATTTACCTGTTAAGAACAAAACTAACTTAAGCACAAATTGGAAAACAAAACTAAAGCAAGGTGCCACGTGGAGAATAAAGCAATGTAAACAAAATTAACAGATATGTTGAGAGGAAAGGAAAGAAAGACAAGAAAGAATGAATAGATATGCAGATTTAAATAGAGGTAGATGAAGAAGATTTATGTACATTAAAGAATAACTGCAAGGGGAAAAGAGCAGTAGGAAAGAAAAGAGAAAAGAAAAAGAAGAAAATGCCACAGAACTGCAAAAGTTCAATGTAGAGATAGAAGTTTTTGACAACAATAAAATATGTGGCTGAGGAAAAAGAAAAAAAAAGCTCAAAAGCTTAATTGGATTTCTTTTTTTTAAAATTATATTTATTTATTTTCTAGTGGCAATAAAATTGACAACTACAACAGAGGGGGGGAATAAAGAAAAAGAAAGAAAGAAAGAAAGGACTCCAAAAGAACCTACAGAACAAGTCAAAAAATAAGAATAATAGATGTTTTTCTTAAGTCACTGCTGTCAGTCTTTTCTCAAGCTGGGAATCACAGTCCACCTTACCTCCTTATGATACCCTCCAACACTGTACTGATCTCTGGACCTCTGTGGGAGCTGCTCAGATTCTAATATGGTCCTACTCCTGTGTGTTGTTGCCTCCAATGTTCACAGCTATCAGAGCTAGTGTGTTTTCTTTTGTGGGAACTCTCAATGGCCTTTTATTTATTCCATAAACACAGAGTCTGCTTAGTTGATCATGTGGATTTAATCTGCAGCTTGTACAGCTGGTGGGAAGGTTTTGGGTCTTCTTCCTTAACACACTGCCCCTGGGTTTCAATCGTGGTGTTGTTTCCACCTCTACATGTGGGTTCTCCACTGGAGTTTAGCTCCTGAGGCTCCTCTGGAGGGCTTGGGTTCACCCCTGTGAAGGCCAGGTGTGGAAGTGGTGCAGCTGCTTGGGTTGCAGGGGTTCTGGCAGCACCAGGGAGTCAGGAGTTGGTGGCTAGGGCAGCAGGAAATATAGTTCTCTAGAAAGGCATGACAAACGATATTGGCCAATATGCTCCAGTATTCTTGCCTGGGGAACCCCTTCTCTGACAGAGAAGCCTGGCAGGCCACAGTCTACAGGGTCATAAAGAGTCGTACAGGCCCAAAGCAACCCTGCATGCATAAGCAGAAGACTTTTTTTTTTTTTTTGTCTGTGGCCGCTTTGCCCCACTGAGTTGAGTTTGAAGGTGGTGCAGCTGCTTGGCTTGTAGGGACCTTGGCAGCACTAAGTGTTCAGGGACACAAACTCTCTCCCATAGCAGGAGAGTCTTTTCTGGAGCCTCTTGTAGCTGGTGATCAGAAGATCTCTTTGGCCAGTCTTTTGCCGTAGTTTTGCCTGTTCAGGCACTTAGAGGGATCCCTTGCCTGGGGTCTTTCTCTATTGTTTGGCATGTCAGGCAAGTAGACAGGCCCCCCTGAATGGGGTCCTCCTCTGTAGATTGGTGCATCAGGCATTTAAAGGGGCACCCTGGGTGAGGTCCTACTCTGTAGTTCAGTGCATCAGGCGTTTGATGGGCCAGCCTCTCTCTTGTTCAGCTGCTGATGCTGGCATGTGGAGAGAGAGAGAGGCTATGGTGATGGCTCCACCCACTATGCCTGAATCAGCAGTCCTGCCTTGTTTCCATGGCTGCCTGGCTTTCCTCCATAGACAATTCCCACCACGATCTCCACCCTCACATCCCCTCCATCTGTTTTCCCCCAGTCAACAGCAGCCTCTAACTTCCGCAATCCCAATCTCTAAACTCCAGCTCGCAGACGCTGCCCTTTCCAGGAGACCTGTGTTCCTGCCCACATATGTATGACTGCAACAAGGACTGTCTGATTCTCATTCCATTTAGGCTGCCACAGGTCAGCTGTTTCACTCTCAGCCTTAAATGTTTCTCCTCTGACAATTGCCTGGATGTGAGTATCGGACCCCTGCTTCAGTTCCCCCACCCGTCGAGCGTAGGTCCAGTCCTACTAATATTCCCATTTCCACCCCCTAGTTCCTAAGTCCTACCAAGTTCTGTATATTCTTTTCTACTGTTCAGGTCCTCCTTTCTTCTCTCAGTTGGTGTTCTACATGCACTTCTGTGTCTGAAGGTGTATTCCTGAAGAATCTGTGGAGAGAGATGTACTCCACATACACCTACTCCTCCGACATCTTGTTCTCTATGTCTGTTCTTTAATATTGAAGAATAATGTGGAGCTATTTGGGATATCTCTGTTTTTGAATTAAATTTCTTCCTGTTAATTTAAAGTGAGGGACACATCTATGCATTTCCAGTTGTGGCCTTGTACTCAATATTTAGGCAACAGTCTCCTATTAATGATAAAGGGAAGAACAAATTATAAATTCTACTTTAATCTGAGGGGTCAAAGAGAAAAGAGCCCTGTTGCTTTTATAAAGCAGGAATGTTCATGCCATCTCATTGTTATTAAAAATCTTCCATAAATTTTATTCTCTCAAGAGTACTGCCTGGCTGATTCTTTCCTCTCATATTATATTTTATTTTGCCTCTGATATTATTGAACATCGCATGAGAATGAATAATGGTAGAGTACATATATTTCCAAGAATGTCGCTTAGGTCTGTGAACATTTAAATGTCCTGCCTGATATGGCAGACTTGATCCCATGCCAATACCTTTCAAAATATGTTGACTAGTACCATGGAGTGATAGTTATTCTTTAGTATATTGAAAAATTTATAATTATACTTTTCCCCTAGAGTATTCATGCTATAAGTTATATAAATAAATGATGCTGTGAGGGATGAGGCTACCTGAAACTTACTATTACTCCTCAGTCCTCAGAGTCCCAGTTCATTAACTGGACCCAGAGGATCTTCATAGTAGTTTCATGAAGTGCCTATTTTGACGTGGAATTCAGTTTTTGGGTATTGAATAATTCATGACTTTTTAACAGTGAATAATGTACCTTGTAGGATCAGCTTCTTGCTGCTCTTGTTCTGCTAATAGCAGATTCCTGAACTTCCACGAATTAAATTCAACTATATTTCTGGGAATATGATGATAAAATGAAAGAATAATGACTGTTGACTGATGAATTTATTGAAGATGGTTTGTTCCACTTAGTTTTAGATTGTCAGCATCTGCTCTGTTAAAAGCATTGGATTTCAATTTGTAACGTATTAGATGTATCTTTTAAACAAATGAGCTTTGAAAAGTATCAATGTCTTAGATAAGCCCCTGCATACTAACTCCTATACCACATTTTACCTACAATTTATGTCTTCTCTTAAATGTTTAACAACTTTCTGAACCCCAAATGATTTAGACTATGACTTTTCTGAGCCTTAGAAGTGTTGGCTCTAACAGATAATGTACCCTTGCAATCAAAGACAGCCAGGAATGTTTTGTGGTGTTACATGACCAACCTAGATAGCATATTAAAAAGCAGAGACATTACTTTGTCAACAGAGGTCAATCTAGTCTAGGCTATGGTTTTTCCAGTGGTCATATATGGATGTGAGAGTTGGATATAAAGAAAGCTGAGCACCGAAGAATTGATGCTTTTGAACTGTGGTGTTGGAGAAGACTCTTGAGAGTCCCTTGGACTGCAAGGAGATCCAACCAGTCCATCCTAAAGGAGATCAGTCCTGGGTGTTCATTGGAAGGACTGATGTTGAAGCTGAAACTCCAATACTTTGGCCACCTCATGCGAAGAGTTAACTCATTGGAAAAGACCCTGGTGCTGGGGCGGGGGCGGGGGGGGTGGCGGGAGGAAAAGGGGATGACAGAGGATGAGATGGCTGGATGGCATCACCGACTCGAAGGATATGAATTTGGGTAGACTCCGGGAGAGTTGGTGATGGACAGGGAGGCCTGGCATGCTGCAGTTCATGGGGTCGCAAAGAGTTGGACACGACTGAGCAACTGAACTGACTGACTGACTGATGTCTAATTATGGGAAAGAGTCTTTTCAGTTTTCCAGAGTGTTATATTATGCAAGAGAATTCAATGAGGATTATTTTATGCTTATACAATATTTCTTCAGAACAAGGGCAAAAAATATGTGTGTTTATAAAAGTGACTTTTTCAAAGCCCCCCTTAATTCTAATACTCAATTTAAAATGCCCTTTTGAGAAGCCCCTTGAAACTGGAAAAAATAATAAATTAAAGACCCTTAAGTATACAAAGTTTATCTAGCTGCTCTGCAGAAGTTTTGCCAAGTCAAGTCATGATACTCAAGAAATAATATTTCAAAAGAGAGCTATGCAAATCTAGGGAGGATATAAGTCCAGAAGGGTAGGTACAGACCAGGATCTAGGTAGCTTAAAAAATATGAGTGAGGCTTATGCATTTTCCTCTTCATGTAAAAATACTTTTTAGAAGAGATATTGACTGAGGAAAGAAGTTCTGTATCCTGGCAACTAGGGGAAGGAAGAATAAATTAAGAAAGAGAACAGGGCATTGGTTGTAAGAAATGATTTTATTTTCTTTCTCTGCAAGGCATCCATAGTGGACTCATAATATTCAATACGAAGATCATTTACTTAGACCTGAAGTTCTTCTGTGGTCAGAATAATACACTGTCTTAATGTTAAAAGTATGCTTTGGTGTGTTGTGAAGAAGAGGTAAATACTCACCGAAAGCAGACACTCTGATCAGTTAAAATGGGGACTGAAAGAAACGTGGCCATTCTGTGTTTGTATTAGTTTGGGAGCTGCCATTGTTACCTAACGAGACATGGCATTCACTCCCCTGTGCACAGTAAAGCCAAGCTACTGCCAGCAGGCCATGCTGAAGGGAAGCGCAGGGTTTATAGTAAGGCGCCAGACCTGGAGTCCGGGACAGATAGTGCTGAAAAAGCCAGACCTCTGTGATGGATTTCAGCAAAGCATTTTCAGGGCAAGGTGAGGGGCATCTCACGATCTTTGATCAGCTCGTGCACAATTCTGACTGGTTGGTGGTGGGGTGACAAGGCGGTGCCACAGGGTTTAGCAATATTATTTCTTAGTACCAGTAGATCTGAGGGTTATGTGCTCAAGGTTACTAAATAGTTAACTTCTTTCATTTGGTGGGGTTTTTAGCATCTGTAAAATAGCTCAGGAAGTGTGTATAAGATGCTATTATCTACCTACTTCAGAGAGAAGCTAAAGCAGGGGACATGGGGGAGGGTTTGTTCCAGGAAGGTCCCATAGGGCCCTGCTCTGTTACACCATAAAAAAATTCCATGGACTTGGTGACTTTTAAATAAGAGACATCTATTTTCTGACAGTTCTAGAGATGACAAATCTAAGATCAAGGTTTGGGCAGGCTTGGTTTCTTCCGAGGTCTCTCTCCTTGGCTTATATATGGCCACCTTCCTGCTGTGTCTCTACATGAACTGTCCTCTGTGCATATGCCTTCTTGGTATCTTGACTTCTTCTTATGAGAAGAGCAGTCATATTGAATTAGGCCCCAGTGTAATGGCATCATTTTAACTTAATAATGTCTTTAAGGACGCTGTTTCCAAATGCAGTCACATTTTGAGGTACTAGAGTATCAGCAGATCAGTTTTGAGAGGAGGAGCATATTTGAGCCCATAACGCTGCACAAGAAATGAAAAATGCTGCTTCATTATAAACACTCAAAAGGAGATAAATACCTAAACCTGAGATTCACCTAAGAATGCTGGAAAGACTTTTTTTGGAATGCCTGCAGTAGGTCACTTATACAAGGGAACTGTTAGGTTGTGAATCTGAAATAGGTACCAGCCCTGTTTAGGTTGTGATCCCTGGATCGTTGTCATTCTCTGAAACAGACTCATCCCAGAATCAGTTGGAATTGTCTTATGTGCCAGATTCCCTAAGAGCAGAGTACTCTTGATCTCTGAGTCTCCTTACTTGCCTCACATACTACACTCCAGTATCCTTGCCCCTTAGAAGCTTAAGTACTAACCAGGGAACATTAGAATGGCTTCTTCAGGTATAGCTATCCTTAGAGTCTCATTGCTCCTTCCTAACACATGTAATCATCGCAAATATAATTTTTCAAGTATTTTTTCATGTTTGCCTTTTCTGCCATCTTATGAGAGTATGGTGGATGGCTGTACACCTGGTAAATCTAAGATACAGAAGATGTTCAATGATTATTTTCTGAATCAATTAATGAAGGAAAATTCAGCCAGTATTCTTTGTGTGTGTGTGTGTGTGTGTGTGTGTGTGTGTGCGCGCGCGCGCGCACGCTCAATCATGTCTGACTCTTTGTGACCCCATGGGATGTAGCTCTCCTGATTCCTCTGTGAAATTTTCCAGGCAAGAGTAAGCATCCTTTAGTCTCTTGCTATGTGCTCAGCACATAGCATGGTTTTCCTGTGAAAATGATGCTGTGGGATCCCCAACCTCAAAGAACAGGAGAACCGATGGGAAGACAAAGCAAAATGAGTGAAATAAAATTGGATATTTGAATGTAAGGTGCTGACGAGACTATCATAGGGGAGAAATGTAAAACAAGAAAAGTTTCTTGAGGTAGGTGGGTTGTGAACTAGACTAGGAAATACAAGATACATCTAGAGAAGGGACGGAGGGGGTGGTCCTAGCATTAAAGCGTAAGAGTTATGGCAATACATTCGACTTTGCCAGGCAAATATTTTTGTTTTGATTTATAAGATAAAGCCCTCTCTGTCTTTCTGAAATGAAAATCTCTTTAAAAAATGTGGCATGGGTTGTTACTTTTTTACCACCACATTACTAAACAGATGACAGTCATTGATTTTGACTAAATGAACAAATTGTGCATGAACACACACACACACATTTTCCAAAAGTGGGATTGGAAGAAAAGAAACTTGATTATTGATAGTGATTAGCAGTGAACTTCTGGAGTAAGTAGTGCCAGATGAATAAAACTTTCAAGTCTGTTTCACACTGAAAGCCAGTTGGCAAAGTTTCACCAAATTAGCTATTAATATTATGTTATTTTTTTCTATCTTTCTTGTGCCAATCAATCAGTACATAAAAATAAAAGATAATTAACCTAAAACCAATACCAATTAAAACGTGTAAAAAGCTCCAAAGAAACTTTTTGCTAGAAAAACACCAGAGAAGTGTTTGGAAAAGAGGAAAGGGGAGAGAACAGATAAAAGTAGCAATGCAACTACCAATGGACAAGGATTGACTAAGCTGCATAAAGACAGGGACTAACTAGATCCATTTAGTTCAGCATTATGTCCTATGGTCCTACAGAGTGCTTCACGCAGAGAGACGTTTAATAGATACTTTACATATAAATACATAATGTATAAATACTTTGTATAAGGCTGATTCTTTACCATCTGAGCCACCAGGGAAGCCCATAATGAATATTTACCATCTAATAACTTTAAATCCCTATTTATGTCAATAAACACTTCCTGATCGTTTACTCCATCAAAAGCAAAAACAAAACTCAAGGGGAAAGATTCAGGAAAAGGATCAAAATGGGCAATTCTATCTAATATATAACACAAATAAAACCTATCTACGAAACACTCACTGACATATAGAACAGACTTGTGGCCATGAGGGAGCGGTGTGTGTGGGGGATGGATTGAGACTTTGGGATTGGCAGATGCAAACCATTATAGATAGAAAGGATAAACACCAAGGTGCTACTGTTTAGTACAGCAAATTATATTCAAACTATATTCAATATCCTGTGATCAATCATAATGTAAAGAATTTTAAGAAGAATACACAGATATACATATATATATAAAAATTACTTTGCTGTACAGCAGAAATTAACACAATGTTGCAAATCAACTATGCTCCGATTAAAAAAAAATGTTGACAAGTCCGGGTAGCCTAGAACTAAGGTCTTGGAGTGAAGTGAAGTTGCTCACTCATATCCAACTCTTTGCGACGCCATGGACTGTAGCCTGTAAGTTTCCTCTGTCCATGGAATTTTCCAGGCAAGAATACTGGAGTGGATTGCCATTTCGTTCTCCAGGGAATCTTCCTGACCTAGGGATCGAACCCGGGTCTCCCACATTGCAGGCAGACGCTTTACCATCTGAGCCACCAGGGAAGCCCTGGTCTTGATCTCAGACAACTGAAAAAAGAAATTAGCATGTGATTGTGGGGAAATATTAGTATTTCAAACCTAGCCTTTTGGGAGGTTCAAGCAAGCAATCTGGAGAAAATGATACACACTGGGAATAAAGCCTGAAATCCCACCAAGACTCAGTCATAGGGCATTTGCGCCGATAAGAACCTTTAATCCACTGGCTCTTTGTTTCTTTTTGGCTTCACATTTTCTCCCCCTACACAACTCTCTGTGATTTTCAGTAATCCTAGTTTTAAGAAATACTTCAATTTGTTGTCTGGAGCTCAGTAAGACAACTCTACTCCATCATTTAAAACATCTTTCCTTTTGGATGGAGGAGGGGTGGGCCATCCTGAAGTGCTGACACCTTCCTTATGAGGCTGTTTCCTGGAGCCAGGGTTATATTAATGAAACTGCTGATCAGGCCTTCAAAAAAAAAAGGGAAAAGAGAGAAGCTATAAATGTGGGTTTTTTTTTTTTTTCCTTTTTAAATCAAACCCATCAGAACTTTTAGAAACAAAAACTTTGTAATAGTCATACCCCAAATCTCCCTCCCTATTTCTTTCTACCTTTCCTGCCCTTAGACTGATGTAAGCACTATTACCTCTGATTGGGACCACAGCAGAAGCTTTCCCATAAGTGTCCTGCTTTGACTGTTACTCTCTTCCTGTCTTTCTGTTCACACCAGAGTCAAAATCATCTTACAATTTAAGTTTCATTATGATAGTCTGCCGGGGTCCAGCCCCAGCGGGTCCGGGGGTCTTGAAGGATGAGTGGCGTCGGCGGAAGAACTGAGCTGAGTTGATGTGTGGTGATGGAGCAGTCTCTAATTTTATTGTTGTTGGTTTACAGTTTTTATGCCCAAAGAACATCCCCATTACATCACACATCATTCAAGGTCTATTTTGCTCTTATCAGGCGCAGCTGTGTGGAGGCTTGTGGGAAAGGCTAGGCTTGAAACTGTTTTCACTCTAGTGACCTCGACCACTATCTGTCTTACTCTGTTCTGAAAACTTTGCCTGTAATCACTGTCTCACACCTGCTACCTTATACCTAAAGAGAAAATAAATGAGGGGTTAACTAAGGCAGATACGGCTGTCCGGTTATGTCCGTACACTCCGGTTATTACAAGGAAAGGGAACAATGAGACAGTCTAGCAGCACTGCTTCAGCAACAAAACCCCACCAACCTTATAAAACTACTATAATGAATTCCTATGTCTACTCTGTCCTAAAGTAATCAATATCTCCAACTATGCTGGCCACAGTTATGAGCATTCCTAAGTCTCATCCCTGTCTGGTCTTCCCAAGGAAGGGAGCCTCCTCTGTGGAGTGGTCAGGGGAGAGGGAGGTGGAACGGCGACCCAAGTGCAAGCCCCTCCAGTGGTGGCCTTGCCATGACCCCCAGAGAACTCTTGGTAAACTTTCCAGTAACTAGTAGGAGGTGTAGTAACCTATTTAAATGTCCCTTACATTCCTCCTTAGCCCCCTGGGAAGGCAATCCACCTTCCCAGATCCCCTGGTTGATAAGGTCTCGGGGGATTATCTCAGGAGAATTCTTTCCAACGGGGACTGACCTATTGAGATGAGCCAGTGTTCCGAGCATGGACAGAACTCCCAAGAAAAATACCAGGGGGGGCCTAGCCCGGGATGCCCCGATAAAGAAAGTCAGCCTTGCAATTGCTTTCTTAGTCTCGTGACCTTGTCATCCGAGCAAGGGGGCCTCCTGACGGCTCCCAGCATCACCAGAGGGGGGTTGGGGGCTAGTCCAGGATGCCCCATAAAGAAAGTCAGTCTTGCAGTTTCGTTCTTAGTCTCGTGACCTTGTCATCTGAGCAAGGGGGCCTCCTGACGGCTCCCGGCAGTAGTCCTCTAGCAAAAGTCTTCAGTTTCAACTTACTCTTAAAGCAAAGACAAAAATCCATAATGGTGTAGTTACTGACCCCCAGTGTTGTTGTTCCATCGCTTAGCTGTGTCTGACTCTTTGCAACCCCAGGGACTGCGGCATGCCAGGCTTCCCTGTCCTTCACTGTCTCCTGGAGTTTGCTCAAATTCACATCCATTGAGTCGGTGATGCTCTTTAACTCTCTCATCCTCTGGGGCTTCCCTGGTGGCTCAGATGGTAAAGAATCTGCCTGCAATGCAGAAGCCTGGGATTCGATGAGGTCAGGAAGATCCCCTGAAGAAGGTCGTGGCTTCTCACTCCAGTATTCTTGCCTGGAAAATTCCATGGACAGAGAAGCCTGGCAGGCTACAGTCCAGGGAGTCCCAAAGAATCAAACATGACTGAACGATTAACATTATCTTCTGATCATCATTCCTTTTTAGTGCTTTCACACCTCAAATGGGGTTGACCCCTGTAACTAACAAGATTTTGTGGAAATGATAGAATATTTCCACAAAAGGAAGAAGGTATAACCGTGAAAGCACTTTTATCTAAGGCTTTCTACTTTGAATATAGTATTTGTTATCTGTCCAAAGATCCATCCTAGTGTTAAGTATAGGATACCTTCACCATTTTTCTTGCTCTGAAGCTAAGATGTAAAATACATTCTGGCTTCTACCTTATTTTGTTATTAGCTCTTGAGTTGCTTACTCTGGAGGAAGCCAGCTGTCATGTCTTGAGGACCTCCAAGCAGCTACATGGAGATGTTCACGTAGTAGGAAGGAAGGATCCTATCGACAAACAGTATTACTTTGCAAGTATGGCTGAGACATCTTGTGAGAGGATCCTCTAATCCAGTCAGTTTTCCTGATTCCTGCGCTGTGGATGAGAGCTCAGCTGTAGCTTCATAGGAGCTTTTGAGGCAGAAACACCAAGCTAATCCCCTCTGAGATTCCTTACCCCACATAATGTAGGAGACAATACACATTTATTGTTTTAAGCTGCTAGGTTTGCTGATGACTTGTTGTTCTGTAGTATCAGATCACATACATCTCTTTCAGACCTCCTCTCTTAGTTTCATCATGGACCACACTCCTGTTGACACAGGATGTCAACCAGGCTGATGGGATTTTACATTCTTACTTTATCTGCTGTACTTTTTTTCACTTTACATTTGAAAATGAGCATGCAATGTTTACAGAAACAGGAAAACATAGTAAATCTAACTTCAGTGAATTAGAAAAAGTTTTCAAAAGAAAATTTCATGGTCGAAAATCTAAAAATGTTCTTGTCTAAGTTGGAGTGTAACTCTTGCAATGTGAGGGAGCTATGAAGAATTTCAAAAGGTGATGAAATTAAAAATTTATGTAATTGTTAAAAAAATTTCTGTCTGACTGTAGTCTACTTTAGGAGATACTTATTCAGGAAAAGAACTTGGAGGAAAAAGGTATAACCTTGAAAGCACTTTTATCTAAGGCTTTCTACTTTGAATATAGTATTTGTTATCTGTCCAAAGATCCATCCTAGTGTTAAGTATAGGATACCTTCACCATTTTTCTTGCTCTGAGCAATAAAGCCTATAGGAGCCCCTGTGCATAAGGCCTTGTGAAATGTTGAGCTGGGAATTAGAGAACAATCATAATTTGCTAATTTTTCTAAAATGCATTTAAAAATCCTTTCACATTAATCTCTGTGATTCACAAAGAAGAGAGGCAGGCTGCAACATTTAAATGATTGAAAATGATGCTGGTGGCCTTCTGCAAAATCTGATTACAGCTTCGATGATTGATAGCTTGCCATTAGGAAAGAAGGGGAAACGCTTATAAATTGAAGTGAATAAATCAAGCAAAATCTTTCTAGTTTATAGTGAACACTTAGACATGATTCAAAAATGCTTTAACCCAGATTTCATTCTCTGTAAATATATGTTGCCTTTGCATATGAAGTATTCATTTCAGTGACTTTTCCCTGAGTTGTACTTTAATTTTGTCTTCAAGAAAGTCCAACTTGGTCTGTCAGCTTCCCCAGACTTTGAATCTGTTGTGATTTACTTAAGTGGCAATGTACCACTTTATCTGTATTTCTGCTCTCATTTGGTGGCTCCTAAGGAGTGCATATTGCTATTGCTGGGAAGATGGAGACACTGAAAAAATTCAGATATGAGTCTTTTACTCAGAAATTTCCTTGAATTTGCTAAATGCCTTGTGTCAGTTTGACAGATAGGACACACTGTTCTAGCTCATTAGTTTGAGCGTTAGTGAATCAGTTATACATTCCTACTTTTCCATAGCATCATGGACCAGAAAAGACAATTCATAGTATGCCACAACTATAAAGGAGTTCTTCCAGAGATTTAAACTCAGGATAACTACCATGCTATAATTATGTATCCACTGACACATGAACAGGCCACCTTGTAGCAGATTTCCAGTACACAGGCAGAATTTTATACAGTTATGGGAAAGTATTTGTATATTTACATATCGTCCTTGTATGTGTATGAGATACTTAGCACTGTTTGAAGTATTGAATGACCCACGATGTGTTTATAGACAAACATATTGACAAACTGATGTTTACCGTATGCCAGCATCATAACAAATGACTAAATGTCATTGTTATGAGCACTTATTACATGTTAGAGTCAACATTTATATATACCTGCCGTGTATAAGAATGTCAGCTCCTTGAAGATAGCAGCTGTAGAATTTAATAAAATGCCTAGTACAGAGTTGTTATACTTCCTATAAATAGATTATTTTAAATGAGTGAATATATTAAGCTCTACCATTCTTAATTTTCAGTCCCTCTCCTCTGCCCCAATATTATGATTAGGTGTTTTCATTGATCTTGTTTTAAATAGATAAACAGACATAAAGAGGATTATTAACATGTCATGAATACACTGATAAGTGATTTAGAGTATTGTTTTTAAGATGATTTGAAAAACCCCCAAACCTGGATAATGACTAGGAAATTTTAGGAAAGAAAAGTGGCCAGTAAAGAGATGTTCTAAGAATCAACTCTAGGAATGGATCAGTGAATCTCTTTGACCTTCAAAATACTCGGTCCAGTTCTCTTTCAGGTCACTGAGGCTGTTCTGTGGTAGATTCCTATTGCTTCTGTAACAAACTACCACACTCCTGGTGACATAAAACAACACAGTTTAATTGTCTTACAGTTCTGAAGGTCAGAAGAACAAAATGGGTTTCACTAGGCTAAAATTTAAATGTGGCCAGCACTGTGCTCCCATTGGAGACTCTAGAAGAGAATCTGTTGCCTTCTCTTCTCCAGCTGCTAGAAATCGCCCACATTCTGTGAATCGTGACCTCCTTTCTGCCTTCAAAAACAGTAGCAGCCAGTCGAGCCTCAGGGGAGGATTGCTCTGACTCTAGCTTCCTTCATCACATCTCTTTCTATGACTCTTCCTCCCTCTCTAAGTTAGAAGAACTCTTCTGATTGCACTGGGTCCACTCAGATAATCCAGAATAATCTCCTATATCAAGAATTTTGTCTAAAGAACAACTAAAGAACTTGTGGTTCAGTCACTAAGTTGTGTCTGTCTCTTTGTGACCCTATGAACTGTAGCACCCCAGGCTTCCCTGTCCTTCCCTAACTCTCTGAGTTTGCTCAAACTCATGTTCATTTGGTCAGTGGTGCCATCCAACCATCTCAGCCTCTGTCGTCCCCTTCTCCCCCTGCCCTCAATCTTTCCCAGCATCAGGGTCTTCTCCAAAGAGTCAGCTCTTCACATCAGTTGGCCAAAGTCTTGGAGCGTCAGCTTCAGTCCTTCCAGTGAATATTATAGGGTTGATATCATGGACCTTTGTTGGCGAAGAAATGTTTCTGCTTGTTAATACACTGTCTAGGTTTGTCATAGCTTTCCTTCCAAGGAGCAAGCATATTTTAATTTCATGGTTGCAGTCATATCTGCAGTGATTTTGGAGCCCAAGAAAATAAAATCTGTCATTATTTCTACTTTTCCCTATCTATTTGCTGTGAAGTGTTGGGACCAGATGCCATGATCTTAGTTTTTTGGATGTTGAGTTTTAAATCAGCCTTTTCACTCTCCTCTTTCACCCTCATTAAGGGGCTCTTTGGTTCCTATTTGCTTTCTGCCAACTTAGGTTTCTGTGTAAAGTCACATATTCACAGGTTCCAGGAATTAAAGCAGGGATGCCTTAGGGAAGGGTCATTGTTCTACCTACTGTGAAGAATAGAAAGAGGTCAGGGAAACATCTTAGAGTTTTTATTTTAAATAATGAAGAAGTAAGTCAATCAGCACTATTAATCCAAAGTAATGTAATATTAAATTTTTTCAATGAGGTATGTTTTGAATAAGATCAAATGTGGCTTTACTGAGTGCGATTTTGCCCCTGATTGGGATTCCAGATTATAGATAAAAATGTGAAGTACTGATGTAAGTTCAGGTTGCCATGGATCTGAGGAAATCACTGTAGAAGAGTGGTTTTATGTATTTCATGCACAAAAGTGTTTATGCTTCTAAAAGTAGTAAGGTTCCACTTCTTTCTCTTTTAAAGGACATACTTAGAGCTAGATGTAAATGTGTGGTTACATCCTTGTTACAGCTCAGAGTATGTTGATTTCTCTACAAGAATCTTTGGAGTACATTCAAACTAAACTATAGTAATATCCATTTAATCACCTTGCAGATATTTTAATCCTCCAAATCAGACTCATCTAATCCAGGTGATTTTTTTTTTTTCCTCAGCATGGTTTTCCTTGTATTTTCCTGTTCAAATTCTTCCATTTTTCTTAGGTATGGGCTTACTCAGACTTTTATCCAACATTCTTGGATAGGCTGTTCTTAGGCTGTTCCCAGATGACTATTTAAACCTTTACTACATTCTTAAGGGAGCTTTTGTTTTTCTTTGCTATACATTTTATCTCAAAATTTTATGGGATCTCTGTAGATAACCTGGAGCACAAGGCATGTTCCTGAAAAGATCTCTCTCTTGGCTTCTTTTCCCAGCTTCAGTCAGAATACTTCAGTGTTGTTTGGTTAATACATTGGGTTCCATTGCAAGCTTATTGTTAAAGAAAAGTTTCCAAAGGGATGTTGGGGCGTTAATTATAATGACTGTATCCATGAACAGTTCATTTAGCCAAATGATACCTGTTAGTGAGGAACAAACATCCTACACATTAGGGATTCTTACGTTTTGCTTCTGTCCTCTCCTTGTGCCTAGATAATTGTTCCCTTTCTAGATTCTCTGCCCTAAGGGCTAACTTAGGGCTAATTCAACTTATGTGTAAGGCTATCCTTGGTCACTTCAACAAAGACGGATCTCTCCCTCTGGAACCCTAAGGATGAGGGGGCTTGGATTCAAATCCCAGAGGGTGTGTTTTGTATGCATTTCTATAGGCTCCCTTTAAGCTAGTTCCTGCTTTCTAAATCTTACAGAGCATCTGACAGGAAGCAAATACTCATTTCACTTTACGAATAAATAAATGAATTGCCGAGTGCCATATTAAAGAAGTATGGCATTTGTAGCTGTTGTTCAGTCGATAAGTCATGTCCAGCTGTTTGTGATCCCATGAATTGCAGCATGCCAGGCACCCCGTCCCACCCTCTCTCCTGGAGTTTGCAAAAATGTCAGGTCCACTGAGTCAGTGATGCTATTTAACCATCTCATCCTCTGCTGCCCATTTCTTGTTTTACTTTCCATCTTTCCCAGAATTAGGTTTTTTTCCCAGTGAGTCAGCTCTTCACATCAGGTGGCCAAAGTATTGGAGCTTCAGTTTCAGCATAAGTCATTCCAGTGAATATTCAGACTTGATTTCCTTTGGGATTTACTGGTTTGAACTCCTTGCTGTCCAAGGGACTCTTATCACTCCCAGCATCACAGTTAGAAAGCTTCAGTTCTTTAGTGCTCAGCCTCCTTTATGGTCCAGCTCTCACATCCATACACAACTACTGGAAAAACAGCTTTGACTAAATGGACCTTTGTCAGCAAAATTATTTCTGTGATTTTTAATACACTGTATACGTTTGTCATAGCTTTCCTTCCAAGGAACAAGTGTCTTTTCATTTTGTGGCTGCAGTCACCATCTGCAGAGATTTTGGAGCCCAGGAAAATGAAATGTATCACAGCTTCTACTTTTTCCCCTTCTGTTTTCATGAGGTGATGGGACCAGGTGCCATGATCTTAGTTATTTGAATGTTGAGTTTTAAACCAGCTTTGTCACTCTTCTCTTTCATCCCCATCAAGAGACTCTTTAGTTTATCTTCACTTTCTTTTCTGTCATTAGAGTGGCATCATCTGTGTATCTTAGGTTGTTGATATTTTTCCCAGCAATCTTCATTGCAGGTTGTGATTCATCCAGTTTGGCATTTTGCAGGATGTACTCTGCATATAAGTTAAATAAGCAGGGTGACAATATACAGCCTTGCTGTACTCTTTTCCCACTTTAGATCCAATCATTTGTTCTGTGTCTGGTTCTAGCTGTTGCTTCTTGAACTGCATACAGGTTTCTAGACAGGTAAGGTGGTCTGGTACTTTCATCTCTTTAAGAAGTTTCCTCAGTTTGTTGTGATCCATACAGTCGAACAATTTAGTGTAATCAATGAAGCATAAGTAGGTATTTTTCTGAAACTCCCTTGCTTTCTCCATTATCCAACATATGTTTGCAGTTTGATCTCTGGTTCCTCTTTGAAACCCATTTGTACATCTGGAAGTTCTTGATTCATGTACTGTTGAAGCCTGGCATGAAGGATTTTGAGCATAACATTGCTAGCATGTGAAATGAGCACAATTGTACAGTAGTTTGATAATTCTTTGGCATTAACCTTCTTTGGGATTGGAATGAAAACTGACCTTTCCAATACTGGGGCCATTGCTGATTTTTCCAAATTTGCTGGTATATTGAGTGCAGCACTTTAACAACATCATTTTTGAGTTTTAAATGGCACGTCTGGAATTCCATGCAATTCCATTGCCTCCCCTAGCTATTTGGGTAGCAATGCTTCCTAAGGCCCTCTTGACTTCACACTCCAGGATGCCTGGCTTTAGGTGAGTGACCCAGACAATTGTGGTTATCCAGGTTATTAAGATCTTTTTTTGTATAGTCTTTTCTGTGTATTCATGCCACCTCTTCTTAATCACTTCTGCTTTGGTTGGGTCGTTAGTGATTCTGTCCTTTAAATGCCCATTCTTGCATGAAATATTCCTTGGATAGCTCCAGTTTTTGTAAAAATATCTCTAGTCTTCCCTATTCTATCATTTTCCTCTATTTCTTTGCATGTTCATTGAAGAAGGCCTTATCTCTCCTTGTTATTCTCTGGAACCCTGCATTCAGTTGGGTATATCTTTCCATTTCTCCCTTGCCTTTCACTTCTCTTATTTCCCCAGCTATTTGTAAAGCCAATGCCTTTTAATAAACTACTACACTTTTATAATCCTGCTACTACTCTTACCATACCACCCACCCCAGCTGTTAAGAGTCCCAACATTTGTACCATCTTGCCTTGGTTTCACTTTTAGCTGTATCATGAATCACCTGTATATCATAGTCAAGTTCTTTAGTCTTCTACACCTCAATCTTTTAATTTGTTATAGGAGAAAAATAATTGCACTCACTCCATTCTCTTACTAGGCAGATTCAGTGCAGTTAGTCCTTTCTTAGAGAATGACAACAATGAACATTTATTGAGCAGTGACTGCTATCACCGCTTCCACCAACATTTATTGGATTTTTAGTTAATGTCAGGCATTGTAGTACATTTTCATTATAAACATTCTAAAAAGTTCAAACTTGGGTACTGTTAGTGTTTCCCTTTCTAGGTGAGGAAACCAAAGCCTAGATTAGAAATTGCTTTCCAAAGGTCACACTGAACCAGTAAATGAAAGACCTGAGCTTAAATCCAAATTTTTCTGATTCACCAGATCTAGATTATTAGGTCTCTGCTGAAAACTGGCCTCTACCCAGTTGCTCTTTGGGTTTTGTGTGTGTGTGTGTGTGTGATCTCCTCTGTATATATAGCACCTCTCCTAATTTATGTCATGTTTGGCATGTCTCTTTCATTATGTTCCTTATTGTTCTGATTCATTTTGCATTTGGTTATGCTCCCCACTACCCTATTTTGCTCCCATTCTGAGGTGCCACCTAACTGGGAAGGCAGTTGGGTATTACTACTATTCTTGATTCTCATTTTTTGTTTGTTTGTATTAGCTATTTTACAAACACACACAGACACACACACATGCACAATCTTTCTACTCTGGGTTGCCTGAGGAAATTATCTGTTATCAAAATGGGATGCTATCAGTCAGCACCATGGATTTCTCTAAGTGTTCTCATGGCTCAGGGATGTCCTTGTCTAAAACAATGCTCCCAGGAGAGTCCTATTTAATTTTCTCTAGTAAAAGCAACTTACCGGAAGCAGTATTAGTGAGGCTGTGTGCCAACTATGTTCATCTATTACCTAGAAAGTGCTTCAGCCTAAAATGGGCTGATCTCCACTATGCTGGGACACTTGCAATCTCAGGAAGCACCCAGTGATACGGGTTCAAAGCAAACTATCTGAATTAGAAGGATATCCTGCCAGAGTTTAAGCAGTAAACTCTTAATTTTCTTAATTCCCTCTTTTATCCAAAGTAAAGAGACAGTCTGTGAACTGCTTTGCTGATGTCCAACGCAAATGAGACAGCTATTATGTAGGTTGCCTATTCTCTGCAATTAATTCAATATTACAGCATTTAGCTTTTTTAAACAGGTATAGGGATAGAATCTTGAAACAACAATAAAACCTTTTTCAAGGTAATTGGAATCTATTAATACCATGGAAACAGTGACACTTTATTTTCTTGGGCTCCAAAATCTCTGCAGATGGTGACTGCAGCCATGAAATTAAAAGACACTTGCTTCTTGGAAAAAGAGCTATGACCAACACAGACAGCATATTAAAAAGCACAGATATTATTTTGCTGACAAAGGTCCATCTAGTCAAAGCTATGGTTGTTCCAGTAGTTATTATAAATGAGAGAGTTGGACCATAAAGACGGTAAAGTGCTGAAGAATTGATGCTTTTGAACTGTGGTGTAGGAGAAGACTCTTGACAGTTCCTTGGACTGCATGGTGATCAAATCAGTCAATCCTAAAGGAAATCAACCCAGAATATTCATTGGAAGGACTGATGCTGAAGCTTCAGTACTTTGGCCACCTGATGCAAAGAACTGCATCATTGGAAAAGGCCCTGATCTTGGGAGAAATTGAAGGCAGGAGGAAAAGGGGAAGACAGAGGATGAGACCATTAAATGTCATCACTGACTCATGGATATAAGTTTGAGCAAGCTCTGGGAGTTGGTGATGGACAGGAGAGCTTGGCGTGCTACAGTCCATGGGGTTGCAGAGTCAGAAATGACTGACTGAACTGAACTGAATACCAAGTATAATACTATCAGTTCAGTTCAGTTCAGTCGCTCAGTCATGTCCAACTCTTTGCAGTTAGAACTTGACACGGAACAACAGACTGGTTCCAAATAGGAAAAGGAGTACATCAAGGCTGTATATTGTCACCCTGCTTATTTAACTTATATGCAGAGTACATCATGAGAAACGCTGGGCTGGAAGAAGCACAAGCTGGAATCAAGATGCCAGGAGAAATATCAATAACCTCAGATATGCAGACGACATCACCCTTATGGCAGAAAGTGAAGAGGAACTAAAAAGCCTCTTGCTGAAAGTGAAAGAGGAGAGTGAAAGAGTTGGCTTAAGGCTCAACATTCAGAAAATTAAGATCATGGTATCTGGTCCCATCACTTCATGGGAAATAGATGGGGAAACAGTGGAAAAAGTGTCAGACTTAATTTTTTTGGGCTCCAAAATCACTGCAGATGGTGATTGCAGCCATGAAATCAAAAGATGCCTACCCATTGGAAGGAAAGTTATGGCCGACCTGGATAGCATATTGAAAGGCAGAGACATTGCTTTGCCAACAAAGGTTTGTCTAGTCAAGGCTATGGTTTTTCCAGTAGTTATGTATGGATGTGAGAGTTGGACAGTGAAAAAGGCTGATCGCCAAAGAATTGAGATCAGTCCTGGGTTTTCATTGGAAGGACTGATGTTGAAGCTGAAACTCCAATACTTTGGCCACCTCATGCGAAGAGGTGACTCATTGGAAAAGACCCTGATGCTGGAAAGACTGGGGACAGGAGGAGAAGGGGAAGACAGAGGATTAGATGGCTATATGGCATCACCGACTCGATGGACGTGGGTTCGGGTGAACTCCAAGAGTTGGTGGTGGACAGGGAGGCCTGGCGTGCTGTGGTTCATGGGGTCGCAAAGAGTTGGACATGACTGAGAGACTGAACTGAACTGAACTTACACTTTCATCAAGAGGCTCTCTAGTTCTTTTTCACTTTCTTCCATAAGGGTGGTGTCATCTACATATCTGAGGTTATTGATATTTCTCCCAGGAAATTGATTCCAGCTTGTGCTTCATCCAACTGGCATTTTGCATGATGTACTCTGCATGTAAGTTAAATAAGCAGGGTGACAATATACAGCGGTGATGCCCTCCTTTCTCTATTTGGAACCAGTCTGTTTTTCCATGTCCAGTTTTGACTGTTGCTTCTTGACCTGTGTACCTATTTCTCAGGAGGCGAGTAATGTGGTCTGGTCTCTTCCCATCTCTTGAAGAATTTTCCACAGTTTGTTGTGATCCATCCGGTCAAAGGCTTTGGCATAGTCCATAAAGCAGTAATAGATGTTTTTCTGGAACTCCCTTGCTTTTCCTATGATCCAGTGGATGTTGGCAATTTGATCTCTGGTTCCTCTGCCTTTTCTAAATCTAACTTGAAGACCTGGAAGTTCATGGTTCATATTCTGTTGAAGCCTAGCTTGGAGAATATTGAGCATTACTTTGCTAGCTTGTGAGGTTAGTGCAATTGTGTGGTAATTTGAACATTCTTTGGCATTGTCTTTCTTTGGGACTGGGATGAAAACTGATCTTTTCCAGTCCTGTGGCTACTGGTGAGTTTCCAAATTTGCTGGCATATTGAGTACAACACTTTCACAGCATCATCTTTTAGGATTTGGACTAGCTCAACTAGAATTCTGTCATCTCCATTAGCTTTGTTGTTAATGATGCTTGCTAAGACCCTCTTGACTTCGCATTCCAGGATGTCTGCCTCTAGGTGGGTGATCACACTATCATGGTTATCTGGGTCATGAAGATCTTTTTTGTATAATTCTTCTGTGTATTCCTACCACCTCTTCTTATCGTCTTTTGCTGCTTAGGGCCATACCATTTCTGTCCTTTATTGTGCCCATCTTTACATAAAAATTCTTTTGGTATCTCTAATTTTCTTGAAAAGATCTCTAGTTTTTACCATTCTGTTGTTTTCCTCTATTTGTTTGCACTGATCACTGAGGAAGGCTTTCTTATCTCTCCTTGCTATTCTTTGGAACTCTGCATTCAGATCGATATATCTTTCCTTTTCTCCTTTGCTTTTAGCTTCTTTTCTTGTAAGCCCTCATCAGATGGCCATTTTGCCTTTTTGCATTTGTTTTTCTTAGAGATGGTCTTAATCGTTTCCTCCTGTATTATGTATTGAATCACGATCCATAGTTCTTCAGGCACTCTGTCTATCATATCTAATCTGTTGGATCTATTTGTCACTTTCATTGTGTACAATTGTTAGCTATTTGATTTAGGTCATACCTGAATGGTCAAGTGGTTTTCCCTGCTTTCTTCAATATAAGTCAGAATTTGGCAATAAGGAGTTCATGATCTGAGCCACAGTCTGCTCCTGGTCTTGTTCTTACTGACTGTATAGAGCTTCTCCATCTTTGGCTGCAAAGACTATAATCAGTGTGAATTCGGTATTGACCATCTGGTTATGTCCATGTGTAGAGTTATCTCTGCTATTGGAGGAGGGTATTTGCGATGACCTGTTGGCAAAACCCTGCTTCTGTTTGTACTTCAAGGCCAAACTTGCCTGTTACTCCAGGTATCTCTTGACTTCCTACTTTTGCATTCCAGTCCTCTATAATGAAAAGGACATCTTTTTTGGGTGTTGATTCTAGAAGGTCCTGTAGGTCCTCATAGAACTGTCCAACTTCAGCTTCTTCAGCATTACTGTTTGGGGCATAGACTTGAATTACTGTGATTTTGAATGGTTTGCCTTGGAAATGAACAGAGATCATTCTGTCATGTTTGAAATGGCATCCAAGTACTGCATTTTGGACTCTTGTTGACCATGATGGCTACTCCACTTCTTCTAAGGGATTCTTGCCCACAGCAGTAGATATAATGTTCATCTCAGTTAAATTCACCCACTCCAGTCCATTTTAGTTCACTGATTACTAAAATGTCAGTGTTCACTCTTGTCATCTCCTGTTTGACCACTTCAAATTGCCTTGATGCATGGACCTAACATCCCAGGTTCCTATGCAGTATTGCTCTTTACAGCATCAGACTTCACCTCCATTACCTGTCACATCCACACTGGGGCTTTGTTTTCACTTGTCATTCAAATACCAGTTCTGTCACTTCTAACTTTTTTCCTGAGTGTGCGTGTGCAAGTGTGTGTGTGTACATGCACACATGTATATTACATATAAACCTGTAATATGGAATTGTTGTGAGGATTAAATGAATGCTGTGTAAAGAAATATCTTTGTTAAATGGTATCTACTGTTCTGTTAGTATTAAAGAGGTTTTCTGTGAGCTTGTCCAGTTAGAGTAAGGAAAACCCTAGTGAGAAGTGTTTCCACAGAAATAAGAACGATGGAATTAGCTGGAACTCATTAACTACTAATTAATTAGCTGGAATTAATTAACTACTATTAATCCAAATGGGTAAGGCACATCTTTACTTCTGAGTCCTTCCAGTTTATTATTTTTTAATTTATACTTATTTTTAATTGGAGAATATTGGCTTTGTAATATTGTTGGTTTCTGTCATATATCCACATGAATCAGCTGTAGGAATACATATGTCCTGTCCCTGTTAACCTCCTCCCCACCTGCCACCCATCCTACACCTGTATGTTGTCACGGGGCACCAGATTGAGCTTCCTGCATCATTCTCCAAACTCCCGCTGGCCACCTACGTGGTGATGTTTCAGTGCTACTCCCCCAATAAGCCCAATCCTCTTCTTCCGCCACTGTGTCCACAGGTCTGTTCACTTTGACTGTGTTTCCTTTGCTGCCCTGCATATGGGTTCATCAGCACCATCTTTCTATTAAAGGATTCCACATATATGTATTAATATACAATATTTGTTTTTCTCTTCCTGACTCACTTCACTCTATGTAATAGACTCTGGGTTAGAAAACAACAATGAAATGAAGACAGCACATTCTCATCATTTGTGGCTGGTTGACATTGGAAGCAATTTTTGAATACTAAGTGTAAAGACTTAAAATATTGTTGAAGTTGCATTATAGTACTGTGCTCTTTTTGAAATGAAGTGAGTCATGAGAACCCAGTAGGAAAATGCACAGCCTTCTTGCCTTTGTAAGACTTGGTGACACATTTTCCCAAAGAAAGAGAAAATACCATCCCAGTAATACTTTTGAGGAGCTTGAATAAGCAGAAGGGCAGTTCTGATCTCTTCTGCCTTAGAGATCCATATATACAGTTTCTTACTTGGATACTAGGCATGGGATACATCTGTTCATTCACTGTTTCAGCAAATATTTAGTAAGTTCCTCTGTGTAGTGTCTTTCATTACATGAAGATTTTAGTCTTGGGTGATTCCCTTCTGTGTTTTTCACTCAGTTTAGGATACATTTACAAGTGCCTATAAGTTGCTTATGATACATACTTGAGTAATACAAAGTACCATTACAAATAGCAAAAGATAAAAATATGTGGACAAAGAACAAAAGGAAATATAAAAATCGTCAGTGTTAACTATTTTGAACTGGTTAAGTCGCAGGGAATTTTGAGGGTTTGTGTGTATCTTCTGTAACTTATTAAATCTCATAGGTCATAACTTGGTCTATGCCAACATTCCTAAAGTTATCTTTGACTGAGATTTTTACTAGTTGTGCTTTATACATATGTCATTTAATATTCATTACTCATTATTTTTTAATTTCCATTCTACACTCATTCCCAAGGTGATTCATTCAGTCTTATGGCTTTAAATACCATCTGGACACTGATGACTTCCCAAGTTAGTTTCTAGCTCTGACCCTTGAGCTCCACATGGT
Organism: Antilocapra americana; assembly: GCA_007570785.1. Taxonomy (NCBI): domain Eukaryota; kingdom Metazoa; phylum Chordata; class Mammalia; order Artiodactyla; family Antilocapridae; genus Antilocapra; species Antilocapra americana. Next base: position 820,832 of record ML664183.1, read on the forward strand.
GAAAATCCAGTTGCATACTTGACATCTTCTATTCAATGTTCAATATCCATCTTGATAGTAACATAACTCAAACAGAGCTGATACAGTCCTGACCAACGTATCTCACCAATTTTTTTTTTTTTTTACAAACTTCCCCTTTCTGTAAAACTTCAACCACCACTTTTATTGGTTTCCCATCGCATGACTGGATAAGACTCTTAGTGGTCTTGGACTGTCTCCTTGACCACATCTTCTCTGCTCCTCCTCAGTCAAATTGCTTCAGCCTTCCAGCTGTTTCATGGTTTCCTGAGCAAGCCAACCTTGTTTTCATCTCAGCTATTTTCCTACCTAGAACAGGATTCCACTACATCGTCATATGGCTCACCACCTCCCTTCATTTACACCTTTTTACAATGTTACCTTTTTAGGAATCTAACAGCTAGAATAGCCACCTCTTTTGCTCATCACCCATCTGTATGTTATCATTCTTTTATCTTCACTTGAAATTTTACATGTTTACCCATGTAAAGCCACACATAGGAAGATACTAATTTCTCATTTGAATTACTCAGTATGCTTTCCTTATAAAACTCTATCTTCAAGATTGTAAACACTTCAAAATCTGGAGCCATGTCCCAATCAGTACCTATTGCAGGGATCAGCATATAATAATTACTAAATAAATGTTAGGTTGAATGGAATCAATAGAGAGCCCTTCACATTTATTAGTCATTTGCTTATATTGATTTTTAAATTGACTGAAAGATTAGATAGTACATCTTTGCAGATACATACAAAGTGTTAAAATAGTTTAACAAAGGAACATAGATTTCAGTTTAATGCCAGTCCTTGCTTGGAAGATTCATCCTGCTAACTTACATATGTAGCAATTATTTGAGGTAGATGTGTGTGTGTGTGTGTGTGTGTGTGTGTGTGTTAGTGTCTCAGTTGTGTCCAACTCTTTGTGACCCCATAGACTATATCCCACCAGGCTCCTCTGTCTATGGGATTCTCCAGGCAAGAGTACTGGAGTGGGTAGCTATTCCTTTCTCCAAGGGATCTTCCCAACCCAGGGATTGATTCTGGGTATCCTGCCTTGCAGGCAGATTCTTTAGGATCTGAGGAGATAGATACTGAGTAAATATTTTTATTGCCAATTTTGAGTTAAGGAAATTGAAATTCTGTATTGATTTTAATATCATAAGCTAAAAAAGTACAAGTGAATACTAGAGATTAGCTAAATCTACTTAGAGATAAATAAACTGTAGCTAAGAACAGCTAGCATAATTCCCAAAGTCCTTACAGACTCTTAGAAGACTAAGACCCAAAAAGATAAAGTATTGGCAATGTTGAAATAAAAAGGTATGTTTCCTTCATATATGTTTTGAAGCTTTTCCATGAGTCTGTCTTGTCTCTTATTTCCTGCAAAGGTAGCATGATGGAGGGAAGCATTCCTTGAGGTGTCCACTCTGACTTCATGGGGCTTGTTTCAGTTAAAAGTAGATCTTGGCAGCCATTATTACTTGAGTGCTTTTCTCCCCATGTCTCTTACAGGGTACCCGTGTTCATCATAATATTTTATTATAATGTGCCTGTAATACGCTTACTACACTGGTGTAGCTAAAGCAACATTTTTGCTTTCTGGGGCTTCATTGGTGACTCAGATGGTAAAGAATCTGCCTGTAATGCTGGAGACCTGGGTTCGATCCCTGGGTTGAGAAGATCCACTGGAGAAGAGAATGGCAATCCACTCCTGTATTCTTGCCTTGAGAATCCCATGGACAGAGGAGCCTGGCGAGCTAGAGTCCATGGGGTCACAAAGAGTTGGACATGAGTAAGCAACTAACACATTTGTTTTCTGATGTATTGCTTACCTGATTTTACCCATTCTGATGACAAGAACTATGTCTAAAATAGCCAGATAGGGTACACCAGTGTTATTGAGTTATCTGTCTTTAACACTATCTGGAAGGGATCTGAGGTTTAGATCTTCATGAAAACAGAAGAAAGACTGGGACAATAAATCCACACTAATGAATAAGTACACTGTGCTACATAATTTACATTAGCATGATTAAATGTTAGGCATTAACATACTCAGTATATTATATGGAGGAATGCTGCTTTTTTATTCTCCAAAATTTAGTACTTAGCTGAGGATAGCTGTGGAAAAGAGTCCCTGTTTTGATAGAACCTGAAATTCTACTTTATTTCTTGCTCGTGGCTTATGACAAAGTACATGTCAGTCCACACTGAGCATTTACTTCCTCATAATATCTTATGATTTTCAGAAGATTCTTGTCATTGCTTAATCATGTACTTAAATTTCACTCTAAGAGTTGAGGATGCCTTTTTTTTTTTTTTTTTTTTGCAAACTATAGACATCCACTGAAAATACTTAGGCCACAATACTGACTTTACTATAAAGATGTAGGACTTTCTTCCAAAACCCTGTTTAGGAAGTAGAATCAAGTCTCAGGATGGTCTAATATCTGAGGCTGTGAAGCTCTCAAGAATCACCACAGATTTAAAGAAAGGTCTGTCTTTATAGACACACAAATACATCACAGTCTTTTTCAAAATTTTTCCTTCATTTCTCAACTCCTGATTTTATTGATTTAAGCTCAGATGACCTGCAGACACAAATCAGCAGCAATCCATCCTAATTTTAATTAAGCAAGGTAAAGTGGATTGATCCACTGCCAGGGTCCAGCCTCGGTGGGCTCCGGGGGTCTTTAGGGATGAGTGGCGTCGGCGAAGAAGTGAGCTGAGTCGATGTGTGGTGATGGAGCAGTCTCTCGTTTATTGTTGTTGGTTTACAGTTTTATAGCCAAAAGACATCCCCATTACATCATTACATCACCTATCATTCTATACAATTTTTTGTTTTCTACCTTCCATAGCAACCTTATCATTGAGCTCATTCCCCAATCTATCATGAAACATTCCCCTTACAGAAGTCAGATTTTTACGTAATTAGATTTAATAATAGTATGTTTACCATTTGAATGTCTTCAGTATACTTCATTCAATCATGATAAGTACATCAGCCTAAGTAGAAAGGTTACATTTCTCTTATCAGGTACAATTCTCTTATCAGGTACAACTATGTAGAAGCTAGAGGGAAGGGCTAAAGCTTGAGACTGTTTATTCTAGTAACCTACTCCAGCTCTTACAAGGAAAGAGGAAAGAGGACAAAGAGACAGTTTAGAAAGAGGAAAGAGGACTAAGACAGTTTAGAAAGAGGAAAGAGGACTAAGAGACAGTCTAGAAGCACTGCTTTAGCAATAAAACCCTATTAACCTTATATAACTACTATAATGAATTCCTATGTATACTCTATCCTAAAGCAGTCAATATGTCCAACTATGCTGGCCACAGTTATGAGCATTCCTAAGTCCCAATCCAGCCTGATTTCTTCAAGGAAGAGAGCCTCCTCTGTGGAGTGGTTGGGGGAGAGGGAGGTGGAAAGGTGACCCAAGTAGGAGCTCTTCTGGTGGTGGCCTTGCCATGACCCCCAGAGAACTCTTGGTAAACTCCTCAGTAAGGAGTAGTAATCTATTTAAATGTCCCTTTCATTCCTCCTTAGGCCCCAGGGAAGGCGATCCACCTTCCCAGATCCTCTGGTGGATAAGGTCTTGGGGGGATTATCTCAGGAGGAATTCTTTCCAACTGGGACTGACCTACTGAGATGAGCCAATGTTCCGAGCATGGACAGAACTCCCAAGAAAAATACCAGGGGCCGGGGGTGGGGGGGGGCGCTTGCCCAGGATGCCCTGATAAAGAAAGTCAGCTTTGCAATTTCTTTCTTAGTCTCGTGACCTTGTCATCCGAGCAAGGGGGCATCCTGATGGCTCCTGGCAATCCACTTGGATGAGATAACATCTCTGCATGCATCAGCAGTGACCAAGAGGTGAGGACCCTGAGGGCAAATGACCTACAGCCCATTGCTCCTGTGAACAGAGGAAAAGTTCACTAGAAAGAATTTAGGGGCTAGGTATACACTGCAGAAGGTGTCCCTGCCGATAAAATATCAGTAGATTTGAAAGGAATTCTTGCTGTCCTACAATATATTAATATTGAGAACTGCACACTGCTGTGTACTTACGGGGAGTGGCTTTGCAATGTGTGCAATCCTGCTTCCTAGCTTGCTTTCTTCTCTAAATATCCAGTGTTCCCTTATCAGTGTCTTCTTGTTTTACATGGCCACTATTTACACTTCTTGTGTCTTTTATTGAACATTCTTTAGCTCGTGTCTGGTATCTGTATATTACATAAATAATAGATTTAGCTCACATGAATGTTTTTTCCCTACTTACAGGCAAATGCCAAGGATTGATGGAGAATAAAAAAACACAGTGAGGTTGTTTACTTTATGTTTATACCCTATCTCAAAAGTAGACAGCTCTCTCTAGCAGTCTTATTGCACATATTCATTATCTAAGTTTTCCCATTCTCCAAAGACTATATACAGCCTAGGTGACTCTCCTCAAGCCTTCTCCATTGCATCAATCCCTTATCTTCATCTGATAGCTTCCCTCATAATTTATTGAATTAATAGAAATAATCAGTCAGTACTTCTTCATCTTTCCAACATCATCTTTACCAGCCCGTCTGCATTTCTCCTCATTCTGACTGGCCTTACCTTACAAGGACTTACCTTCTTGGGTAAGGCTGACACTTCCATCTGGACTCCTGGATCTCTCCTCTTCTGCTCCAAAGCCTCACTCCTGCTTTATGCACACTCTCCAGCATAAGTTTCTCTCTCTCTTTTGGATAATTCCCCTATGATAATAAAAGTCTGTCCAAATTTTTCCGATTTTAAAATGTATTGTTTTGACTCTGCTGAACTTCCTCTTCCCAATCACCTATTTTTCTATTTTCCTTTGTTACAAAATTCTTAAAAGTGTGATGTTTAGTTTCTTATTCCATGTATTACTTTGCATTTTTTATCAACCCACAATTGTACTTCTGTCCCTGCTATTCCACTGAGAACATTTTGTCACAGTTATTGATGGAATTCATGTTGCTAATTCAATGATTACTTCTCTGTTCTTAAGTTCTTTAAAGCACTAAACATGGCTGTTTACTTCACAGTTATTCCAATATTCCTCTCTTGGCTTCTGTGACAGAACACACCCCTGTCTTTTCTTTTACCTTGATAATACCTGTTCCTGCTCTACTTGACTAACTGAGAATCCTCTGTTGAACTTTTCAGTGTTGCATGGATCCCTGCCTCCATTCTGGGCCCCCTTTTCTTCCTAAATACTTGCTCTCCTGAGTGAACTTCGTGTCTATGAACGATCACTATGGCTTTCACCTTCACATTCACTGTTCACAGCATGACCTCTCCCCATTAGCCTGCACCAATATATCTAACTATTACTTACCATACTGCTCTGTTCGGTTCATTCACTTGGTCGTGTCCGACTCTTTGTGACCCCATGGACTGCAGCACGTGAGGCTTCCCTGTCCATCACCGACTCCTGGAGCTTGCTCAAACTCATGTCCATGGAGTTGGTGATGTCATCCAACCATCTCATCCTCTGTCATCCCCTTCTCCTCCTGCCCTCAAACTTTCCCAGCATCAGAGTCATTTCCAGTGAGGCAGTCCTTCTCATCAGATGACCAAAGTGTTGGAGCTTCAGTTTCAGTGTCAGTCCTCCCAATGAATATTCAGGTTGATTTCCTTTAGGATTGACTGGTTTGATCTTGCAGTGCAAAGGACTCTCAAGAGTCTTCTCCAACACCACAATTCAAAAGCATCTATTCTTTAATGCTGAATTTTATTCATGATCCAACTTTCACATTCTTATGATTACTGGAAAAACCATAGCTTTTACTAGGTGACTTTGTTGGCAAAGTAATATCTGTGCTTTTTAAAATGCTATCTAGGTTGGTCGTAGCTTTTCTTCCAAGGAGCAGCATCTTTTCATTTCATGGAAGAAATTAAAATGCAGAATCACCATCTGCAGTGATTTTGGAGCCCAATAAAATAAACTCTGTCACTGTTTCCATTGTTTCCACATCTATTTGCCATGCTGTGGTAGGACCGGACCCCATGATCTTTGTTTATTGAATGTTGAGTTTTAAGCCAGCTTTTTCACTACCCTCTTTCACTCTCATTAAGAGGCTCTTTTGTTCCTCTTCAATTTCTGCCATAAGAGTAGTGTCATCTGCATATCTGAGGTTATTGATATTTCTCCTAGCAATCTCGATTCCAGCTTGTGCTTTATCCACCCTGGCATTTCCCATGATGTACTCTGCATATAAGTTAACTTAGCAGGGGGACAATATACAGCCTTGATATACTCCTTTCCTGATTTGGAACCAGTCTGTTGTTTCTAACAGTCCAGTTCTAACTGCTGCTTCTTGACTTGCATACAGATTTCTCAGGAGGCAGGTCAGGTGGTCTGGTATTCCCACATCTCGAAGAATTTCCCCCAGTTTGCCGTGATCCATGCAGTCAAAGGCTTTAGCGTAGTCAATGAAGCAGAAGTAGATGTTTTTCTGGATCTCTCTTGCTTTTTATTTGATTCAGCAGATGAGGGCAATGTGATCTCTGCTTCCTCTGCCTTTTCTAAATCCTGTTTGAACATCTGGAAGTTCTTGGTTCACGTACTGTTGCAGCCCGGCTTGGAGAATTTTGTATGTTACTTTTGTAGTGTGTGAATTGAGTGCAATTGTGTGGTAGTTTAAACATTATTTAGCACTGCCTTTCTTTGGGATTGGAGTGAAAACTGATCTTTTCCAGTCCTGTGGCCACTGCTGAGTTTTCCAAATTTGCTGCCATATTGAATGTAGCACTTTCACAGCATCATCTTTTAGGATTTGAAATAGCTCTGCTGGAATTCCATCAACTTCACTGGAGTTTTGTTCTTGTTTTTTTCAATTGGAGGGTAATTACTTTACAATATTGTAGTGGTTTTTACCATACATTAACATGAATCAGCCATGGGTGTACATGTGTTCCACTAGATTTTTTTGTAGTGATGCTTTCTAAGGCCCACTTGACTTTGAATTCCAGGATGTCTGGCTCTAGGTGAGTGAATCTTATGTAGATTTCTGCATTACTATCGTCTACTTAAGAAAGCCTTCTTTGACCATCCAGTCCCTGTCTAACATTTGCCCTGTTTTTATCACCTGCAGGTCACTTATCTTTTGATACTAAAACGGCATCTGTTTTATGGTATGCACTCACTAAATATTTGTTGTTGCTTTTTTGTACAGCACTATTGACATTTTGTGGGCCATGGATATATTTTGTTTTTTAAAGAAATTAAGAGTAGCTTCCAATGTGATTTGAATTATAGTAATTAAGACAGAATACAGAAGTGCAACAGAAAATAAAGTGAATAGAAAGCAGCCCTATATTGAATTTTTTCAGAGGCAGCTTGTAATTAACCAAAGTGGAATAAATCAGGTTTTGAGAAAATGAAGTAAGAATGAGAAGCCATCATGATCATAGTCCTGTTTTTACATCTTGTGGAAATAGCTTTTAAAAAAAATATTGAAAGTATTTTTGTTGTTGTCATTTTAGTTGCTAAGTCCTGTCTGACTCTCTTGTAACTCCATGGATGGTAGCCTACCAGGCTTCTCTGTCCTTAGGATTTCCCAAGCAAAAATACTGGAGAGGGTTGCCATTTCCTTCTGGGGATTTTCCCAACCCAGGGGTCAAACCCACATCTCCTGCATTGGCAGACAGATTCTTTACCACTGAGCCACCAGGGAAACCAATGTTCTGTGATATATTCTTTGCGGAAAGATTGAAACCAGACTGGTACTTTGCTCTTTTGTCTCATGTCCAACCCTAATAGTACAGGCAGGTGGGCGTTGGGAGTTCCAGTCAAAATGCTGAATGATCTATGGAAGTCAGCAGGCCACGTGGGCAACTCAGACAGTGATCTATGGTTCTCCAAAGAATTGTGCTTTCTTTTACACAGTGTGTTCACGGCTGTTTCCTTCAGCAATTAAAAAAAAATGGGTATAATGTGGGAGAATTAGATTATTTCCATTTCTGTCATTTTAAATATCAACCAACTGGTTATTTTCCACCTGTAGCAGAGACAGTTTTCTCTTTTTTTTCATATTCCCCAGAAAATCTTCACTTTCCTCTTGATAAAATTTTGGCTGTCTCCTGGGCATTTGCATTACCCTCCTTTCAGAAAAAGACAGATGAATATGGTTTGGGGTGTGCAGAGAAGAATTTGTGGAGGATTGGAGACTTGAATTAGATCTGATAGTTTAGGTAGACTATGTACAGATTACAGGTTTCCTGTGGAGTCAGCTCAATTGCCAACTAGAGAGCCAACAATTTCCTAGTCTGGCCAGTTAGAACATCACACATTCATGACCGTTACAGTAGCAGGTTCGAGGCTAGGCAGATAATCAGAGGCAAATGAAATGGGACTTTTTATTTGGATTGCTGAGAAAAAAGCACTCTTTCTGTTTTTCTCACCTTTATCATGAAGGAATGGGGCTGGATCTGCCACACTAAAGAGTGCGTATGGGGAATTCCCTGCTTGTCCAGTGGTTAGGACACAAAGCTTTCACTGCCATGGCTTGAGTTCAATCCCTTGTCAGGGGACTAAGATCCCACAAACCATGCTAGTGACCCAAACAAACAACAATAGCCATTAACATTTAAAAGACTGTGTTTGCAGTTGAACTGGCCTAGTGACTAGAGATCAGGTCTTGATATCCAGCTGGCCCCATTCCTGGCCTTGTTCATTACAGGAAATACTACGTTTCCATTTTGAGTCATGTTTTCTGCTATCTGTTATTAAAAGTGCTTCTCTCGAAATACTCAATTTAGGATTAATTTTCCTGTTTCCTGATATTTTTGTTGTCATCCTCTCTGCCTTCCCTTGTACATTGGACTCAAGAAAAATATTCAATGTCCTACTCATCTTGATGCCACCATAGATTAATCTTGAAGTTGTATTGATTTCCAAGTTGTAGTTGTGTTTATGGTAGTGTGGTCACACTATATTTTTGAGAGTAGTGAGCAGTGAAAAAAAAAATACTTCCTGAATATGGATGTGTTATTGTGAATTTTCTTTTTATATTACTTTGTCAATATTATGGCATTAGATTTTTTTTTTTTTTGAGAGTTGAAAGTTAAGTTTTATTTGGGACAAAATGAAGAGCAATAGCATTAGGTCTTGAAGAACATAACAAAAAGTTTGAAAAAGCAAGTCTTGCCATCCTAAGTTTCACTTCTGGTTGTGAAAATAGGATTGCTTCTGTCAAGCAGTTAAGTGGGGAAATAGCTTTGACTCCATGTCAAAATAAGAGGGACCATTGCTTTCAGTGGTTCAGAAAAGGACAGATGAATATGGTTTGGGGTATGCAGAGAAGAATTTGTGGAGGATTGGAGACTTGAATTAGATCTGATAGTTTAGGTAGGCTATGTACAGTTGGAGAAGGTTGAAGAGGCTTTTTGGTAAGGGACCAACAGCAAAACCTCAGTGCCTTTGGAAAGTCAATGTGATTGGGGCAGAGGGTGCTTCTTAAAAATCTGAGCTATTCTCATCAGAAAGTGCCAAGTTAGTCATTTCAAGAGTGCAGTTTTGTCAAATATCAAAACAAACCTACATTAGAAGGCCTCATTCCTAGTTTATGGTCTAGAAATTTAATCCGTCTTACAGCTTTGTAACTTGCCCAAATTGTAGGTGGCAAGTAATGTGATATGTCTTACTGCCAGGTGTGTGTTCCTCTTGAAGCCTGCATAGACAGAATGGAGCCAGTTCAGACATCAGTACCAGTGAGAATTCTTGGGGCAGGCGGTCTTTAAGGAATGCTCTGTTTGCTAATATGGTGACGTTGTCAAGTCAAATCAGGACTTTAGTGCAATTTGAAATAACCTAAAAGTGATAACAGGGCATCTTCATTTCAGTCCATGATGCCACTCTGATGAGGAACTGTCTTCAAGTTGGCAGAAGGCTTTCTTTGCTTGATTTCATCCCAGTTTCCTGCAGCGCATCCCTGGAACTGTTCCCTAGCTTGTTTCCACAGGTTAGAGAAAAATTAGAGTTGAAACAGGAAGGTTAAAGGCTGTTTTTCATTAGATGTATTTAAACTCTATTTGTAAATTTTTCTAACAGCTGCAAAGTGGCTTTTTAACGTGTCCAGTAATTGAAATTATTTTGTATTGCAAGTCCTGTCACACCTCATTAGGATCATCCTGCTACCTCTAGGCCAATTTAGGAGGGACTCAGCCATTTGGACTGCCTGCTGAATAAATCTAATTTGTTTATAGCTAGCAGAAATGCAACATTAGTTTTGGTGATTCTAGAGTGACTGCCACATTCAGATGTTCAAAGTTTTACCAGTTTGAGTAATTTTGTAGAATCTGTTCTTGTCTTGGGTACCAGGGTGTGGGAATGCCAGTCTCTTGTTATTTGTTGTCAGAGTTAATCTTCCCCTGAGATCTATGTCTCTGTCTCTCGTCATTAAATTTAGAAGTGGAGAATTGCCCACATTGCTGCCCATTCTCAGTACTATGGCCTTTGCCTTTAAAACTCCCTTTCAGCCTTGCTGTGATTTTTCTGATTATTTCCATCATCTGTCACTGCTTTCATAGCAGCACGTTTCGTTTCCCATTTTGCATTCACAGCAGTGCTGAGGAAATCAGTAAGCTGCAAACACAATGTTTCCTTTTAGCTCATTTTTATTAGGACCACTGATTACATAAACCCTTTTCAGGATAAACATACTCAAAGCAGAGGCATGATTCAGTGATGTAGCGACCACATCACATGCCAGGAGCAGGCATCAAAATGCTCATTTGAAGAAGTCCAAGTCTGGAAAGAGTAGAGCCAAGCCAGGAGATGGCCACAGCAGATAAGCAGGAACAAAGCCACGGTAAAGCCAGAGCTGAGGAAAAAAGTAATTCAGGGAAAAACTAGAAAGCCGATATGGATCAAAACCCAGCACACATCAGATATTTCCTCAGGAGCAAAGAAACAATCCTGAGACCAAGCTCTGATAGGCTGGGCCCTGATGCTGCTGGATTGTATTTTCAGTTTTTATTTTCATCTGTTCCTCTTCCACATGTAAATGCTTCTACTTCTAGAAATTATTTAAGATAGGAAGTGATTTCTACCACCCTTGATTGAGATATGATGCATGGTGCTTTGCATATATTATCCCTAATCCTCATAAGAACTCTCAAGGTAAGGATTTTTACTTCAGTTTTCCTGATGAAGAATTTATAACTCAGAGTCATTTAGTAAATCTATCTGGGGTTGCACAGTTACTGTGTGGTAGAGCCCGGATTCATAGCCAGTTATATCTGAATCCAAATTGGCTTTTTTTTTTTTTTTTTGAAATCTTACCCTGATACCTTTTTAAAAAAAAAAAAAATTATTTATTTATTTATTTCTCTTTATCGTGTTGGTTTTGCCATACATTGACATGAATCCACCATGGGTATACAAATTCCAAGTAAACCCATCACCTCCTCAGTTGGAATCAAAACTATACATGAGCATATTTCTTTTTATTTATAGTAATTTATACCTGTTAATCCTGTATTCCTAATTTGTCCCACCCCACTCCCTCTCCCTTTTGGTAATGTTTATTTCCTACATCTGAGTCTGTTTTATATATAGATTCACAGGGAATTATTATTAAGATATCCAGTATCTTCTAATAATATATAATGAAGTATATTTGCATAAAACAAACTGAATCTCCATGCTGTATACCTGAAACTAACACAATGTTGTAAATCAACTATATGTCAATAAGAAATTAAAAAAAAAAAACAACTTTGTGAGCATAAGGCAAAGAGATAAAATCAAATGCAGAATTTGAGTAAATTTATTTTTTTCGATTAGCTAAATAACTTTCCAAGGTAATTCATCCCAGTGTTTCCAAGACCATTCCTGAAACCCAGATGTCTAGATTCCTAGGCCAGTATTACACCCCTAGACCTTAGTCTCTTGAGGTCATGCCACTGAGAGTTGATATTATTTGAGTTTGGAGTCTCTATCATTTACATTCTCTCCTGTCTTCTCTGACAGCCTGTACACTTTGAATCTGGAAATACATTCAGTGATTGACCAAACACTGTGACTTTATTCAGGTTCAAGCGAGGTTGCCATCCAAATGAATACCTCTGTCGGAATTACTTCACCTTAGGGAGGTCGTAGGGGAGTGCCTGGTGTCAAAACTGATCCATCATACACAAACAAGCAGCGTGTGGTTACATCTTTTTGTTCCTTGCTGATGCTAGGTAATAATAAATCCCTTTAGCCTCAAGGAATTTGTTGCAGCTTGAGTTATACCATGGAAAATTTCATCAGTCTGGTAGCAACGAAGTACTACTTTAAAAGGGGTGTGAAAATGATTTCTGATATTGAGAAAACAACCTACAGATCTAGTCATTTACATGGAAATTAGGTGAAGCCTTAGGGCTTGGGACTTGATTTTGTTTTGGACATCATTGAAAGATAGAAACACTTTAAGGATGCCAGATGCCAAATAACATTTTCATTGAATCAGAACTGATTTTAAAACTGATAAGAGCAGCGAAAGTATTACAATTCTCAGTTCTGCTGTATTATTCCAGCCACCTAACTGCCACCTAAATGATGTCTCTGAACACGTAGTTCTCAGAGTGTAGTTCTCCCTCTGTTTTCTTTGTCCCCATGATATGTTGAGCTGTCAGGCTCTGATGGAACAGCACAGGTATGGGGCATGTTCTCTGCTCACAAAGTCCCAAACTACTCTGCAGTTTAATGGATCTGACTCAGGGTGATGAGGGGGAAGGGTTAGCAGGGAAAATGTACTGAGATAGAGCAGACAATTGTCTTCAGGTTTTCCCTGTCCTTCTCCTATAACTAGATCTTGGCAGAGACAACTAAAGAAGACCTCTGCCCAGGGCCTTTAGATGAAGAGAGACTTAGCAATGAAGGTGCCGGGGCTAGGAATGCAAATACCCCAGACCAAGACTGGCCAGAGGGACCTGAGTCCTTTGACTGCAGCTCCCTCCAGGGACTGCAGTGCAGAGGGGGGATGGCTGCTTGCCACCACCAGGCCTCCCTGGTAAGCCTTTGTAATTGTCTACAGTCAGGCCTAGCAGACCACACACAGAGTTTTAACCAGGAGCCAGACTCCTCAGGTGCCATTACTACTCCCAGCAAAAGCAAAGGATGCGACTTAAGCTCAGTGGAGTCACCGCCATGCCCCCGGAGGAGGAAGCGCTGCCACACTCGGAACACAGTGGGGCCCGGAGAGAGCATGCTGGGAGGAGCCGACCCTCCAGTACCCCTTCCCTTCTTCTCTTGCGTATTCCCCTTCCCCACCCCCGCTGCCTCAGTCCAGTGAGAGGGCAGAGGGTGAGCGAACTGGGGGCATGTAGCACTTAGTTGTCAGTCTCCCAGAATGCAAAGAATGGCGGGAGTGGGGAAGCAACAGAGACATGGTCAGCACTTAAAAAAACCACAGTATTTGGCCCACTGTTCTAGAGATTCCTATTGGGAGACTTAGGCACTTGTGTTTATTTTCTAAAGCTTTTACATGAAACCTAATCTACACAAAATAGTTCACAAGTTACAGTCTCAATGATTTATCATACAATGGACCCATTCATATAACCAGCACACAGATCAAGAGACAGAGCATTGTTAGTCCACGATTGTCTGCCAATCCTCATTTTCTATCTTTTCCCGCCAAGAGCAACCAGTGTCTTGACTTCTGGAACCACCAATAGTTTTGTTTTCCAACTACTTATCCATAGGGCTGGACAGTCTACATTTTTGTGTGTCATCTTCTTTCATGCAAGTTGAATTCATTACACCCAGGTGTCTGTCCCAGTTCTGATGGAACTGAACTGGGAGCATGGCTGCTGTGTGGCCTCCCAGTGATGTCAGTACTTGCCAAGGGAGAAGTTTCTTTTGGACTCTTTCAAGGGAAGAGCCACTTCATATTTGGGATCCTAACTAAAACAGAGTTCCTGTTTTCCAATTTCCTAGCAGCTAGCCATTAACTGTTACTTGTAGCTAGCAGCTGCTCCTTGTGGAGCAGCGTTAAATAGATAAATCTTGGCAGAATTGATATTATTCTTCACTCCCCTCAAGCCTGATACGATATAGCTTGCATCAGGGATTCAAAGTAGTCTGTGCTGATGTCTCTTAGATAGGGTGGATTGGAACGATGTGTGAAAAACAGCCCATTCTATCAGACAATACAGGGCGCGTGTGAAAGGAGCAGTACTGACTGTAGAGGCACTGTGCGTGCTTCAGAAGATCTTACTGTCAGAAAAGTATGGACGCTTCAGGATCGGAGGTTCAAAGAAATTTTCTGTCTTATGGTGAGGACAAGTTTTTACATGATTTGAGTATGGACTGTGGGGTTAATGATGACTGGTTAATGACTTTAGTGGATTTTGAAGCAATAATGAGATTTTTGAGGGAAACAAAAGGAGAAAGACTTTTGAAGACAAAAAAAAAAAACCAATGAAGAATTGAGATACCAGTTTCTAGTCATGTAAGGTAACTGTTTAGATCTCAATAGATTCTAGAATCTACCTGTATATTAAAAATGTGCCAAGTGATACAGAACTTATAAAGAAAGATGGCTTATTAAATAAACACAGAATTTACAAAGAAAGATAGTTTATGAATAGACACAAGCATACTAAGCATAAAGGATGGGAGAGCAATGTATAATTCAGTCAAACCTATTTAATTTCAAGTGATGGACAGCAATTTCAAGTTTTAAACCCAGTCATTGACTCTTTTTGTTTTTTTTTTTAAACCAAGTTAGTGTTTTGTAACTAGGGCCCTAATGTCCAGCCAGGTCAGTGGCTAAAATGCTCTTAGTCCCTTTTTGCAGATAGTAAATATATTTGGAACTTGGCTTGAAGAGAATGATATGTGACAAGGGGTTCTCCAGGGGGACTGCTATACGCCTATATTTTTTAAGAGAGAAATATTTATGAAATCTGCTCCATCTACAGAATTTTGCATAAATGCCAGCCTTGCAATGACATCAAGATTTAATGAACACAGGCAATTCCTTCCTGGTAGAGGCCCTTAATGTAGCGAAGGATTGCCTGTCCCTTTCTTTAAGTGGTTGCTTATAAGTTCTTTTGTTTTGATTACACATAGTCATCCTGATGAAGTGAGTTTCCCACTGTTGCTCTGACTAGAACACTAAATCCGCTAGTACTTTCACTGGGAATCATGGTGGATCTTGAGAGCTTTGTTTTGAATGATGAAATTTGCTATAAATCTATCTTAAAACAACTTTTTTTTTTCAGAAATCATTCTTAATTTGACAACTCTTTGCCATATGCATATAACATAGAACTTCCTTTTTCTGACTTTAAAACTGTTTTGAGTTTCATTATTCCAGGCAAACTCCCTTCTTTTGTAATGTGATCTTCACCATTCTCTCACCATTGAAGACATTTCGTGATTGACACAAGCAAAATGATCCCTAATGGCTGAAATGATTCTAAGGGACTTTAAAGTCAGGGGCACCCTTAAAAGTTTCCTCAGATGCTAAGTCAGCCATACTGAGACCCAAAAAGTTAAGGTTTGAAGAGATTTGGAAGACTTGTATGAAGAGAGGAAGGTAAATCTACCAATTGAAGAATTTTTTCCAATATATACACTTTGAGTGATGTTTAACAAATAATTCCCTCTGTCAAAGTAAGAATGAGGTGCTAAAGTTTCCTGTGTCCAAGATGTTGGGATAGTAGAACTTCTCACATTCTTAAGATGCTCATTCTAGATGGTATGATTAAGAGTAGGAAAAGTCTGAAGTTTATAGAGCACCTTTCCCCAGATGCCCATCCTTGGTCCATGACAAGTCTATGGTGCTGCTTTCACTGGTCTGTAAGCAAAGTGAGAAGATTGTCAATTCTTCTTAATGCTATTATCATTAATTTAAAACAGTGTTTAATATAAGAGATCCCTTCCCTATTTGTTTGGTTTTAAAATCATTATTTAATGACATATCATGTTGGTACTTGGTAGGGGATGTTATTGTTGCTGTTTTGTTTGTTTTTTGTTTTAATTAATGTCCCTACCTAAAATTATTTAAAAGCAGATGGCTTCATTTGGGTGCTATTCAAATGGAAAAAAAAAAAAAGATGTGTTGTGTAAGTGGCAAAAGATTAAAAGCTGCAGTTTTACAGGATGCTGTTCTCGATTATCAGAAATGTAAGAGTGAATGGGGAGTTCTTCATATTTCCACTCTTTAGACTAAAATGTATAAGAACATTGTAAGACAAAGGGTTTGTGGAATGTACTTCCAGTCACATTCTCAAAGGACCACTTAGATGGAGTGTCATCCTTCCATGGATCAACGTTCTCCTTGAGGGAGGGGATTCCAGGAATAGCTCGATAGGTTCATGTCTGTGCTCATCCTGTCCTAGACTGTATGAGGAGGAGTTGCTGGTCTGATTTTTACGTGGCTGTGATTCCTCTGCGTAGATGTAGTGGGCTCTCTCAATCTCTGTATTCCATGCGGCCTGAATGCTGAGAGGATCCAGCCCAGTGTGGATCTAACTGCCCTTCCTTTGTCTCACAGTAATGCCTGAGATGCTTGCTGCAGCTCAAGGGGGGATGGAGGTCTCTTGCACAGAGTTGAAGCTAGACTTGGAATGTGGTTGTCATAATACATCGCCAGTCTACCTGTGATACCGCTGTTTCTTGTATAAACATACAAGATACCACTGTGGCTTCTTATATATAGCTGTTTTCAGAAAGTTGAGAGTAGAAATGTCTGTTTGGACAGGACTTGGGTATTTCTAGATTTTATGGTTATAAGATTTACAAGTAATACCCCAATATAATGACAAATGTCCACTTAGCTCTTTTGTTTGAAGCAAACACTTCTATAAAACTTCAGAACAGGTTTCTGAAATTATTAGTGGCTGGCTTTGTGCTGCCTTTCCTTTTGGATACCCTTTCCTTACTCCTTTAATCTGTTTATAATCTCCCTCCATTAGATCGCCATTTACCTCAAAGATTTGATTCTGATAGGATATTTTATACTTCATTGCAAAATACTTTTGGAGATTTATATGTCTCCTGAAAGAATGTAAATCCTTGGGTGTGAGGGCTGAATTTCATTTATCTTTGTATCTCTAGCACTTAGCACTGTGCCTTACATGTGAGAAACATACACTGCAATGTGTTGAATGAGGATGGAAACAAAGAAGTGAGTAATTTAATTTCATTGAGTCTTATAACCATGAAATTGAAATAAGTATTTAATTATGTCAGCAGATATAATCACATTGTCTTTAATGTTCAGTTCCTTCCAATCCTACTCCTGTGGGCCGGTCATAGGAGTTTTCTTTTCCAATCCTTTTTTTTTTTTTAGTTTTGCCATACAATGACATGATATCACCATGGGTTTACATATGCTCCCCCTCCAGAACCCCCCTCTCACCTCCCTCCCCCCGGGAAATCTCACTGCACCAGCCCCGAGCATCAATCCTGGGCTGGCGATTGATTAGACATATGATAATTAACATGTTTCAATGCCATTCTCCCATATCATCCCACCCTTACCCTCATCCACAGAGTCCACGAGTCTATTCACCACTACTTTTCAACATAGTTTTAGAAGTCTTGGCCACAGCAATCAGAGAAGATAAAGAAATTAAAGGAATCCAGATTGGAAAAGAAGAAGTAAAACTCTCTCTGTTTGCAGATGACATGATCCTCTATATTGAAAACCCTAAAGACTCTATGAGAAAATTACTAGAGCTAATCAGTGAATATAGCAAAGTTTCAGGATACAAAATCAACACACAGAAATCCCTGGCATTCCTATACACTAACAATGAGAAATCAGAAAGAGAAATTAAGGAAACAATTCAATTCACCATTGAAACAAAAAGAATAAAATACTTAGGAGTATTTCTACCTAAAGAAACAAAAGACTTGTATATAGAAAACTTATAAAACACTGATGAAAGAAATCAAAGAGGACACAAACAGATGGAGAAATGTGCCGTGTTCGTGGATTGGAAGAATCAATATAGTGAAAATGAGTATACTACCCAAAGCAATCTATAGATTCAATGCAATTCCTATCAAGCTACCAGAGGTCTTTTTCAGAGAATTAGAACAAGTAATTTCACAATTTGTATGGAAATACAAAAAACCTCGTATAGCCAAAGCAATCTTGAGAAAGAAGAATGGAACTGGTGGAATCAACCTACCTGACTTTAGGCTATACTACAAATCCACAGTCATTAAGACAGTATGGTACTGGCACAAAGACAGAAATATAGATTAATGGAACAAAATAGAAAGCCCAGAGATAAATCCACGCATCTATGGACACCTTATCTTTGACAAAGGAGGCAAGAATATACAATGGAGAAAAGACAACCTCTTTAACAAGCGGTGCTGGGAAAACTGTACAGCCACTTGTAAAAGAATGAAACTAGAACACTTTCTAACACTATACACAAAGATAAACTCAAAATGGATCAAAGATCTAAGCATAAGACCAGAAACTATAAAACTCCTAGAGGATAACATAGGCAAAACACTTTCCAATCCTTATGAGGAATAATCCTTATTGTTTCCTTTAGTTTGAGATTCTCAGAATGAGCCATAGAAGTGTCAGACATTTCTTTTTAATGTCAGGCCATCAGTAATACTTTCTCTTGTCCTTATGATGACCAAACATGCTTTTGTTTATGATAATAATTATTATTTTTTTTGCGTTTCAGAGCAGCATGTCACATGTTTGACTCAGATTTACACTCTCATCTGCTCTGAATTTACTTGATAATAAGGGCAAGTTCTTATGCCAGTGTGTAGGTTGATTGGCATTACCTGGGAATATAGAATTTCAGTGTGTTTTTATAATAAACATAACTAATGGTAAAGTTTCTTTTTTCTTTTACCCTACCTATTTACCTTATAAAGACATTCTTTGTATCTTGTATCAGTCCCATGGGGATCATTTTTCAAAAATGAAAACCTTAGTGTAGAGGGAAGCTGATTTCTTTTTTGTGTCTGTGAGTAGCTGTATTATACTTTTAAAATATACTGCAAGTAAGGGGAATAAATCTGTAACTGGCTACCTTTTTGTCATCAACAGCTTTATTCATGCAGGATGAAATGGCAGGAAGTTGTTTTAATTTTGGATAATCTGTCGTATTTCTGCTATATTTACTAGTACTACAATTTATTCAAGTTAAAATAATTGGTTTAGACAACCAACCCTGTTTCTTTTCTTTTTTCTGATGAATCAGCCCTTTGCATTTTTCTTGTAAATCCATTTACGAATTACAAAGTTACCTTTCTTGCCCTAGTTTCCTTGCCTACAAAATCAAGATTTCAACTGAAATTTTCTCTGACTTTAATACATTATAGATCTGTGAATATGTTTTCTCTATAATGCTAACTAGTTTAAGATCTTGATTCTTGTATGTATTGTATTCACAACACTCTCAGAGAGATCTCAATGCCAATGTGATAAATATGGCCTCTAACACCTTAGCTAAGTCACTGATAAAAATATTGATTGGGATAGGCTGGGAACCAAGCCCTGCATGGAATCGAATCATGAGTAGCTACTCTTGGGTATGCTATTTCAATCAATTGTGAATCTACTAAATTTGACTAGTTTGAAAGTCATTTTTATACTGCCCTCCGGTGAATGGGGTTTATAGCAAATGTACATATTATTTAAATACACAGCCACTCCACCTCCCTTTAGGGCATAATTAGAATTTCAAATTGTTATAAGATAGTATTTGCCTTTTAAAATCTAGTTTTTGTGAAGAGTTATATACTGAAAAACAGTACTAACAGTATAAGCTTATAAGTAAATGTGAAATTAATGGTAAATATGAAATCTTGAATATTGTATATTCTTTGGTCTGATATGAACACAGTTCATAAAAAAGGCAGGGTTTAAGACCTTAAAGGAAATGTAGGATAGAATGGAGAGGCAGAGAGAACAGGAAGTCCAAATGCTAAAACCATGAGCAAAAGCACAAAACTCCAGAAAGAAAAATACTTGGTTGGAGGTATGCATAGTTTGTTTACCAGCAGCTGGAGAAAAAAATTCAAGAAAAATAATATATATTTTATTGGGTGGTGTTTTCATTTTCTTCAGCAGCTATGACAAATTACCGCAAACTGAGAAGCTTGAAATAATATAAATCTAATGTTTTTGACAATTATATAGGGTAGAAGTCCTAATGAGGTTTAAGTCAAGCCATTGGTAGGTCTGAGTTCCTCCTGGGAGCTTTAGGGGAAAATCTGTGTCATTGTCTTCTCCAGCTTCTGGAGGCCAATTTCATCCCTCGATTTATGACCCCTTAGCTTCCTTTTCAAAGTCTACAACAGCAGGTAATGTCTTTCTTATGTTGCTGTCTCTCTGATTCTCTGTTACCAGCAAAAAGTACTCCAATTTTAAGGACCCTTGTGATTAGATTGAACATATCCAGATAATTGAGGACAATCTATCTCAAGGTTTTAAACACAATCATATCGACAAAGTCCTTTTTGCCATATCAAATTATGCATATGTGTATACATATGCACATATAAGTTCTAGGCTATAGTGAGGGCATCTTTGCAGGAGAGGCATTATTCTACCTACAACAGATAAACTGAGAGTGTTGAATATCTGCTCAAAGGGATCCTCTTAGGTCTGTGGAGAAGGAGGAGCTATTGAAGGTGAGGACCAAGTTTCATAAAGAAACTCAAATGCTCATCACACACAAAGTGTGTCTTCATGACTTTCATTGACTGCAAGTTGATTTCTTTCTCCTTTTGTTCTAACATTTCTGTGTCATCAATGTGATCCTTCAGTACCTGGGACTGCCATTTGGTACCTGGAGGGCCAATTTCCGTGTATCCAGGATTCTATGAGTGTCAAATTATGCAATAGGCATTCTGGCATCATTTTTGTTTATATGCTGTGAATCAAGGTAAAGGCAAATAAAGCCAGCCAGGAGCAAAACTGTTAACTCTAAGTCACAAGGAATCTATAGCCATGGGGAATATCAAGAAGATCAGATGAAACACCCCACCATAAAAATGATGACTGATGAGAGACGAAAGCAGTGAAATAGGCTGTGTTAGTCCATTCAGGCTGCTGTAGCAGAAAACCACAGACTGGGCAACTTAAAATACAGCAGAAATTTATTTCTCATAGTTCTGAAGGCTGGAAAGTCCAAGATCTAGGCACCAGCAGGTTGGTGTCTGGTAAGCATTCAGTTTTTGTGCTGTACCCTCCCATGGAGGAAGTGGTGAGAGGGCTCTCTGGGGCCTTTTCCTTTTATAAATGTACTCATCTAACCCATTCATGGGCTTCCCTGGTGGCTCAGTGGCAAAAAATCCTCCTGCCAATGCAGGAGACACAGGTTTGATCCCTGGCTCAGGAAGATCCCCTAGAGAAGGAAAAGGAAACCCACTCCAGTATTCTTGCCTGGGAAATCCCATGGACAGAGGATTCTGGCAGGCTATAGTCCATGGGGTCACAAGAGAGTTGGACACAACTTAGCGACTAAACACCACCACCACCAACAATCCATTCGTAAGTTTTCTACCCTCCTGACCTTAGATAGGGAAACAATGGAAACAGTGAGAGACTATTTTTCTCACTACAGATGATGACTGCAGCCATGAAATTAAAAAATGCTTGCTTCTTGGAAGAAAAGCTATGAGCAACCTAGACAGCATATTAAAAAGCAGAGACATTACCAACAAAGATCCATCTAGTCAAAGCTATGACTTTTCCAGTAGTCATGTATGGATGTGAGAGTTGACTATAAAGAAAGCTGAGCACTAAAGAATTAATGCTTTTGAACGGTGGTGTTGGAGAAGACTCTTGAGAATCCCTTGGACTACAAGGAGATCCAACCAGTCAATCCTAAAGGAAATCAGTCCTGAATATTCATTGGAAGGACTGATGCTGAAGCTGAAACTCCAGTACTTTGGCCATCTGATGTGAAGAACTGACTCATTGGAAAAGACCCTGATACTGGGAAAGATTGAAGGCAGGAGGAGAAGGGGAAGACAGAGGATGAGATGGTTGGATGGCATCATCGACTCTATGGACATGAATCTGAGTATACTCTAGGAGTCGATGATGGACACGGAGGCTTGGTGCGCTGCAGTCCATGGGGTTTCAAAGAGTCAGACATGACTGAGCAATTGAACTGAACTGAACTGACCTTAGCATGTCTCAAAGACCACACCTCCAAATAGCATGACATTGGGGATTAGGTTTTAACACATGAATTTTGGAACTCACATTCAGTCTGTACCATGGGTACAGAAAATAGAACAATCCCAACACAGATAAGTAATATGTGCACCTTATTATACATACATTTTATCTCATAGGAAACAAGGAACTATAAAATATTGACCTTCAGTTAATTATGTGCATTCAATAAAATATTCATATGTAAAATAAAAAGTTAAAAACTGTTTTGCAATTGACTATTTCAAAAATTTGAAACACTAAATGATACTTGTTTTAATTCTCAAAAATAAATAAATTTAACAGATGGAGAAATGTGCCGTGTTCGTGGATTGGAAGAATCAATATAGTGAAAATGAGTATACTACCCAAAGCAATCTATAGATTCAATGCAATTCCTATCAAGCTACCAGAGGTCTTCTTCAAAGAATTAGAACAAATAATTTCTCAATTTGTATGGAAATACAAAAAACCTCGTATAGCCAAAGCAATCTTGAGAAAGAAGAATGGAACTGGCGGAATCAACCTACCTGACTTTAGGCTATACTACAAATCCACAGTCATTAAGACAGTATGGTACTGGCACAAAGACAGAAACATAGATCAATGGAACAGAATAGAAAGCCCAGAGATAAATCCACGCATCTATGGACACCTCTTTAACAAGTGGTGCTGGGAAAACTGGACAGCCACTTGTAAAAGAATGAAACTAGATCACTTTCTAACACCATACACAAAGATAAACTCAAAATGGATCAAAGATCTAAGCATAAGACCAGAAACTATAAAACTCCTAGAGGATAACATAGGCAAAACACTCTCTGCCATAACCCAAAGCAGGATACTCCATGACCCACCTCCCAGAATATTGGAAATAAAAACACGAATAAACAAATGGGACCTAATTAAAATTAAAAGCTTTTGCACAACAAAGGAAACTATAAGCAAGGTGAAAAGGCAGCCTTCAGAATGGGAGAAAATAATAGCCAATGAAGCAACGGACAAACAATTAATCTCAAAAATGTACAAACAACTCCTGCAGCTCCATTCTAGAAAAATAAACAACCCAATTAAAAAGTGGGCCAAAGAACTTAACAGACATTTCTCCAAAGAAGATATAAAAATGGCTAACAAACACATGAAAAGATGCTCAACATCACTCATTATCAGAGAAATGCAAATCAAAACCACAATGAGGTACCACTTTACACCAGTCAGAATGGCTGCCATCCAAAAGTCTACAAGCAATAAATGCTGGAGAGGATGTGGAGAAAAGGGAACCCTCTTACACTGTTGGTGGGAATGCAAACTAGTACAGCCACTATGGAAAACAGTGTGGAGGTTCCTTAAAAAGCTGCAAATAGACCTGCCATATGACCCGGCAATCCCACTGCTGGGCATATACACCGAGGAAACCAGAATTGAAAGAGCCACGTGCACCCCAATGTTCATCGCTGCATTGTTTACAATAGCCAGGACATGGAAGCAACCTAGATGCCCATCAACTGACGAATGGATAAGAAAGCTGTGGTACATATACACAATGGAATATTACTCAGCATTAAAAAAAAATTCATTTGAAGCAATTCTACTCAGATGGACGAAACTGGAGCCCATTATCCAGAGTGAAGTAAGCCAGAAGCAAAAACAACAATACAGTATATTAACACATATATATGGAATTTAGAAAGACAGTAATGAGAACCCAACATGGGAGACAACAAAAGGAACGCAGATGTATAGAATAGACTTGTGGACTTTGTGGATGAGGGTAAGGGTGGGATGATATGGGAGAAGGGCATTGAAGCATGTTAATTATTATATGTCTAATCAATCGCCAGCCCAAGATTGATGCTTGGGGCTGGTGCAGTGAGATTTCCCGGGGGGGAGGGAGAAGGGAGGGGGGTTCCGCAGGGGAAGCATATGTAAACCCATGGTGATATCATGACAATGTATGGC